>JARHVA010001793.1:1315000-1735000 GCA_037957365.1 Torreya grandis
AAAAAATAAGGAAGTAGATATGAAGAAGATACAAAACAACCAATAGAATTTGTCTTCTATCTAGATAGTAAAATAAGATCACAATCATCATCAAGCAAAAAGTATGAATGATCTTGTTTATTTTAGTTGTCATAGAGTTGGTCACATTACTAGGTATTACAAGAATATATTGAATGAGTTCCCAAAGATAAATAAGGTGTATGGAGTTCCTAGTGTGTAAGGAAGGGGTCACAAATGGATATGAACCTAAGCTTGTTAGAAGAGATCATACTAAGACCAAAGATGGTTTTTTTTCCATGATAGACATGAAGGAAAGTCAAGAGGTTTTGCTGACAACATTTATTGACAAATCAAAATAAAATAATGAAGTCAAGGATTCATTCAAAGTTAAGTAGGACTACAATTCATAGAAAGGTATGGAGATATGGGAGTCTCTAGTGTTTTGGGACTTTTAGTCTCACTATGTCAAAAGAGGTATCTCTCTTAGCTTCAAGGAGACACTTTTCAGAAAGAAGAAGCATGGTGGATGATGGTTGGGTCTTATTTGATGTTGAAAGATAAATAAGGTAATGAGAAAATGTTTTGGCTTACTATGAAGGACTTTATTGATTATCAGACCTATCTGTCATGTTTTCTCTCAATTTTTAAATATCTAGTCCAAAGGATGAATGAGAATAACTTGAGGATTGGATATCTACAAACCCTAAGGTGTGTGTTTATGATGTTAATGACTCATTTTTGGTATATGGAGATAAGTGGACATTAGGTGAATAATATTCAAATGTTTTCATCAATTGATGGCATGTTTTTAATGCATGGTTGAGACTAGCTTAGTGTTCTTTTTCATGAAAGAAAGTTGGTAGTTTGTGCAAGGTCTACAAGTAGGGAATGGTAGTTTTTAAATGGAATAATAAAATTTATGAAATTTAAAGAAGATTTTTGTGCTTAAAAAGGTTTTTTCACTTCTTTGTGGTGTGCTCTAGGTGTTTATGTGGTTAGAAGGATGTTGAAGTTAAATTGGAGATTTTTATTTTCTCTCAAGTTTCCTAGTTTGTGTTTAAGAATATGCAGGTCCTAAAATGGGTTATAGGATGTATGGGTTCCCAAATATTTGGAAGCTCAAATATTGGTCCAAAAATGTGTAATGGTTGTCTCCATGTGTATAATAAGTTTCAGAGGTGGACATTGACCAGAAGGAGATTTGTTGACTTTATTTATTTTAAAATTCTAGGGTTTAAGGCTAAGATTTAAAAGTGGTTTGCCTTATGATTTGAGGTTTTAGGATCTTAATATACTAAATAGTCCAAATGGGTTTTTAAATCATGTTTCATATATATTTTAAGGTTTGTGTTTTTGAAAATTTTCATGTATTTGTCAATATGGAGGCCTAATTAACAAGTTGGTTTATGAAGTATGTTTCAAAGATTGAGCTAGGTGTTGTAAATTGGTGTGATTTAGGGGGCATATGAGAGTGTTATATATATGATGTTTTAGGTCTTGGTGGTGTGTCAAATGAAAGTTATGGGCTCTGTAAGTTATAGGTAGGTTTACAAAGAGACTTAATAGGTCTAGTAAGAAGAAGAGTTCCTTTTGTTCATATTCTCAAAAATAACAAGGCATGAGTATTTTAGGTGATTTATTAGGTTGGTTTATATCATATTTCCTATTTGGTGAGTGGCATGAATTTATATTAATGGTCCTTGAGATAGCTTGAGAAAGAAGGCTACTAAGCATGTGTGGTGGTTCTTCATAATGTGTGGAGTTCTAAAGGTGATCATAAGGTGAAACAACTAAAAAATATTAGGGTGAGTCCCTATCAGATGTTTTATGGTGAGTTACATTAGATTTTAGTACTTTTTTTGTTCTTTCTTCATTGATTATAGTGCTTGGTTGAAGAAGGATGTTGGTATGTAGTAAGAGGAAGGTATCAAGGCAAGTAGAGGTAGGATCAAGGTAAAGGGGAGTTTATATCATATTTATAATATGGTAATCTCCTATTGGTGATAATTTTATGTCCTTAGGATTATTTGGTTCCCACTTTGTCATTATGTCAAAGGGGGAGAAAGTTCCTATTGTGAGAGTGCTTGAAGAGAAAGAAGGTGAGATGAATGACATTTGTTGACATCATTGACAAAGGGAGAGATTGTTGGAGAGTTTTCAATGATTTCATGGTGATGTCATTAAGGTGTATTTTTTAGTGAATAAAGTTATTGAATAGTCTAAGTAATAATGACAAAGTGTGCAATGTGTTTGTCCTAGTGTGCTTGAAGTTGGCTTGGTTGATATTTAGAATTTGACTTTTTAGAGATAATTAAGGATGAGTATGAATTATTGATCATTTTTAATAGGTCCCATAAGAAGTATTATATTATTTTATATTTTTTGTGCATAAGTGGTATCTATGTGGTTCTTCATTGTGTTCATCTAAACATTTTAGTCTAATGGCAAAAAAATTGAGTAGGTAGTTTGATGACATCATAATTTCCACATGTGGATGAGTTATGCGGAGTTGGTCATATGGTTTTGATAAAATTAGTCCATAATATTTATATGTTAAATCTTAGGTCATTCACCTAATCATATTCAAATATATGTGGGTGCAAAACTGGGCTCTCAAGCATTTTGATAGTGTTTTTTTATGTTCAAATAGAGTTGAGTAATCATGTTGATGATGTCATAATTCACACTCATGGAGGTTTTAGGAGGAAATGGTCATATGGGTTTGTTAAATATTATGCCTAGTTATTATTAACTAAAAATTATCTCATGCACCTAAGTGTGATAAAATATATGAAAGTGCAAAGTTGGGCTCCCAAGTAGTTTGACATTATTTTTCCATACTTAGCCAAATTTGAGCGAGGCAAGAAAGAGTCAAGTAAGAAATATAGTGATGATATATCTCACACATGTGGATGTTTTATAACAATATGATCATATGGGTTTATTAAATTTTTAGCCTATTTTATTTGTGCTAAATTTTAGATCATGCGCTAAAGCAGTCAAAAGTTAAGCATGTGCAAAGTTGTCCTTCTAGACATGTTTTTGACATAGTTGGCTTTGTGGATAAAAAAATTGATTAAGAATTTTAATGTAATTATATATCACATGTGTGAGGGTTATATGAGTATTTTTTCACAAGGTTGGATTTTATTATGTGAGGAGATCATATGGTGCAAATTTGAGATCATGCAAGTGAGCGATGTAAAAGTTATTGAGGTTCAAAGTTGTCTTCTCAGAAAGATTACAATGGTCTCCATACTTTGTATATTTATCATGAGTTAAATATCAAGACAAAATGAAGATCCAATGGTTTCTTTTAGATCATACATTTTCATCTAATGGTACATGTTGAGTGAGATGGTAAAAAGTGCATGATGTTTAATAGTTAAAGTGCTCAGAAGGCATTCGAGGGTGCCAAGTGTCATGATCATGGGGGTTCTGAGCAAGATAAAATGATGAGAGTTTTATGTTAAATAATTTATTTATCCATAGATATAAATGGTATGCATTAATTCAATATTACAATATTACATGAGATGAGCTCAACTCTTTGAGGTTTAACTGTGACTGTTTGAATTTGAATATTTGAATTTTGCAAAGGAAAAGACTAGTGTCTTATATTTGTGCCATATATTTCAATATATGTATAATTTGATCATGGTGTAAAAATTTAATTTATATATAATTCCAAGGAACATTTGGAAAAATGAATTTGATGTACAGATAAAGATACCGAGTTCCAAAGTTGATTGTGTTTGACTATGTTATGCAAGTAACTTGAGAAGGGTAATTGAGATGTTATGATGTTGTTTTGATATATTTTGTTGAATTAGCTATATGGGATTGTTTTATACTCCACAAGGATGATTTGTGTGCATTATGAAGGTTTTAAAAATCATACCTATTATGAACAAAGGTTTTAAAGTTGACTATGTTTTCATTCATAATGACTGTGTGTACAAAGAAGTGTTTGAGTTATTTATGCTTAAGTTAAAGGGTAATATGATGGGTGTTGGATCTTAAGGAGAACATATAGATCATGTTTAATTGGTCCATGTATTTTTAAAGTGTTAAAGTGTTCTTATGTTTTAATTTTCTTGAAGAAGTATCAAAAACCTGAATGGGTCTCCACATGACCTAAAAGTGCTTTAGGCCTATTTGAAAATGGATTGTGCTTAAGTGTGACCCATGTAAGATGCCTTAAAGGTGAAGGCATGTGTTATGGATGACAAGGAAATATTTTGGACTTGATAATTCATGATTTATATATATATACATACATATATATGGATTGTGCTTAAGTGTGACCCATGTAAGATGTCTTAAAGGTGAAGGCATGTGTTATGGATGACAAGGAAATATTTTGGACTTGATAATTCATGATATATATATATATATGTGTGTGTGTGTGTGTGTGTGTGTGTGTGTGTGTGTGTGTGTGTGTGTGTGTGTGTGTGTGTGTGTGTGTGTGTGTGTGTGTGTGTGTATGTATGTATGTATATATGTGTGTGTGTGTGTGTATACACACACACACACACACACATATATATAGTGAAACCAAATTAGATGGTTTATAGATTTGTAAAGGCTTGAGTGAGTATAGTATTCATTAAAGAGAAGAAAAGAGTAGATCGAGTGTGCCCAATCATTGGGTTCATGAGCATAGTAGATTTAAGACTACGTGTATTAATTGTAGGTCATAATTTTGAATGTATAATAGTGATCTTATAGGTTAAAGATGAGAAAAGAGGCTTGTGTGAGTGGATTAGAGTGAAGAGTTGAGGAGGAAAGAGAGGAAGTGTGCCGAGTGGATGGTTTGATGAGTAGAGCTAGTTCATGATTGTGTGTAAGACCTATAGGTCATATTTCTATGTCTTAAAAAGTGTTATTTCAGTTTTTATGTTTTGAAGTATGATCAAAGCATAAGTTATGTATGTGTTATATTATAGGTTAATTTATAAGGTAGATTAGAGTATGGTCTATGTGAATGACCTCATGTTTAGGTTGTTGTAGTGACATAGTTTTTGCAGGTGTGCTGAAGTGAGTATGAGTGAAGAGTTTGAGAGTGGGGTTAGTTGGGATATGTAATGTTTCCTAATTTATTTTTGTGTGTTAGTACATGTATGTAATGTACTTTGGCCAACATGGATTATGGGTGAAATAGTGAAGGTAAAGAGTGATAATCAAAGGTCCATCATCAGGTGTTGAAGACATTAGTTCTAAGGTAGAGGTGTTAATTTCAAAAGAGGGCCTAAAGTACTTGGTATTCCTTAGGGGAAGTTTATCCTTTTGAAACAAGTGTTTTACTAAATTTAGGTTCTATAAGAGAGTTGATCATCTTATGGGATGCTGATCCTTATGGAATAGGCATTTCACTAAATCTTGGTCAGGAAGATTTGACTAGTTCTAGTTTATAATACCTTATAAAATAAGTATTCTAAGTTTTTGTAGGCTTGATTTTGTGTTTTATTACCAAATAGGGTTTCCAACATAAATTATGTGTTGTTTTGTTGTATGCTCTTGTTCATGTTTTGGATAAATGTAATTTCATGTTTATGTAGCCAGGATCAAGTTGATGTATGATGGAATGGTTTTGGAATTGAATTTGCATTATTTTATACTAATTCACCCTCCCCCTCTTAGTAACTACTTAAAAAAAAAAAAGGAATGATTAAAAGGAATAAGGTGTGTATAAACAAGTCACAATGACAATTATTCATGTATATAGGCATAAAAAAACAAACAATCATAAAAAGAGAACATGGGAGTTTTTATAAGAAAGAAACTCAAGAAGAGAAAGAAAACAATGATAAATAAGACATACATAAGCAAACATAAATTATAATATAATCAATATAGCATATAAAATTAAATTTACCATGTAGAATAAATAATAATTTGACATAATGTCAAATGATATAACAGATAGATAAAGATAATATTGGAGCAGCACACGTCTAATCCAAATGAAAATTTAAGAACACCATGTATGTGCTCATAAGTACTAATAGATTTTACCACAAAAATTATCCAAAAAATTTTATACATCTTTAAGAATTTGGATGTGAACTAGATCTAATGTCTCATCTATCTTCAATGAAAATTGGGAAAATATTCCAATCTAATCTCCTCAACAAAAAAGGTAGGAATGTTTGATGGATCATGATAAGGAGGGTTATTAGGTGAGGGATGATTATGATAATTCATGGGAGTGGAATATATATGTGATGAAGGGATCATCCATGGTGAAGGATCCACAGGTGAGGGACTCATAGGTGAAGAAGAATCCATAAGAGAGGGAAGGTCCATAGGTGAAGGATTCATGGTTGGAGGAATAAGAGGTGAAGAAGAGACCATAGAAGGGGATGGAATCATAGGATATAGAACCATGGGAGAAGAATGAGGATACTTACTGTAGGAATGACCTATGGGAGGAATAGTAAAAGGTTCATAAATAGTTAAAATATGATTGTTAAGGTGTTGCTAAAGAATGCAACAATGATCGGTGTGATGGGTGCCACTTTGGTGCCAAAGACAATACACCTCTCTATACTTAGGAATATATTTACATAGTATATTTTATGGAGGTATGGAATTTTTTAAGGACTGAGGGGTATAAGGATGCAAAGAATCAATATATTGTTGCAATTTATAATAATGCATAGAGGAATGATTATTTGTACCATGAAAGAAATAAATATACCTATGAGTAGGATTAGTAAAGGTACTCATGGGAGGAGGTGTAAAAGAATTGTAAGTATGTTTGTAAAAATCATCGATTAATTTTATGGGTAATAGATCCATATGAGGTAAATGAAGCAAACCATCACTAAGAGAAGGTGGTGATGGTGAAGGAACTAGACTAGGCTTGATGGAAGGAGTGATGGGATAAAAAGTAGGAATATGTTCAACTATAGTGGAAGTAGGAATGGGATCCAAAGAGGGATCTACTGAGGGATGTATAGGGTATTCAAATTTTCAAAATATATTTTCATGCATCTTAGGGATAAACAAGCTATAGGGGTTTAGTTAATTAGAAAAGTGATAAGGCCCAATCATAACATGATCCATGAGCATACTCCTATGAGGTTATCTAGAAAATGGAGATGTTTGAACTATCTCTACCCTATGATAAATAGGATAAATACTAAAACTAGGAACTATATATGATGAAATATGGGAAGATACATGAAAAGACTAAATCAAAGAGGAAAGATAATGAATAATCTCAACATCACAGGGTTGAACAAGACCACCTAGGAATGGATCATCTAAGGTATAAACATCATCATAATAAGGTTTATGAAGATAAATAACATAGGTATGGATGTCATTCTCATCTAATGAGGTGTGATGAATGGAATGCTGAGTCTTAGTCAAGACAACAAGGAAGCCATTATAAGCTAGATTATGAGAACATAATTGTAAAGAAGTAAGAAGCTATGAGATTAGGTGAGGTGAGAGATAAAAAGTTTTAATATTAAAATTGATATCATAGGGTTCATCATCATCAACATCTAATATGTTAGGAGGAATATTCCTAATTATTTTAGGATGACTATTGTAACCCTAAGTGGAATTGATGGTAAACTTGAATCGTTAAGACTCATAAAATGGAACACTAGGCAAAGGTTCAAGAGTAGGAATCTTAAAGACACCAAGGTCTTGGAATTTTTATAAATTATAAGGGTTAGTGTCACATTTAATCCTATAAATATCTCCACTATGAGGGAATTTAATTCATTAATAGGTAGAAGAAGGAATTGCTCACATACGGTGAGTCCATGACCTACCAGGCATAATGTTAGAAGATAGAGGAAAGTTAAATATCATCACCTTCACATGAATAGTGATAGGTGGGATGGTAATGAGAAGCCCCACACAAAATAATTAAGCAATTTTACTTTAAGCATATCCTTGACATGTGTTTCATGTGGATTTAATATTGTATTCATAATATCTAATGGTTTTGATTAGATCGATAGAAGTAACACAAGTGCTGAAACCCTCATCAATTAAGGCATGATTGAATTGGATATCACCAATTTGGATGCTAATGAATAGAGGAGGATCATCCACACAAAGTAAAATATCATCAAGAAGCATGGAATTAATGGGAAACCTTAGGGAAAGAGAAGTGTCCATTGTTTCATCAACATGGATGGACATATCTTCACATTATTGTAATATGCTATCTTTAGATCTAGATAAGGGTGTTTCACATCCTATTAGGGGAGGGTGAGGGATGTTCATTTTGAATAAAATTACATAACATAGTTTTGATGATGTGGAAAGGTCCTCATAAGCTTAAGAAATGGAATTTTGGATTGGATATTAGTGAGTTCCATGGTGGGATCCCAATCATCATAACCCATAAGAATATTATTAGAAATAGCTACATAGTGTTGAAGGAGGTCCTTGAAATGAGGAGCTAAAGCAAATTGGAATTTATGTTGATAAGAGGTAGATGGTTTAGAACAAGGTTTTAAATTATGTTGAGAAGATGAAGTAGTTGGTGTAGGTGTGGGTTGAGAATCATTTGAAAAGGGTAAAGAAGAGGCTTGAGTGTCATTAGTGATTGGTAAAGAATATGGAGGGATGGTAGAGATGGAATGAGAAGTTTTATCCAAAAGAGGAGTTGGAATTGGTTCATCAAAAATTATAAGGTCATCTTGTCCCAACTCATTTAAGTTAGTTAGAGAAGAATCTTGTTAGAACACAACTATTAATTGAGAGGGGGGGTGTGAATCAGTATATTGACTAATATAGACCTTTTTAAAAACTTTTAACATAGATTAAAACATATATGCATAGATCACATACACAAAAATAGACACAACACCATATGTACATGGAAAACCCAATATGGGAAAACCATGGTGAGAAATAGATACTAGAATATAATATTCTAATCTAGCCTCACAATCAAAACCTTATTGGTTACAAAATTTAAAGGAACCAACCCTAAGGAGACACTAATCCCTTGATTTAAGAGCACCTACTATAAGGAAGCACTGACTCCCTAATTGAAAACTAAATTAGATATTTTGATGGCACCTACCAATAATATTTATGGAATTACAACTCTAGATTAAAATATTGATTCATAAATGAATCCAATTCTAATTATTTTTTATAAGTCTATTTTGTAACTACTCATACTTTGCACATCTCTCTCTTCTCTTCTTTTGATCTCTACCCATCTATCTCTGTGTCTCTATATTTCTTTATTTGACACACTTCATCAATTAATTCCTATCTACCTCTCTCTCTCTCTCTCTCTCAATTTGACTCTGTTTAATAGCAATAATAACCTTTGCTATATCTTCCTTATGTTCACACTTGTTTGTTAACACATCATGCCAATTATAGACTCGATACATATTTATTGAACAACAAGTTTCCTGCATCTTGTATTCATGCTCCACTACCATGATTCTTTGTCTCTTTACTATTTTTAACATATATTAGGCTCTAGTTTTGATGCACATGCCATATTCCACAAATTTTATCAATCATAATGATCTATATCATTGTTTGTGTTGTATAATGCATCTTTCCTACATGTTCCATCACTTGATGATTGGGATGAGCATATATTTAAATATTAGCCATTAATCTTAAGTTTTGTGCCATGATCTAATGATCCTCATTCAAATTTCTCAACTTTAAAATTCATCTATTAGATCAAGTTATATTAGGCTCATGCACTCCATTAGATCCTTGTATAATTTTGAGATTTAATGTTCCAACTTTAAAATCCATCCATTGGATCTTTTGATCTGAGCTCCCACGTGCCATTAGATCTTAAAAGTAGCATGAAATTTATCTCTATATAATGTTAAAACTTGATCACTTGGTCTAATCTCATTACTTCTTGAGACTTTGGAATGAATATGATCTATTGATCTCATCAAATTATCTCAATCTTTAACTCACCTCTATGTCATTAAACATTTAGTACTCAATCTCATTAAGTCTACTCATTCCATTATATCTTAATTACAATATCACATACTCACCATTTGATCTTATGAAAAGATCTAATTTTATCTCTGATAAGGTCCTATGAATGTGATACTTGGCACCCTCATGTCCCTTCTATACATTATTATTAGTTCTTTCACTTGTGACATTTAACATCCTCGTGTGCCTTACGTACATTGTTGTTAGTTCTTAGGATTATGATATTTGACATCCTCATGTGCCTTCTATACATTTATATCATTACCCATGCTTGTGACACTTGGCATCCTTGTGTGCCTTCTGCACCTTTATTTTTAGTTCCTACTATTGATAAACATGGCATTCTCACATTAATCTTTGACTATTTGACTTTAAATTGCTCCACAGATTTACTTTGGAAGCTCCATTTTTGTGACACTTGCCACTAGTATGTTTAATTATATGTTCCTTTTACAAATTGAGTTTGCTATTCCTTAATTATATCTTTAATGTATAATTAATCACAAACTATTGATCAATCTAGGATAAATCTTAAGTCAAAGACTTAAGAATTATAATGTCTTAGAACATTGGTTGAGCTAGTAATTACTAGGTCAAAGGGGCCAATCACAAAACAATGATAAGGACTTAAGATATAACTTAAGTAATTAATTCCCATCCATATCTAGTCAACATAAAAATATAACATGCCTATGGATTCCATGGCTTAAACCCTCAGGATTTAACTGAGAAACCATGTAATGTTTGGGAGAAAAGATAAATCAATTTTGATCTCATTTATTCTCAACTAAACCTTTGGACCATATATTTAAGATGCTCTTGAAAAACCAATAATAGATATTATATTAATTTCTCTTCAAGTGGTTAAAAAATGGTCTTTATAAAATCATGAAAACTTTACATTGTGTAACTTTAAAACATGTTCTTCTCTCCATTAATCCTACTTAATCCTCTAATATCAATGACATCCATAATGCCCCTTTTGACAACAATGACAATCATATGGCCAACAATCTCCCCCTTTGGCATTGAAGGCA
Organism: Torreya grandis; assembly: GCA_037957365.1. Lineage (NCBI taxonomy): Eukaryota > Viridiplantae > Streptophyta > Pinopsida > Cupressales > Taxaceae > Torreya > Torreya grandis. Next base: position 1,326,004 of record JARHVA010001793.1, read on the forward strand.
AACTAAATGCTCTAATTTTTTTCAATGATGACAAATTCTGATCCTTCTATGGCATTTACTGTATTGGCTTTTGATGAACATGAGTTGAAGTTGTTCATACCAAATTTCTCCCCTTAGGCAATGTCATTTTTTCCAAAACTCAACCTGGACACCTATTCTACTACTTATTTTATAAAGAGCATTTGCACTTTTTCTCCCCTTTTGACATCAATGGCAAAGGGACTCCAACTTTCTCATTGTTTATCCAAATAATTCTCCCCCTTTATCAAATAAAAGAGTTTGTCCAAGAATCTAAAACCATCAACTCATTATAAATTTACAAACCTTAGTTGCCTTTTCTCTCTTCTTATATGGATTGATAAAGTTTCTATGATCCTCCCCCTGGACTCATGCCCTATCACTAGGATCTAATGATGTGATGTAAGAGACACCACTCCCAATTTCTATCTCAGATACTCAAATTATTACTTGGATAGAGGTTGGGTGAATATGTTTGCAACTTGATCCTAAGTTAGCACATACTCCATTGTGACCTCTTGATTTGAAAAAATTTCTCTTAAGAAGTGATACTTGATTCATATATTCTTAGTTATAGAATGCATCAGATTATTTGATATGTTAATAACACTAAAATTGTCACAAAGAATAGATATAGGTGAGTTATACTCTATCTTGATGTCTTTTAGGTTTTCTTTATCCATAATAATTGAGTGCAACATGCCACTACTGCCATATACTCTGCTTCTATTGTATAAAAAGTAACTGACTCTTGCTTTTTACTTAGCCATGAAATAATTTTATTTCCAAGGAAAAATGCACCACCACTAATGTTTCTTATATCATCCACACTTCCTACCCAATCAACATTTGTATATGTTGTCAAAGTGAAATCTTCACTTTTAGGATGCCATAGGCCATAGTCAATTGTGCTATTGATATATCTAAATATTCTTCTCACTGCATTGACATGTGATTATTTAGAAGCAACTTGAAATCTTGTAACCATGCATATTGATTACATGATATCAGGTCTTAATGTAGTTAGGTATAACAAGCTACCTATCATTGATCTGTATATATTCTAATTTTCATCAAGGTACTCATCCTCTTTTCTCAACTTACATCTAGTTATCATGAGAGTACTTATAGGTTTGTTGTTTTCCATCCTAAACTTCTTGAGCATTTCTTTAGCATACTTGGTTAGAGATATAAATACCCCTTCATAAATTTGTGATATTTGTAGTCTAAAGAATAAATAAAATTCTCCAAGCATAGATATCTCAAAATCATTTTGCATTTGAGTAGCAAATTCTTTTCACATTTTATTATTAATACCACCAAAAATGATGTCATATACATAAAAAATAACAATCAACATATGCTCACCTTCTTATTTGAAGTAAAAATTATTGTTTGCACATCCTTTATTTAATCCTTGTTGTTTTAGGTACTCATATAATCTTGAACACCATGCTCTAGGTGTCTATTTTAGACCATATAGAGCTTTCTTTAGTCTACACACATAATCTTCTTCCTCTAACAACTGAAAACCTTTAGGTTGTTCTATATAGACTTCCTCTTCTAGGTTCCCATTCAATAAGCTAGACTTAACATCCATTTGATATAATTTGAACTTATTATAAATAGTGAATGCTGGAAACATTATTATGGCTTCCAATCTAGCAACTGGAGAAAAAATTTCCTCAAAATCTATGCCCTCAACTTGTGCATATCCTTTGCACACCAATCTTACCTTATTCCTTATAATAGTTCTATCCTCATTGATATTGTTTCTAAAGACCCACTTTGTACCTATTACATTATTGTTTGAAGGTCTTGGAACTAATTTCCAAGTCTTATTCTTTTCAATTTGGCTCAATTCTTCTTCCATGGAATTTTGCTAATTCTCATCCTTTATAAATTCAACATAGCTCTTAGGATCAATTTTAGACATTAAAGCAAAACTTACTTATTCCTTGTTCATTAAAACTCTTCTCCTTGTCTAAACTCCTTCATTTTCATTGATAATGATCTTATTTATATGATGATTCTTTTGAAAAAATCTTGTAGGTGCCTTTTCATTTACTTCCTCATCCTCTTCATAATCAGATTCTTCAATACAAATTTCTTTGTTAGGTTTAACATGTTTCAAGCCTTCTTCAACATTGACATTGATGCTCTCTAAAATATTGTGTAGAATTTTAATGTAACATATTTAGGCTTTTATTTGGGTGGAATAACCAAGAAATATTCCTTCATCACATCTTAATTCAAAGCTTCCCAATTTGACTTATTTTTTCTTGATGTAGCATTTGCTTCCAAACACTCTAAAATACTTAATAGAGGTAGGTTTTTCATACCATAGTTCATAGGGAGTTGTATCATTATTTACACTCAATTAAACTCTATCTAAGATATATATTATTATTTTTACTACTTGTCTTCAGTATCCATCAAGTAACTTTGCCTCTTTTAACATTGTTTTATCCATCTCCTTGACTATCATGTTCTTTCTCTCAACAACTCCATTCTACTATAGAGTCCTTACTGTAGATTAATGCCTCTGATTCCATGTTTCTCATAGTACTCTATAAACTCAATTAAAGTGAATTCTCCACCTCTATTAGACCTTAAGTATTTGATTTTTCATCCAATCTCATTCTCTACTATGGCCCTAAAGATATTAAATCTTTCAAATGCCTGAGACTTATCCTTCAAAAAGGTTACCCATGTCATTATTGAATAATCATATACCAATAACATAAATTGCCTTTCTCCTTTAGATCCTCTTGTCTTAGTAGGACCATAAAAATCAGTATGAACTAATTCTAGAGGCTTTGTAGTTGCATACTCCTTTGTTTGAAATCTGACCCTTATCTTCTTGCCTTGTTGACATTCTTTACAAGTAGTGTCTGTAGGTTTGGTTATCTTAGGTATGTGTATAACATAGTTATTTGACCTCACTTTGACTAGGTTATCAAAATTGACATGGCCGATTCTTCTATGCCATAACTAAATCTCATCCATATTTCCTATTAGGAAACCATTACCATTAACTTCACTAAGATTTCAGATATTGCTTTCAGTTCTTTTCCCTTATGTAACTAATCTTCTATATCTCCTTATCGTACATACTTCTACATTAAATGTGACTTTATATCCATTGTCAAACATTTGGCTAACACTTAGTAGATTATTTTTTCAATCCTTCAACATAAAGGACATCATGTGTAGGTAGTTTTATATCTATGTTCAAGGTTCCTTTATCTCAGATCTTTACTACAGTGTTGTCTCCCAAGATGAAAAATCATTCATTACATTTTATTAGTTTGATGAAATTTTTCTTGTCACTATTCATATATTTTTATCAAACACTATTTATTACCCACAAATTCTACTCTTTGGCATGGAGTACAGTTTGAGCAATCATAGATTGATATTTCACTTTACACACATCCATGGGTCTCTTGTTTGGATTATTTTTCCTTATATTAGGGACTTGTGAACCTTTTTTCATAATAGGAGGCATGCCTTTATTCTTACTTTGTGCTTTTGGTATTACAAATTTTGTTCTACATTTTTTAACTATGTGACCAAAATTATTACAATTATAACATATTACATTTGTATCTAACAAGGAAACAAATGAATTTTTGCTTACAAAATTTGTTCTCATTTTAGCTATAACTTTAAATTCAATAGCCCTATGACCAAACTAGTTATAGGTATAACAATAACCATAGAAAGATGAGTAATAGCTAGTCATAGAATTTATTTTTGCAAGATAAGGAACTCTTCTAAATTTTGGCTTCTTCAAGTCTCTCACTTTTATTTAACCATTTTCATCATCTACCTTTATGTTTTATATCTTCCTTAAGTTTGCAGAGATTTGATAATTGATTTTCTTCCTTTCTTTAGGATTAGTTTATTCTATATCTTTCTTCACATTAGTAGTGCTTGTGTCTATCATTATATTCTATAAATATTTCTCTCTCTTTACTCCTGATTCTCCTTTTGCTTTGAAGTTGTCATATAAGTTTGTAGATGTACTAGTTATGGAACTTTTTCATTTTTCATAACCAAGACCATATCTCTCTTTTGATGTATTTTTAGACTTGATTAACTCAACAAGAATTACTAAACCTTCTTTTAGCTTTAGACCTTTTCCTAATTATTCTTTATCTTTCTCAAGTTATTTTCTCAAAGCCACTATTTTTTCTTCTAGCTTCATACACTAATAATATTTAGATTGTAGTTCAATTTTGAATGCATATTCTATTCTTTTAGCCTCTTCAACTTTTGTCTTTAGGCTAACTACCATATAATTAGATTTTTCAAGACTTTTAGACACTTTTTCAATCTCCTTTTATCCAATATTATTTTATTTTGATTTCTCTTTTATCATCTTGTTAATTTCATCTAGAACATAGATGAGTTCACACTCTAAATCCCCTTATCCTTCCTCTTATTCATCTAAGTATTCAACTTATTATTGATCCATATAAGTTGATCATAATGTCATGAATAGGACTTACTTTTCCTCAACCATAAAATCACATTCATGGTTATCATCAAAATTATCACTGTCATCCAATGAATCACTATCTTCTCTTGTGTACATGCCTTTATTATTTTTAAATAAGTTCTTTGTAGAGTGGTGGGGTTTCACCTTTTTACTATCCTCTTCTTGATCAAAGTATCCTTTTTTTTATATGGGAATTTAGTATCAAAATGTCCTACTTTACCATAGTTAAAACATTTAAAGGGTAACTTACCTTTGTACTTTTGAGACCCTCTTTTTAATCTTTTGACAAAGTTGGCTTCTTCTTCATCAATCTCCTTTTAGATGTAGGTGCTTTTGCCTTTACTATTTTAGATTCTTTGAATGTATATTCTCTCTTGAAGGTATCTATTTCTCCCATTCTCATCTCATAGGATATGAATGTTCTATGTAACTCATCAATAATGAGTTTATCTAGATATATTGCTTCCTCTATTGTAGATATTTTTGATTCCTAACTTGATGGTAGAAATCTTAGGACCTTTTTGACAATGACCATATCTTTCATCTCTTCTCTAGGGCCTTTGATTACATTGACTATTTCATCTACTCTAAGGATGTAGTCTACAATTTTCTCTTCTTCATTCATTTTAAGGCTTTCAAACTTACCTTTGAATGTTTAGAGCTTGGTTTGATTTACCTTGTCATCACCTTCATAGATGATTTTTAATTTATTCTATATATATCTTGTGTATTTTGATAATGCATCACTTTAAAAAAATCTAAATTAGACAATCCACATAGAATATAATTCTTAGCCTTGGCATTGCTCTCATATTCTTTCTTGGTAGCCTAATCAATAGGAGTTGTAGCAAGAATTATATATCCATTTACAATAGACATCCATACTTCAAACCTTATAATGCTCCAAAATGCATAGTTTGATCCATCAAAGAGAGGTACTTTGTTTAAAGAAGAGCTTTATTTACTAGCCATTTGTGTTCACCATCCAAGATCTACCTGAGCTAATTAAGCTTATTCTAATGAACCAAATCTCTGATACCAATTGTTGGAACATAACTATCTATTGAGGGGTTGAATTATTAGATTGACTAACTTAGTCCTTTTTAAAAAATTCTAATGTATAATAAAACATATATGTAGAGATCACATACACACAAATAGACACAACACCATATATATGTGGAAAACCCAATATGGGAAAAACCATGGTGAGAAATAACTACTAGAATATACTATTCTAATCCATCCTCACAATCAAAAACTCACTAGTGACAAAATTTAAGGGTGTCGAACCTAAGGAGACACCAATCCCTTGATTTAAGATCACCTACTTTAAGGAAGCACTAACTTCTTAACTGAGCACCAACTCAGCTCTTCTGATGGCACCTACCAATTAGATTGATGGAGATACAACTCTACATTACAATATTGATTCATAAATGAATTCAATTCCAATTCTTTATTACAATTATATTATATAACTTCTCATACTTTACACATCTCTCTCTCTTCTCTTTTCTTCATCTTTTCCCCTCTATCTTTATGTCTCTATATTTCTCTATTCAACACACTTCATCAAGTTATTCCTCCCTACATATCTCTCTCTCAATTCAACTCTATTCAGTAGTAATAACAACCTTTAATATATCCTATATGACATATATATAATCATTTGATCTAAGTTTCACATCTTCTCTATGTTCACAATTGTTTGCTAACACATCATGCCAATTTTGGACTCAATTCATATTTCTTGAACAAGTTTCCTATGTCTTGAATTCATGCTCTACCACCATGATTCTTTGTCTCATTACTATTTTTAGAATATACTAGGCTCTAGTTTTGATGTGCATGCCATATTACACAAATTTTATCAATCAAAATAATCTATATCATTGTCTATGTCATATAACATATCTTTTCGACATATTTCATCACTTGACCATTGGGGTGAACACATATTTAAGTATTGGCCTTTGATCTTAAGTCTCATGCCATGATTTGATGATCCTCATTCAAATTTCTCAATTTTAAAATGCATCTATTAGTTCAAGTTATGATAGGCTCACATACGCCATTAGATCCTTGTATGCTTCTAAGATTTAATGTTCTAAATTTAAAATTCATCTATTAGATCTTTTGATATAAGCTCTCATGTGCTGTTAGATATTCAAACTAACATGAAATTTATCTATGTCTAATTTTAAACCTTGATCACTTAGTCTAATCTCATTTCTTCTTGAGACTTTGGAAAGAATACTCTCCATAAATCTCATAAAAGTAGCTCAATCTTTAAGTCCCCTCTGTGTCATTAAACATAGATCACTTGATCCCATTGAGTCCACTCACTTTGTTAGATCTTCATTACCCAATCACATGCTCACCATTTGATCTTCTAAAAAGCTCAAAATTTATCTTTGATAAACTCCCATGAATGTGAAACTTGACACCCCCACATGCCTTCTTTATATTGTTATTATTTCCTATGTTTGTGACATTTGGCTAACAATTCTCTTTATTATGACATTTGGCATCATCATGTGCCTTATATACATTATTTTCAATTCCAATGATTGTAACACTTAGCATCCTTGCATTCCTTCTACACCTTTGATGTCAATTCTCATTATTGAGACACTTGGCATTCCCATATTAATCCTTAACTATTTGAATTTAAACCACTTCATAGATTTACTATGTAAGCTTCATGATTGTGACACTTGTCACTAGCACATTTCCTCACAGGTGCCTTTGATAAATTGACTTTACTACACTTAATTTAATCTTCAATGTATGATTAAGTGCTAACCATTAATATATTTGGGATAAATTTAAGTCAAAAACTTAGGAAATATAAAGTTTTAGAACATTTCTCAAGCTGGTAATTTCTAAGTTGAAGGGACCAATTTAACAATGATGACAAGGACTTAAGATATAAATTAAGCAACTAGTTCCTATCTATATCTAGTCAATATAAAAATAGAACATGCATGTGAATGCCATGGCTTAAACCCTTGGGGTTTAAATCATAAACCTTTTAATGTCTTAGAGAAAAGATAAATCAATTCTAAGCTCATTTATTCTTAGCTAAACCTATGAACCATATATTTAAGATTCTCTTGAAAAACCCATAACATATATTCTATTAATTACTCTTCAAGTGGTCCATAAGTTATCTCTATAAACACATGACAACTTTACACTGTGCAACTTTAAAACATTATCTTCTCTCTATCAATCCTACCTAATCCTCTTACATCAATGACATCCATAATTCCCCTTTTGACATCAATGACAATAATATGGTCAAGAAATATTGGATAACATAAAATGTGTGAGACAATGGAGGGGTGTAAATAGGTTAAGGATAATGAAAGTAACCACCCTTTGTATATTAGTCATATTAACCAAATTATCTTCTAAAGTTGGGTTAATAATACTATCTACATTATTGGTGGAAGGGGTGGGTTTATCTTGGTTATCATGGTTATTTTGGTGATTTGGAAGAGAGTCTTTATAGATGGATAAATGAGCATTAGTTTGATTGAAAGCTTGAGATTTAGTATGTGTATCATGAGCTTTAAAATTAATATCATAGGCTTGTTGATGTTTTTTAATGATAGAATCATGATCAAAATTAGGACCAAGAAGAAAATCCGTAGCCAAATTATGAAGTTTCCTACATGTCTCATGATAATGACCCCAACTAGCATGAAACCAACAAAATTTATTGAGATGATACCAAGATTTCATAGGAAAAATGGGATTAAGTTCTCATGGAAGAGGCCTAAGTAGACACTTAATTAATTTAACTAATGATAAAGGTTTATGAAAATTGATGTTATTAGGTGAAGATAAATGAGGATTGGTGTGTTATTGAGAATGGGAGATGGTCCTAAAGATTGGTGAGTAACAACAACTTGAATAATGTGAATGGTGTCATAAGAGTCTATGACACCATCATTGGTGGCATCATGATTTTTGTTTTTGAGTAATATGCAAGGACCCAAAAAAGGTTGGGGTGGCTTGAATTAATGCATAAGGAAATCTTGACATTTAGCTTGGCCAATGGCCTCCTCCAAAGTACATGGAGAGAGAGAGAGTGTGGATCTTATACTTCAACTTGGGAAAAAGTACATTGGTAAAGAGATGGAAAAGGTTATCATTGGCCATGTTATGTTCACATTTTTTGGACAATGTTTTCCACATTTAAAAAAAATCTTGGGTAGTTTCATTTTCAAGTTGATTACAATTGATAAAATTGGCTAATGTATTTTCTGGAAGATCACTAGTTTAGAAATCTTGGACTAGAGCATTTACTAAATCTTCCAAACTAGTAATAGAATGAGTTTTAAGTTGGTTGTACTAATCTAAAGCATCACCCATAAGATTTTTAGCTAATATCTTGGTAGCAACAAAGTTATTTAATTTGACCCAAACTTTATAAATATTTCCAAATGTTTTTATATGAAGAGTAAGGTTGGGTGATCTATTGTAATAAATGGTAGGGGTGATACCTCCTATATCAATATTAGCAATTTGAGTTATAAAAAGATAATTTTGAAGGTGTTTAATTATCTTATTGACCAAAGGAGGTTAAAGGATTAAATTGTCATGGGCATCTTGAAGAGGAGGTGGGGGAAAAATTTGATTATGTGTGCCCCAAGGCATTGGTTGAGGGTAAGTTTGAAGATGGTGAAGGTGATTTTTTATTCTCATCATTTGATTTGTATCATGATCTTGAAAAGTATTCATTTAAACAAGAGTAGATGGGTTTGATTTGAATTTTTAGCATTATTTTTAGCATTAAAGTTGGTATTAGTGTCTTTGGTACCACTATTGGTGTTGATATGATCTTGAGAGGAAATATTAGAATGTGAGGCACTAGTGGTAAAATTTTATTGTGTGAAAAAATATGGACTAGTGAAGGGATGAGAAGAGGAAGAACTAAAAACATGATTGACATTGGTATAAAATGATGCATTAGTGGAAGAATTAAGGAGGGTGGGTCTTGGGAGAGGCCCACTAGATGTAGAACTTACCATGTTAGTGGATATACTAGGCATGGAGGTAGAAGAAGTCAAATAAGAAGTCATGGTGTGAGAAGGAGTCAAAATATAATTAAGAGGCTAAGAATAAAAGAAAGTAGTAACTCCAAATACATATGATAATGTGGGAGAGGGTGAATGAGGCTCTTAAATTTGACCACTAATCATGAGATGGTAAATAATATAATGCTCCTTTCCTTGACATTAAGTAAATTTAGAGATAAAGAAGAACATTTCAGAGGTATACTCTAATTTAGGTTGATCTTCAAGTGATAAGATAGGATTAAAAAGAGAAGAGGAATGAGGAGGCATCCCATAGTTAATTATGTGAGTGGTTATACAAATATTACTCTCATCTAGAAGAAGAGCCCTACTCTACTTATGGGAGACCCTATGAGGGTTGATAAGACTCATCATGTTTGTTGAATGTAACTCGATGTTGTCTTCATATAGGAAGTTCATGATGAAGGAGAAGGACTAGATAAGGTAAAGGTAATTCAAAAACAAGGAAATAAGAAGTGATACAAAACTATACAGAGTTGATTAGGTCAACCTAGTGTGTAAAAAGGGTCTAAAAACTATACAGAGTTGACATAGTCAACCTAGTACTAAAAATAGAGATAAAAAGTATATAGAGTCAACAAAATTGACCTAGTACTATAGGAAGGGGAAAAATAGATAGTTTGTAAGAGACTGTGTTGAGCAAAATGACTATATACTAAAATTAATTTTTTTTTTGCAATTACTTTTAAAAGTAAGAAGTGAAAAGAAACACACAATTAATTAAGTCAATGAGGTTGATACAATTGAGGCACACAACATAAAACCTTACACCTATGCTAGCTAATGCAAGTTTTTGGAATACAACATACAATTGAGCAAAGAATAAGTAATCAAATTGGAATGTAAAAGTAAATGAAGTGGTTATCTTGAATTTTTTTAGATTATTAGAATATTATTTTATACGTGATATAGAGTTGGATGTAATCAAAGAATTATAAATCAATCTAAGGATGATTGCATAACATTTAGGTTGAAAGGGATCTATATTGCCAATGGTACTGGCTTGGTATTGGGGCCTACCCCCTCACCTCACACACTACAGTGATAAGAGTGTTAGGTGCTTAGCCAAAATATACCATTAACAATGTGTTTATACTAGGTTAGAAAACCAAGTCAACTTCCTTATTAGTGATGAAATTCAAGTAGGTAGGACTTGGTTTGACAATTGTTAAAATGCTTTTTAAGATTTTGTGATTTGATTGTGTGTGCATAAAAGAGAAAATAATGAAACTAAATGGTATATTGAAAAAACACCTAATTGGACTATGTGATCTATTCGAAGCAATAAGAATGGAAGTGTGAGATAATTACTAGCATACAATTGTTAATTACAACTTTGAAACATAGTAAAATGTTACCTCAGATGATAGTGTATGTAAATATTATATAAAATATTCAATAGTGTCACTAATGTATTATGTAAGCAAAGGTTTGAAAAAGAACTACATCGATAGTGTTGACCTAGTTTTCTAGATAGAAGATATAATATGAAACTATGTTGACAGGGTCAGCCTAGTTGACTATACAAAGGCAATTTTAAAGACTAAAAACTGTGAAAAAAAGAACTGTAATAAATAATAGAAATGATAGAGAAGGATATAGAGGAAACTTTGTGGGTTTGAGGATGCAAAGGAAAATGAGATTATTATTGAAGTACCCCAATTTATACTTATAAATTCTAGAAACTATGTCGACTAGGTCAAACTAACCTCATAGTTTATTATTTGTTAAAATATGTAAAAATGTACTATGTCAACAAGATCAACCTACTATGTTTTACTAGAATTTTAAAAGTGTTTAGTGTTGATAGGGTTGATCTAGTAGCCTGATCTAGATGTTTGAAATAGTACTATGTCAACTAGGTTAACCTAGTATCTTATACCTAATGAAAAACTTGCACAAATAGAACATATTTGTATTGATGAAATTGTGTGCTAAACCTACACACAAAATTTAGAAATAAATTAACACTATTTACGTAGTATCATAAATATATAAAAATAAAATGATAAAATAATGAAAAATGTGAAATAAAAATTTCAAGGGTTAGATTCACGTTAGGGTCGATAGAATGTATGTAATAATAAATGAATCATGTCTATAAATCAATCCTAACTTGGAGAATATAGATAACTATAGAATTCTAATTGGGGATACATTAGATAATCAATAACATGATGAATGTGGGGATCTGCTAGACCCTATTAGGGATTTCTTGCCATAATACACTATGATAGGTAGGGTTCTAAAGCCTCCAATCAAGCACAATCATGTAATAACCCTAAGGGAGTCATGTGTTTTGATATTTCACTAAACTAATGACAAGTAAAGTAAAGTCTAATCTAGTGCTCATTAAGGCTTGTGGCACAAAGTAGGGGTTATAGATAATAAAATTAAAGATGCATAGAAGATATATACTCACATAAATGTATATAGAATCCTAATGCATGTAAGATAAGTAAAAATTCATATCTATCTACTCTTAAAAAATAAAAATAAAATTAAGAATACTTAACTTTGAAGATAAACCCATCAAGCCTCAATCTCTCCCTTGGCCAAGGTGTTTTGCAAGAGTTTATTATAGTATGTAAGGATGATAAAGACAAACCAGTTCTAGGATACACAACTTATAAATGGATCCAAAAGACTTCTCCAAAAGATAAGATCCATATCTCTAAATAAATTATGAAACCTTAAGAATAATCCTCAATTATAATGATGGATAAGAAAATGTACAATAGCTCTCACTTCTTTTCTTATCAAAATAATGGAAAAATGAACTTGTATATATAGTTAGATTGAACCCTAAGCCCTTCTAAAAGTTTTGATCGATAGGGTCAACCGATTATACCTAACATAATTTTGGATAATAATTCATAAGGTCATGGGCTAGGTCAAACAAGAGCCAACCTAAACCCTAAGTGAAAATTATCTAAAACAATATAGTCAACCTAGTATAACCAATAGTCAAAAGGGGGCTAAGGTAAAGAAAGGGGGATAAAAGGTAGGAAATGACTAGAGAGAATTCAATAGAGAAGAAAAAGCTCAGGGTTAAGGTTTTTAGGAGACAAGTGTGTAGATAACAATTGGGAAAAAGGATAAAAATCCTATAAATCACTAATGGTCTACCCACCCCTTTCTTGATGTACCCCTTAAGGCATGTACTCAGAGAGATTAAGACTCAATGGGTTACTGCAAGATAAAAAGTGTCAGTAAGTGATAAAATTTTGAAAATATTATGTATATGTAGAGGAGGTGGACTATACATATTTCATTTATGTCTTGGTGTAGATTCTAAATGAATGCTTTCTTCTTTATGATCCTCATCTTAATGTGAGAATTTGAATTGTGGTACAAACCAATAACAATATTTTTATAAAAAGAATGATGATTTAATAACTTAAATTATTTTGAATGTTAAATTTAATTAATAAAATGACATATAAATACTTAAATGAGTAGGAAAAAACTATGTATTAACATTTTTTTCCTTCCCATTGCTCATTAGAAAGTGCATTGGCTACAATATTAAAAACCATTTTTATTATAGAACCATGATATATAATAATGTTGGAGGTTTGTCAATAATGTCTCCAAGGTGACCAAGGATGTTGATGAGGTGTCATGTATGCTAAAATGACAATGATAAAGTGTGATTCAATTTTATTCAATTTAATTGCATACTTCTTCAGTGTTTAACCTAGATAGGTAGATGGGTGATGTTATTTATGGTATAGACATATTGTAGAGACCCTATGCTGTGTTATGAGTGCTTAGAGAGATTATCGAAGTGAAAGGAATTCAATAAAATAGTCATATAAAGGTCTAAGTTCAAGTACTCATCTTGGTAGACAAGGCTAAGTAAGTAGTTTGATACATGGATGGATTATCCTATAAGAGGTCATCATGTGTTTCACTACATTAATCATATCAAAAGTTATAATAATGCAAAGTTGGCCTCTCATATAGAATTCACTAAGTTTCCATACTTAGCCAAATTTATAATAGGAGATCTAATTATGGGAATTCAAAATATATAATGGTGAGTGTCTAATATGATAGATGAAGATCTAATGGTGAGTGTATGATCATGTAGATAGTGATCCAACATCATGTATGATGTCAATATGTTAAAGGTTTCTAAGATTGTATGCATTAGTGACATGTGTCTCAATCATGATGACTTGATAGAAGATCAATGGAATGTGGGTATTCTTAAAAATGGAGATTGACGGTGAGTTTTGCATCAAATATTTAATTTTTAGAAGGCACGTAGGGCTACCAAGTGGTGCAAGAGTGAGGACTGACAATAATGTGCTTAGAAGGCACGTAAGGGTGCCATGTGTCTTAATCATGGAAGTACAAATCAATTATCAATAGTGACCATTAAAGAGTTATAATTAGGAGGATAATTAGGAGATATATGGATCTCATTTGAGAAAACTATGAAAAAATATAAGATGAATACATGTGGCTGATGTTTTTGCAATACACAGTGACCGTTGAAATTTGAATATTCAAATTAGCAAAGGAAAAACTAGTTTGTAGTATTTAAGCCATAAATTTTGATATATACAAAATTTGATGATAAATTAGAAATAAAATTTGTAAATAAATTAAAGATGAATCCAAAAAAATTAGTTTTAAGGTTTAAATTTTTATATAGTCAAAGATATTAAGCTCCAAGTGTAACTGTGTAAGACCATATTCGGTAAGTGACCCAAGAAGGATATTGAAAAGTTTTTTGTTGAATTTTGATGTTTTTAGATTAAATATATATTGGATAGTGTTATATAATCCATGATGACATCTGTATGGATTTTGGAGGTTTGAATAATCCATATTCAATATTAAAATTTGCTTAGTAGTTAACTGTGTTTGTTGAATGCACTAGCAAATTGAGTGATCATGTTTCAAGAGTGAGTTGAAGGTATTATAATAAAAATTAAAAGAAATAAATATGGATATGTTATATAAGTATCTTAGTCTTATAATAAAGTATTGGATTTGATGATATTCCCCTAATCAGATATGGAGAGTCAAAATAACTTGAATGTATTTTGATTGTATATGACGAGTCTAAGTGGTCATTTTGAGAGAGTTGTTTTGAGTGCTTAAAAACTATGTTGAAGTATCTAAAGAACATGAAAGTGTTTCATATGTTATAAATGTTTCACCCATGTGATTTAATAATATGGATATGTGAACTATTTGAGAAGTTGTTTTAGAAGTTTGAGACTATGTTTTCTATGTTTGAAGGCCTAAAGAATGAGGAGACCTAATTGGTAGGTTCAAGTGTCAAATTGGTGTTATAGGTGACATAAACCCATATGAGATTAATAAATGGGATATGGGAGATAATTTTGATGTGTTTGAAGCATTGGTAGAAGATGAAGGTGGTCTAAGAGGTTGAAAGAGTAATGTATAAATGTGAAGGCCTAATTGTTTTGGGTTTAATTAAGGCCTAATGGAGGATTTGAGTCTTAAGGACCATGGAATACCTATGGATCAGAATGTTTCACCAATTTAACATGTGTGGAGACCTATTTTAAGGAATAAAAAGTATTTAAATCATTTTGGCTAACCAAGATGGGTAAAAAGAAGAGAGTGGTATAAGTACAAGGTTTAATTGGACTAATTATGTTAGTTGAGTAAGTGTGTAGATGAGAAAAATATTTTTGAAGGATGTGAAAGCCATGTGGATGTATTGAGAGGAAAATTAGAGTGTGGATTGCATGTATTATCTTGTGTTCATAATTATAATGTTGAATTTGTAGGTTTGATGCATGAGAACAATTGAAGGTGTGTAGATTGATCCAAACGGTAATTTTGGATGCCTTAATTGTGTGTGAAGGTTTGAATTAGTGAAGAGGATTGAAGGAGGTTGTTTTTTAAGATTTATAAATCATATTGAGAATAATTTAGATTTTTGGAGTTGTTCATTTCATAGATGTTGTGTTAGTACTCAACATCTTAGGCAAGTTGGTACTTGTCATCTATAGGTATTGATGTTCTTTGTGAAGTTTGTGCTTCATTAAATTATCATGTTTGTAATCATCTTATAGGTCATGTGGTCCATGTGTTTTCAATACTGAGAGTGGGTTTTCTCCCTAAAGAGGGTTTTCCAAATAGATCTTGTGTTGTTTTTCTTATCTTTCATGTTCATTACTATGACTGGGTTATTTTCTTTATGATTGCTTATGATGTATGACTAAGGGTTTGAAAGATTTAGATTGAAGTTTTGAAATATATTGAGTCACTGATTCATTCCCTCCTCTTAGTTATTGTACCTCTAATAATTTGTATCATAGTAGGACCTTATATATAAGTTTAACCACTTCAAGGTAAGATTAGGTATAATGATAAGTTCTCAAGTTTTCTCTACTCAGCAAGCTAAATTGTTAAATGGATCCAATTATGCTTTCTAGAGTGAAATAATGAATACCTACATCATGTCCTTAGGATTTTAAACTTGTTAATATATATTTTGGATGGTTATTTCATGATACCTACTCTTACAACTAGTGTTGTAGACATGAAGCTAAGTGAGAACAACTCCAAAGCTATGAATGCTATCATTTGTGGTCTTTAAAAGGTTAACTAGGGTAATCCATTACAAGTCTACCAAGGATATTTGGGACAAATTGCATCTTAGCTATGAAGGATATTCAAAAGCCAAGTTATCCAAAATACAAACCTATATAAAGCAATTTAAAAATCTCAAATGAAGGAAGAGGATATTGTGGCTTCATATCTTCTAAGAGTTGATGAGGTAGTGAAAATTATCAAAGGTATGGGAGAAGTTATTAAAGAAGGCATTGTAGTGAAAATTTTATTAATATATCTCACTTTAAAATTTACTTCAAAATTTTATGATATAGAATAAAGTCATGATCTTGCCAAAATGAATATGGATGAATTGGATGGCATTCTTTTTGCCTATGAGATGAGAGTTAATGAAGACAAATCACCAAAGAAAGAAGTAGATTTCAATGCATAAAATAAGCTAAAGAATAAGTTCTAATGTAAGAAGGTAGAGGATGATGATATTTTTGATATTGATGATGATGAACTAATAACTCTATTAATAATAAAACTAAAAATAGGTTTAGGCAAGTTTAAGGTAAAATTCCCTTAAAATGTTTTAATTGTGGAGAGATAGGTCACTTTTCCAATAAGTGTCCTCATAAGTATAATGGAAATGATAATGAAGAATGTGAAGAATATCATGATGATGAAAAAAATAAATTTAGGTTTGATAAGAGCAAGCATAGTTTTAAAAGGTATAATAGCCAAAAGAAGTTTTACAAGGATAAGAGAAGTCTTGACACCAAAGGATATTGTAGCGCATTTGATGAAAATGATGGAAGTGATTCTTATAATGATCACAAAGATTATGGTCCTACTAAATATTAATCTATCTTCATGGTTGAAGAAGGTATATTCTCATATCAAGAAAAATCTACATGGTTTCGAGGTGGTTTAGGTGATACAGATGATGAAGAAGACAAGGTAATCTATCATAATAAGTTGATGAATGACCTTGAAGATTTTAATATTGAGAAGAATAAAACCAAGAATTTGAAGTATCAAATAAATGAATATGAAGAGAAATTCCATGTTTTTGAGGTGATAATGAATGAAGACACCAAGAATCATGAAGATATAGTCAAGCATCTCAGTTTTCAATTGGAAATCCTATCTAAAAGCCTAAAATCTAAAGAAGAGGAGTGTTCAAGGTATGTGAATGAAAATGAGTCATTAAAAGCTAAGTTATAAAATACATCTAGTAAGATAAAGTTAGATATGATGTTTGAAAAGAGCTCAAGTGATCTAGATGACATTCTAAATAGTCAAAAGCATGCTAATGATAAAACTAGACTTGGTTACAAACAACAAAAGAGTGTAACTCAAGACAAGATAAAAACCAATGTGAACAAGGAAAATTATACATTGAAGATAAATCCTTAGTCAAGGAATGAAGGTGTTGGTTTAATGAGGACAAATTAGGTTAGAAAACCAAATGCCATGAGGTATGAAAATTTCAATGATTACTACTATACTTGTAATCAATTTAGTCATAGTGATAGAGAGTGTAGAAGACCTTCCAGGAATAAATTTATTTAGAACTATGAATGGAATCATCAATCAAGTTTTATGATTCAAAATGAGTGATATATTTATCATAAATTATGACACATTGTAGTATTTTGTCCTAAAAAGGTAAGACAAGCTGACTTTCCATGAAGAAGAGTGGTTTATTATAATTGTTTAGGAATTGATCACATTGATAAGTTCTAAAAATAAAGGACATCAAGTTATAATAATTCATTTCAATCTCCTAGAGTGCAAGATAGAAGGTAAGTTAAAATATGGAAACCAAAAGTGGAAAGTGTGTGCCATGATCAGTCTATATGTCCAAGTGGACTATTTTCCATGGTAGGGATTGCTATAGAGGTTAAAGAGAATCAAGAGATCTCATTGTTTGATCATTTTGGGAATGAAGAGGATAAAAGTAAACATCCTAATGTCGTTAAAAAAGTTTCCTATAAATAATATCAGTTGACAATGTCAAGTGTTGATTCTTTGAAATGTGAGACTGATACTTTAAGTGAAAAGGTATGGCAGGAATCTTTATTTTCTCCATGTATTACCAATACCTTCATATAAGAAAAGGAAAGTGATAAAGAATATAAACAAGTTAATTTAGTAAAGTAGAATAAAAAGAAGAATCATTAGTTCAAGTTATCCAAGAAGGATAGAGAATATGAGGAGTTGTTGGAAACTCCTAGTTTCACATTATTCCTAAGACATTGTGGGTTAGGGGTATCTCTATCTAGGCTTTAAGGAGACACTTATTATCAAGAAAAAGCATAGTGGATGCTAGTTGAGTTTTGGTTGATATTATTGGACAAGATAGGTCATGATAAGATATACTTAGTTAAGGGGGATTAATAAGTATTATGTAACTACTCCAAAATGTTGTGATGAAATAATTTAGAAGATATATTTAGGGACAATGATCCTAAAGTAAAAGTTTTGGTCAATCTTTGATGGATGGTCTAGTTGGTCAATATGGTGAAGAATGAATCTCTGTATTCAAGGTATACAAGAAGGAAATTGAGGTCTCTAGGTATCCAATCAAGGATGGTGAGTTTTCAAAATTTTCTATTTGCATAGAAAGTATGTTGATCTTATTATATTGTACTCAAGGTCTGTTTAAGGTTTTTGGTCCTGAAGATAAGAACTTGTCAATTTTTGTTGCTTAAATTGATTGGTCAAATGTTGAATGACTAAAGACAAGGTTGATATGAAGGATGAGGAGAATGTGTTTTCATATCTTTGATATCATGAAGAAGGTCTTAGAGTTTTGTAAATGACAATTTGTGTCTATCATGGAGTTCATAATGTTCTAAAGATGATATAGTTTCATGATAGTGATTTGAAAAGGTTCTAAACCATGGTGGCTTGTATAGAATAAAGATCAATTATTTTTGAGATCCATATGATATTTATTCATATCTTATTTATTATTTTAAGTTGATCTAATGAAGATATTAGATATATTGGTGGTTTCATAAGTATATTGAGTGAGTGTGGATAGTGTTAAAGAGTTGCTAGCAAATCTAGTTCATTGAGAAGTTTTTTTCAAGATATCATGATCTAGGTGGAACATGGAGTTAGGTAGGGGTTAACTCAAATAGTTTTAGAGGCTTAAAGAGTTGTACATGATGTGAGGGGGAGCATATGTGAGATGCCTTAGCCATGGTGGAGATATGAAGATGTTTTCTATAGTTATGATTTCAAGCATATTTGTATGATGACTTGATCAAACCAAGTCATGTATTTTTAACAATGTATTGAATCCTCATGCATAATCAAAGGGGGAACTTTGTAAATGGTCAGGTCCTAGGTTCAGAGGATTGTGTAGTAAAATTTGAGAGAGAAGGTATGAAGGAAATTATGTTTATTCATCATTATTAATGGTTTGAATATGCTCAAAAAGGTGCCTAAGATCAGATGACTTAGGGGGAGTCCCTCTTAATGTATTCAAGGTAAGTTCATGTATTTTTTGATGTTCATGTATGTTTTAGCTTCTTAAAATCTATGTATGATAAAAAAAAGAGTGTAGTTAAGGAGCATGTTTGAGAAGATTAAGGTAAAAAGAGGTATGCAAAATATTAGGGGGAGCATGTATAATCTGTCAAAGGTGTTCCTTATTTATTATTGGGTATTGAAGTCTTTTTAGGTCCATAGGATCATAAGTTGAGCCCACTTTATCATTATAGCCAAGGGGGGAAGTACTTGAAGAGAGAGACAAAGTCTCAACATAAGATTCATATTGGTATTTGAAACTAATGACAAAGGGGAAGATTGTTACAGGTTTATCAATGATGTGTCTAACATGACCAAGGATGTTGATGAGTTGTCGTGTATGATAGGATGACAATGACAAAGTGTGCTTTAATGTTCTTTAGTGTTATTACATAATTCTTCACTATTTGAATTGGATAGGATAATGGTGGATGTTATTGATGGTATATACATGTTTAATATACACTATGGGGTGTTTTGAGTTCTTATATATCTTATGGAAGTGAAAGGAATTAATCAAAATAGTCATATGAAGGTCTATGTTCAAGTAGTCATCTTGGTACACAAGGCTAAGTAAGCAGTTTGATGACATCATATTTCACACATGTGAATATTTCAGAATAAGTTTGATACATGGATGGATTTTCATATAAGAATTGATCATGTGGTTCAAATTTTAGGTATGGACATTGATCATGGAAAAAATTATAACAGTGTAAAGTTAGCCTCACAGACAAAATTCACTAAGTTTTCATACTTAGCCAAATTTACACAAAGAGATCTAACGGTGGGTATTCAGAATATATAATGGTGAGCATATAATATAACATAAAAATATCCAATTCTTAATTTATTATCATGTAGATAGTGATCAAATGACACACATGAAGTCAATATGTCAAAGGTTCCTAAGATTGCACGTGCTAGTGACATATGTCTCAATTGTGATGACTTAACAAAAGATCAATGGCATATGAGTGTTATTATAGATGGAGATTGATGGTGTGGTTTCATTTAAATATTAAATGATCATAAGGCACATGGGACTTCCAAGTGGTGAAAGAGTGGATATTGGTAGCAATGTGCTCAGAAGGCACGTGAGGGTGTCAAGTGTCTTAATCATAAAAGCAAAGATTAATGATCAATAATGAGTGTTAAAGAGTTAAATTTAGGAGAAACATGAGGAGATAAATGGAGTGAATTTCATAAATCTATGATAAGGCATGACATGAATACACATGGCTAATGTTTTTGTAATACACAATGATCGTTGGAATTTGAATATTCAAATTAACAAAGGAAAAACTAGTCTGTAGTGTTTAAGCCATAACTTTTGATATATGAAAAATTTGATGATGAAGTAAAAATAAAAATTTTAGAGTAATTCATAGAACATCAATAAATTTTTTTAGAAGGTTTAAATCTTGTTACAGTCAAATATATTAAGCTCCTAAGTTGACTGTGTGTATGACCATGTTCTGTAAGTGACCCAATAAGGATAATTGAAGAGTTCTTGATGGTATTTTGATGTTTCAAGATGAAATATATATTGGAGAGTATTATAGAATCAATGAGTACCATATTTATGTATTTTTAAGGTTTTTTCAATCCATATTTAGTATGAATAATTGCATAGAAGTTAATTATGTTTATTGAATGCACTGGTAGATTGAGTGACCGTGGTGTAAGAATGAGTTGAAGGTGTTCTAAGCATAATTAAAGAATAAAATGAGTATGTATATGTTATCTAAGTATATAAATATTATGATAAAGTATTGGATGTCATGATATGCCCTTGATAAGATATAGAGAGTCAAAATATTGCTGACCATTTTTGGTGTAACAAGCCAAAATCGGTCCCCTTCTTCCTCTGCTATTTCAGGCCAATTCATTTTTGATTTTGCACAAGTCCAAAAAAATCTACAGACTCTCCAGAGCTTGGATTTCTATGGACTTCACAAATTTTCTACTGACTCTTTCAATGCCTTGGTTCAATTGGTAGGTTCAATCGGCAAGTTCATCAGCTTGGTTCAACACTTCCAATTTAACCATTGGTCCAATGCTTAAGTTCATCGGCAAAGTTCAAGGCCTTGGTTCAATGTATTTTTTTGTTTAAGTAGCTTTTGGTTCAATCACTGGTTCAATCGCTAGTTTAATCATTGGTTCAATTGCTAGTTTAATCACTTGGTTCAAACACAAAGTTCAACACAGGATTCATCGTTTGGTTCAATTAATCGACTCATCGACAATTTCATTGGCACATAGTGTTGAACCATTAAATGAGTTTAATGGACTAGTTCAATGCATTAGTTTAATGTGTTGGTTCAATCTTTTGGTTCAAGTGGGAGAAGTTCAAAGTAAACAGTTTAAAGGGGCTCAACGCGTAGCATTGAACTATTGAATTGGTTCAATGAATGGTTCAACTACCTTGGTTTAGTCAGCTCGACACGCAAAATTGAACCATTAAACCATTGAATCAATTTGGGTTCAATGGGTTGGTTCAATGAGGTACCCCAAAGCCAAAGGATAAAAGCCCTTGCGGAGGGCAAGAAACAAGTCAAAGGCAGCCAAAGGGGTAAAATTTGTGGGATTTTTTCTTAAATTAGAATTCCTTCAGATTTTTGTTTGAAGGAATTCCTTCAAAAAAAAAGTCTAAAGGAATTCATAGGAAGGCCGTAGTTCAAAGACCCAAAGTAAGGGCCCACCCTAAGGGTATGTACCCTTGCGGAGGACTCTCGCTGAAGAGGACTATTCTCAAGAAGTCGAAGGGTTTTTTCCCATTTGAGAAGGATCAATAAAGGAAGTCAAAGTGGCCAATTCCCCCAGACTTTTAGTCTACGAGAAAAAAGCTCGAAGCAAAAAACTCATGGGAAAAGCCTAAAAAAAAGACCTGACATATTTTTGCCAAGGATAGTGATGTCCTAAAAGCTATCAAATTTAAAGAGATGGACTAGCCATTGAGTTCAATTTCAAGGTGATAGCTGCGTGAACATCATTTTTGAGATAGAGAAATAGCCGTTGTTTTTAAAATACTTGCACACCAACCATGGAGAGAGCCCAAGGAATGCAGTGACCTACCAAAAGATTGCCCCTGAGGGCTAAAGGTGCAGAAGGAGACAAAGTAAGAAAAGGAAAAAATCCCAGAGAACAAAGAGAGAAATGCCAAGTGTAGGAATAGGTAGATAGCCCAAGTGGTGAAAGGAGGCACTGATTCAAGAAGTTACTCTAGCAGGTGATACAATGCCCATGAATTGATTAATATGAGGCACAAATAGCTAGCAGTGCAACCCATTTTCTTCATTTCACATTAATGAGTAGACAAACCATGTAATCACCTTGAAGAAGTGGTATTACAAGCAGACAAAGGGCATGGCTCATTGATGTTTTTGGCAGCTTGCTCTTCCCAATAACAGGGGCACAAATGGGTCATTTGTAAAAAAGGGTGCCAAAAAGGCCTCCTTCCTTCCTCTATATATTGGAGACTTGTCATTTTTGAAAGGATCTTCCACATTTGTAAGGCAAAGCCCTAGCAAATTTTTCACCTGAAATCAATAAACACATTTTTACCTCTATGCTGGTTGGATACCTCTGCGTGTGTCTAAGTGTCAGTCTGTGTTTAGTCATTGCTTCTTAATGCTTCCATAGGTTTAACACCAACACACTTGGTGTCTATAAGGTGTCATTTTTTAGGTAATAAGGAGAGCTATACTTAGAAGTGTAGAGATAGAAGAAGCTACTATACAGTGTGCCTTTCTACAACACCTTTGGTGAGTCTCTATTTTTTGTGTTCCATTAAGGCCTCCCTGTTAAGTTCCTGTAACCTAGTCCTTCTGCCATTTTGAAGTGTACGTATGTGTTTGTCTGACTTCAAGTGTGAGTGTGAGAAGGTCAAATAATTTTGGTGCATCACCTCTCTTTAGAGTAGATTTGTTTTCCTATAATCCTTCTTCCTTTTCACCCCCCCATTATATATATATATATATATATATATATATATATATATATATATATACCTGTATTAGCACTTATTAGAATAACTCAAATGCATCAAAGGGAGCTAGCCCTTACCTAGAGACTCTCCCCTCCAACTTCGCCAGTCCCACAAGTGAGAGGGGATTTTCCATTTTGACGTGTGGAAGGAAGGAGCTCAACCTCTTGCCCCGGGTGCAATCCACTACATCAACAATTTTTGGCATGCCCGGTGGGACACAGTTTTACACTCATTAAAGTTTCAAGATTGATGTTGGTCCTGTTACAAAAAATCAACTATTTATAGCATCTGGTAACTCCACTAGTAAGAACTTCATTTCCTAATCAAAGACCAGTCTGACTTCCTATGCCTAAAGTCACCACATGGTCTACCTCTAAGGGTGTCCCTTTCAAATTTATTGAATTGCCTTTAAACTCAGCAAAAATACTGAGGTTTGAAAGGACCCATCCTTATTCAGCGAACCACCTTGTCAAACCTGTTGTAAGGAACATATACGTAGCAGTGCCCTAGTTACATCCCATCCTAGCTATGGCATTACCCTTTGTCACTTTTCATGGTCAGAGTCCCTTGAATCTCCCACGTTATGACTCGATCCCAGGAGCAACCCTAAAAAATTTGCCTTCTTTTGATGGAGAGGGGCCCATTACAGTCATCGAGCACATCAAAAATATTGTTAACCTCTACAATATTCACATTATCACTAAGGAAAATATCACAATTAGATTGTTGGCATTGTCTCTCAAAGGCAAAGCTCTTGACTGGTACGTGAATTTGGCTATAAATTCAATCTATTCTTGGAATGAATTGGGTACTCACTTGATAGACCATTTTGGGGAAAAGAGCGACCAACTTTCACTTGCTGAGCAACTGACTACCATGAAAAGAGCCCCACATGAATACATGCAAGATTTCAACACTCAGTTCCAGAAGACATGGGATAGAATCCCTATTCTGGTAAGATTGACTACTAGCTATGCTCTCTTATATTATTTAAGAGCATTAAATAGTGATATCACTGTTATGATACAATCCATGGGGGGACATGTGCTACTTGCTACCTATGAAATAGCTATAGCAGCTAAAAATTGCTTAGTGCAGGCTAGGAAAATAGCTCTTAGACCCCATATGCCACTTTTCCCTAAGATATTGCCTCCAATTCAGATCATTGCTCTCACATTAGCTCCTATACCTATCATAGAGAAACTAGTTATTTCTCCATCCAATGAGCTTCATAAAGTTAAGAGTCTATTGCAAAGTATGTCAAATGAACTTGTGGCTCTTAAAAGGCAGCAAGCTCAAAGAAATAGACCAAACCAAGGGTACTAGTAGTATGGCCAAGCTCTTAGACCCCCTTTCCAAAATTACAGTCAAGGACAGGATCAGCTTACTCAAACCAGACCTTTTTAAGGCTACAACCCAGGTACCCCTTCATCATCTAAGGTCATGGTGCCTATTCAAAACAATCTAGTGCAAGAACAACCAAGTTGTTCAACCATGGGATATGGTCAAGAACAAGTTGTTTATACAAATGAGATGATGGGTTATTGCCCAAATGTGCAAGAAAATCAAGTAGCCACCCATTTCCAAATCTTTGAGGCTCCAATGCAACCCAACATGAGTAGCAGTCAGGTCCAGCCTAATTCTACTCTCATGAATCATCTGGAAGGAGAATTTTATTCATTAAATTATGTGGGTGTTGTAGACAATCAGGCTGACTGTGTTGCAGCCAACACAAGATTCAAAAGAAGGGAAATGGAAGAAACTCAAGCTGTTACCCAAGTGTCAATAATGCCTTCTTCATCACATGTAAATCAAAAGGTCCCAAGTTCCAGGCCATCAATTGTTCCTTTAGTTCCTTGGCCTACCCCTCAGGTTGTACATAATTCCAAAGAGGTTTTGAAGGAAGGCAACCCTCGAGTCAACGTGGTTGACTAGATGAAGAAGCTGCACATGAACATCTCCTTGTGGGATTCACTATCAATACCAGGGTAGAAAGACATGCTACAAAAGGAATTGCATGAACTAGATGAATGAGCTATCTCAGCAAAGGTTGATAATGTTTTGATGATGAATGGACAGCCTTCCACCTCAGGTCATACCCAGAAGGAAGAGAATATCCCTCCTTCTTATGTGTCCTTGGCCATAGGAGATTTATTGGTGCACAATTGCATCATTGATAGTGGAGCAAGAACCTCGGTGATGCCCAAATGCATAACCAACAAGCTAGGCTTGAAATATGAAGAAATAACCAAGGGGATTCTATAGCTGGATGGAACCCCAGAAAAGACAATTGGGGTGGCAAGAGGTTTGAGCTTGATGATGCATGCTTGCCTGACTTTCTCACTTCTTCATGATGTGCTAGTGGTAGATGTCCCTCCCTACTTTGCCATCTACTTATCCAGGGATTTTACAGCCAAGATAGGTAGCTACTTAGCAGCAAATTGGTCTTATCTAGTTTTTAGAATCAAGTATGGGACTAAAGTCAAGATTGAATCTGAGCCACTCTACAAAGATCATCTGGAACCTTACTCACTAAAAGTAGCAAATGTCAGCTATGCCATCATTGACCAGGAAGAGTTCCAAATAGACCAATCTCCATCCTCTACCCTTGAAGGAGTTGTAGACCTGCTCTTAGATGAATGGGGAAGTGACAATTTCAAGCATGATCCCTATAAATTCATAGAGGAGGTGGGCCTTTTAATTTATTGCATGCATGAAGAGGGTACTTTTATACCAAATCTAATGAAGGCCAACCAAGAGATCTCAGGTCTGTGGCAGCTATTCTTTGATGGTTCAAGGAGTAAGTTGGGATCTGGTGGTGGAGTGGTGCTGGTCTCTCCTTCAAAAGAGAGGTATTTTTTAGCTTTCCATTTCCAATTTTCCTACACATGCAATGTTGTAGAATATGAATCCCTCATTCATGGCTTGGAATGGGTGAGGAAAAGAGGAAACAAAGAGCTACAAGTGTTTGGTGATAGTGAGCTGATTGTCAACCAAGTAAGATGCCAAAATTTGATGAAGAACTCTCTAGTGAAGTCCTACAAACATAGGGTATGGGAGTTAATGGAAAATTTTTGTGCTTTAAACATTACCTCCATCCCTAGAGAATAAAACAAACAAGTAGATAGGCTGGTAGTAGTTGGTGCCTAATTTGATATTGCTAAGGAAATAGGCTGAGACCATAGCTCATGTCACTTGAAAATAGTGATCTGGCCTTTCGTACCTGACAACATCACCAACTAGTAGGTTTTCAATAGTGATCGGAAAATAACACTTTTCCTATAAGAAGAAGTGGAATTCACTGCAAAAAATTAGGCAAAGCAGTAGCAATAATATGGCAACCAAATTGTTCAGCTAAAGAACAATAAGCTCCCCAAAGGTCTGGTCACTCTAGAGAATATCTTCAATGGAGATGATCAATTGATAAGCGACAAGGTGTGCATTACAACAAAGGAGGAGCACCATGAGAAGGTGGAAATTTTCAAGGACAAGCTACTTGAACTCAAAAAAATGTGCATAGACTAGGAAAGGCAGGCCATCATCTTGTTGTGCCAAGAGTTTGCCGATATCTTTGCTTGGGAGTATAATGATTTGAAGGGTTTTGACCCAAGCTTGGCCCAGCATACCATTGAGCTAAAATAAGGTGCCAAGCCAATCAAGTAGAAGTAGAGGCCTATCAACCCAATGATAGATCCTATCATGTGCAAGGAGCTCACCAAATTGATTGAGTCTAAAATAATATTTTTGATCAAACACTCTTCTTGGCTGGCAAATCTTGTTCTTGTTTGGAAAAAGAATGGAGAGATCAGACTGTGCATCAATTTTAGAGACCTCAATAGAGTCTCTTTGAAAGACCATTATCCTCTCCCAAACATGGAGCAGATCCTTTAGATGGTGATAGGTAGTGAGTGTTTCTTCCTCCTAGATGGATATTCAGGATACAACCAGATTTTGGTGCAAGACTGTGACCAACAAAAAATAGCCTTCACAACCAAGTGGGGAATGTTTGCTTATAGGAAGATTCCTTTTATAATATCTAATGTTGGTGCCACTTTCCAATGAACTATGGACATGGCCTTTCAAGGCCTAATTAACAACACTGTGCTGGTATATCTTGACGATGTGACGGTTTTCTCTAAGGAAGCGAGCCAGCACATGAAACACCTCAAGCAAATCTTTGAGAGGTGTAGAGAGTTTGGTATCTCTCTCAATCCTAAGAAATGTGTGTTCGATGTCCATGAGGGAAAGAGTTCGCTCCATCCTAAAGCTGTCCTTACCCAAGCACAAGAAAGGCCTGCAAAGCTTCTTTAGTAAGATAAATTTTATATCGAGATTTATCCCAAATTTTGTGGAGATGGTCAAGCCATTGACCTCTATGCTGAGGAAGGGTGAGGAGTTCTCATGGAAAATATAGAGAAAATATAGTTTTGAAGAAATCAAGCTGGCCATTGCTCGGGCTCTTACTTTGATCAGCCCTAACTTCACCAAATATTTCAACCTCTACACCTTTGGGAATGAAGAGGTAATCTCAGCCATGCTTACCTAAGCAAGTGATGATAACCTTGAGCAGCCAATTGCATTTTTTAGCCAAGGCCTAGAGAGTTTTCAAGTCAGATACACATATGTGGAAAGCAAGTCTTGGCAGTCATACGAAGTCTAAAGAAATTTAGACACATGCTGTCCAACAGTAGAATCCACCTCATTGTTCCACATCCTAACATCAAGGATTTCTTGATCAACTAAGACCTAAATGAGAGGAGAGCAGGGTGGATCACTAAGGTGATGGAGTATGATGTAAATATCAAGATCACCAAACTGGTAAGAGGGAGAGCCTTGTGTGAACACCTCACTGCAAACTTTAAGTAGCAAAAGGAGGATAGTCTACTAATCCTTGATGCAGCTACAATAGAAGAACCAAATGTCATGAAGGATTAGACATCAGATGTGAGGCATTTCTTTCTCATTGGTGAGTGTTTACACTTACTTGACAGGACCAAGAGAAGGTATTTTAGACTCTAGTGTCTCCCCTATGCCCTGATTGATGGAGTGCTATTCAGGAAAGATCTCTTAGGAGTCTTTTTGATATGCTTAGACTTGAGTCAGGCCAACAGGGTGTTATCTGAGTTCCATGATGGACCAGTTGGTGATCATTTTGCTCCTAGGGCTACTGCAATAAGAATAATGAGAGCTGGTTATTTCTAGCCTACTCTTTTCAAGGACACCCATGCTTGGGTACGGAAGTGCCAAAAGTGTGTGCTTTTTGATGGGAAGCAGTGGTTGGCTACCATGCCTTTACAGCCTATTCAAGTGGAGTAGCCATTCATGCAATGGGGCCTGGACTTCATAGGGATGATTAATCCTCCCTCCAGTGCTAGACACAAGTGGGTCTTGTCCACCACTAATTATTTCACAAGATGGGTAGAGGCAGTTTCTCTGAAGGAGGCTAATGAAAGTGCGGTCTTGGAATTTTATGAGGATCTAATGGCATGGTTCAAGGTTCCAACAACCATAATCTCAGATAATGCATTAGCTTTTCTAGGAACCAAGACAAGTGAATGGGTGCTGAGATATGGTATATATCTCAGTACTTCATCCAATTACTACCCACAGGGGAATGGACTAGCTGAGTCTACAAATAAGAACTTGATCAAGATCATCAAGTGGACCATGGAGGAAAATTAGAGGACTTGGCATGCCAAGTTGAAAATAGCTCTGTGGTCAGATAGGGTCACCCTAAAGAGGGAAATTGGCAACTCACCATACACGCTCATCTATGGAAGGGAATATAGGATCCCCATTTCACTCAAGTTGCCAGCCTTGGATCTCTCTCACCAACTACAATTAGAAGAAGGAAATAGCATGGAAGTTAGGCTATGCAAGCTGATGAAACTCCAAGAGACAAGGGACCAGGCTATGGCTTTTATGACCAGCCACCAATAGCAAGTAAAGAGACACTTCAACAAGAAATCTTCATCAAAAGGTTTCTCTGAAGGAGACATTGTCTTGAAATGGGATGAAGACTGAGCTAAACCTAGAAAGCATGCAAAATTTGATGCCCTATGAAGTGGCCCGTACGTGATCACTTAGTGTAAGTAGCATAATGCATCCCAACTCTCTAGGTTGGATGGTGAAGAACTGTATATCCTAGTTAATGGGATACATCTTAAGCATTACCACTGAGCCCCTTCTCCATCATGTATATATTTTCCCTTACTTTTCTCCTATTTTTCCTAAGTGCTTTCTGCACATGTTAGTAGTTTTCTTAGCTTTGTGTGTGCTTTCATTTTCCTTTTGAGGTAAATCTTCATGATTGGTTCTAGATTTATAAGATCTATTGCTAATCTTTAAGTTACAATCTGACCTCGTGCCCAATGGATTTTGAGGCAACTAGCTTCTAAGCATAGCAGGCATACCTCCCCTGGGAGTCACCATTTTGTTGACCATTTTTGGTGTAATAGGCCAAAATCGGTCCCCTTCTTCCTCTACTATTTCAAGTTAATTCATTTTTGATTTTGCACAAGTCCAAGAAAATCTATGGATTCTACAGAGCTTAGATTTCTATGGAATTCACAAATTTTCTACCGACTCTTTCAATGCCTTGGTTCAATCAGCAGGTTCAATTGGCAAGTTCATCGGCTTGGTTTAACACTTCTGGTCCAACCATTGGTCCAATGCTTAAGTTCATCAGCAAAGTTCAAGGCCTTGGTTTAGTGGCTTTTTTTATTCAAGCAGCTTCTGGTTCAATCACTAGTTCAATCACTGGTTTAATCACTGGTTTAATCATTGGTTCAATCATTGGTTTAATCACTTGGTTCAAACACAAAGTTTAACGTAGGGTTCATCGTTTGGTTCAATCAATCGGCTCATCAACAATTTCATTAGCATGCAGTGTTGAACCATTGAACTAGTTTAATAGATTGGTTCAACGTGTTAGTTCAATATTTTGGTTCAAGTGGGAAAAGTTTAAAGCAAATGATTTAAAGGGGCTCGACATGTAGCATTGAACCATTGAACTAGTTCAATGAATGGTTCAACTACCTTGGTTCAATCAGCTCAGCATGCAACATTGAACCATTGAACCATTGAATAAATTTTAGTTCAATGGGTTGGTTCAACGAGGCACCCCAAAGCCAAAGGATAGAAGACCTTGCATAGGGCAAGAAACAAGTCAAAGGTAGCCAAAGGGGTAAAATTTGTGGGATTTTTGCTTAAGTCAAAATTCCTTTAGATTTTTGTTCGAAGGAATTCCTTCAGACAAAAAGTCTAAAGGAATTCACAGGAAGGCCATAGTTTAAAGACCTAAAGAAAGGGCCCACCCGAAGGGTATGTACCCTTGTGGAGGGCTCTCGCTGAGGAGGAGGACTGTTCTCAAGAAGCCAAAGGGTCTTTTCTTCTCTGGGAAGGATCAATAAAGGAAGTCAAAGTGGCCAATTCCTATGGACTTTTTGTCTGCAGGAAAAAAAACCCAAAGTAAAAAACCCATGAGAAAAGCCTGTAGAAAAGACCCAAAAGATTTTTGCCAAGGATGGTGATGTCTTGAAAGCTATCAAATTTAAAGAGATGGACTAGCCATTGAGTTCAATTTCATGGTGATGGCTGTGCGAACGTCATTTTTGAGACAGAGAAATAGCCATAATTTTTTAAATACTTGCACGCCAACCATGGAGAGAGCCCAAGGAATGCAGTGACCCGCCAAAAGATCACCCCCAAGGGCTGAAGGTGTAGAAGGAGACAAAGTAGGAAAAGGACAAAATCCTAGAGAATAGAGAGAGAAATGCCAAGTGTAGGAATAGGCAGATAGCCCAAGTGGCAAAAGGAGGTGCCGATTCAAGAAGTTACTCTAGTAGGTGATACAGTGCCCGTGAATTGATTACTAGGAGGCACAAACAGCTAGTAGTGCAACCTATTTTCTTCATTTCACATTAATGAGTAGACAAACTATGTAATCACCTTGAAGAAGTAGTCTTATAAGCAGACAAAGGGTGTGGCTCATTGATGTTTTGGGTGGCTTTCTCTTCCCAATGACAGTGATACAAATGGGTCATTTGTAAAAAGGGGTGCCAAAAAGGCCTCCTTCTTTCCTCTATATATTGGAGACTTTTCATTTTTGAAAGGATATTCCACATTTGTAAGGTGAAGCCCTGGAAAAATTTTCACCTAAAATCAATAAACACATTTTTACCTCTACGATGGTTGGATACATCTGCGTGTGTCTGAGTGTCATTCTGTGTTTAGTCATTAGTTCTTAATGCTTCCACAAGTTTAACACCAACACACCTAGTGTCTATAAGGTGTCATTTTGTAGGTAAAAAGGAGAGCTATACTTAAAAGTGTAGAGATAGAAGAAGCTACTATACAATGTGCCTTTCTATAGCACCTTTGGTGAGTCTCTATTTTCTGTGTGTTCCATTAAGGCCTCCCTATTAAGTTCCTGTAACATGGTCCTTCTGCCATTCTGAAGTGTACGTATGTGTTTTTCTAACTTCAAGTGTGAGTGTGAGAAGGTTGAATCATTTTGGTGCATCACCTCTCTTTAGAGTAGATTTGTTTTACTATAATCCTTCTCCCTTTTCACCCCCCCATTATACACACACACACACACACACACACACACACACACACACACACACACACACACACACACACACACACACACACACACACACACACACACACACACACACCTGTATTAGCACTTATTAGAACAACTCAGATGCATCAAAAGGAGCTATCCCTTACGTAGAGACTCTCCCCTCCAGCTTTGCTAGTCCCACATGTGAGAGGGGAGTTTCCATTTTGACGTGTGGAAGGCAGGAGCTCGGCCTCCTGCCTCAGGTGCAATTCACTGCGTCAACAAATATCTTGACTATATTTTGATTATCTATGACCAATCTGGGTGGTCATTTTGAGAGAGTTGTTTTTAGTGCTTAGAGCCTATGTTGAAGTATCTAAATCAAATTAAGGAATTTAATAGGTATTTTATGTTTCACCCATGTGATATAATCATATTTCTATGTGAAATATTTGAGAAGTTTTTTTAAAAGTTTGAGATTGTGTTTTCTATGTTTGAAGGCCTAAAGAGTGAAGAGACCTAATTAGTAGGTTCAAGTGTTGAATTGGTGTTCTAGATGTCATGGAACCATATGAGAGTAAGAAAGAGGATATTGGATATAGGTTTGATGTGTTTAAATCATTGGTATAAGTTGAATGTGGTCCAAGAGGTTATAATAGTAATGTATGGATGTGAAGGCCTAATTGTTTTGGATCTCATTAAGGCCTAATGGAGGATTTGAGTCTTAAATACCATGAAAAACCTATGAAGTGGAGTGTTTCACACATGTAACATGTTTGGAGAGATATTTAAAATGAATAACAAGTATTTAAATCATCTTGGATAACCAATATGGGTAAAAGGAAGAGAGTGGTATAAGTACAAGGTCTAATTAGACTAATTATGTTAGTTGAGTAAGTGTGTAAATGATTAAATGATTTTTGAAGGCTGTGAGAGCCATGTAGATGTCTTGAGAGGTATATCAAAGTGTATATTTAATGTATGACCTTATGGTCATAATTCTAATGTTGAATTTATAGGTTTGATACATGAGAACAAGGTAAGGTGTGTAGATTGATCTAAAAGGTGGTTTTAGATGCCTTCCTTATGTGTGAAGGTTTGAATGAGTGAAGAGGAATTAAGGAGGTTATTTTTTAGGGTTTTTCCACTAGATTGATAAGTGATCAAATTTTTGGATTTGTTCATTTCATAGATGTTGTGTTGGTTCTCAATATCTTAGGCAAGTTGGTGTTTGTCATCTTTAGGGGTTGGTGCTCCGAATGAAGTTGGTACTTCACTAAAGTCTCATGTTTATAAGCATCTTATAGGACATGTATTCCATGTTTTTGCAATCTTGAGAGTGGGTTTTATCCCTCAAGATAATTTTCCACATATATCTTGTGTTATCTTACTTATCTTTCATGTTCATTGTTATGAGTGGTATTTTCTTCTTGATTGCTTATGATGTATGACTAAGATTTTGAAGGATTTAGATTTAAGTTTTGAAATATATTGATTCAGTGATTCACCCCCCCTTAGTGATTGTACCTATAATAATTGGTATCAGATCAAGACCTTTTGTACAAGTTTAACCACTTGAAGGTAATCTTAGGTATAATGACAAGCTCTAAAGGTTTCTATATTAAGAAAGTTTGTTGTTTAATGGATCTAAATATGATTTTTTAGAGTGAAAGAATGAATAACTACATCATGTAGTTGGGTTTTGACACTTGGAAATCTATTTTGGATGGTTATTCCATGCCATATACTTCTCTAACTAGTTTTACAAATAAGAAGATGAGTGAGAACAATTAAAAAACTATGAATGCTATCATTTGTGGTCTTTCAGAGGCTGAGTTCACCAAGGTAATCTATTTCAAGTCTACCAAGGAGATTTGGGACAAACTGCAGCTCATATATGAGGGATATTAAAAAGTTAATCTAGATAAACTACAATCCTACCAAAGGCAATTTGAAAGTCTCAAAATAAAAGAAGAGGATATTTTATCTTCCTATCTTCTAAGAGTTGATGAGGTAGTGAACATGATCAAAGGCATGGGAGAGGTTATTAAAGAAGGCACTGTAATGAAAAATGTATTAATATCTCTCACTTTGAAATTTGATTCAAATTTTTTTGCTATAGAAAAAAGTAATGATCTAGCCAAAATGAAGATGGATGAATTGCATGGCATTCCTTTTTCATATGATATGAGAGTTAATGAGGACAAACCACCAAAGAAAGAAGCAATCTTTAATGTATAAAAGAAGATAAAGAAGAATTTCCAAAGTAAGAAGGTCAATGATGATGATATTTTTGATATTGATGATGATGAACTAATAGCTCCATTAACAAAAAAACTAAAAACATGTTTAGGCAAGTTTAAGGGTAAACTTCCCTTCAAATGTTTCAATTGTGGAGAGATAAGTCACTTTGACAACAAGTTTCATCATAAGAATAAGGGAAATGATAATTAATAACATGAAGAAGATCATGATAATGATAAGAATAAATTCAAGTATGATAAGAGCAAGAACAACCTCAAAATGTATAATGGCCAAAAGAAGTTTTACAAGGAGAAGAGGAGTCTCTACACCAAGGGATATTATAGTTCATATAATGAAAATGATGGAAGTGATTTTGAGAATGATCATGAAGATGATGGTGCTGCTAAATATGAAACTCTCTTCATGGTTGAAAAAGGTAGCTACTCATATCAAGAAGAATCTACATGGTTTGGATTTGGTTTAGGTGATACAGATGATGAAGAAGATAAGGTAATCTATGAGACTAAGTTGATGAATGCCCTTAAATATCAAAATATTGAGAAGAAGAAAACCAAGAAGTTGGATTCTCAAATAAAGGACTATGAATATAAATTTAGTGTGTTCAAGGCAAAAATCAATTAAGATAGATATAGTCAAGCATCTCAGTTGTCAATTGGAAATCCTATCTACAAGCTTGAAAGATAAATAAAATGAGTCATTAAAAGCTGAGTTAGAAAATGCATCTAGTAAGATGAAGTCATATGTGATGTTTGAAAAGAGATCAAGTGATCTAAACAATATTCTGAATATTCAAAATCATGCTAATGATAGAATTAGACTTAGGTACAAAGAAGAATAAAAGAATGTAACTCAAAACAAGATAAAGACCAATGTGAACAAGGAAAAGTAGACCTTGAATATCAGTCATAAGTTAAGGAATGAAGTTGTTGGTAGAATGAGGACAAATTAGATTAGAGAACCAAATGCCATGATGTATGCAAATTTCAATGGTTACTACTATACTTGTAATCAATTTTGTCATAGGGAAAGAGAGTGTAGAAGACCTTCCAAGAATGAATTTTCTTAGATCTATAAATGGAATCATCAATCAATTTTTTTGAGTCAAAGTGAGTTATATAATTATAATAACATAGGACACATTTCAATATTTTATCCTAAAAAGGTAGGACAAGCTAAGTTTCCATCAAGAATAGTGGTTCGCCACAATTGCCTAAGAATTGATCACATTGCTAAGTTCTGTAAACAAAGGACATCAAGTTAGAATAAGTCATTTCAGGCTCCTAGAGTGCAAGATGGAAGGAAAGTTAAAATATAGAAACCAAAATTGGAAAGTATGTGCCTTGATCAATTTGCAGGTCCAAGTGAACTATTTTCCATGGTAGAAATTTCTACAGAGGTTGAAGACAATAAGGAGATCTCATTATAAACTCATTTTGGGAATGAAGAGGATACAAGTGAACATCTTGATGCTATTAAGCAAGTTTCCTATAAATAATATTAGTTGACAATGTCAATTTTTTATGATTTTAAATGTGAAACTGATACTTCAAGTGAAAAGGTATGCCAAGAATCTTTAGCTATTGTCAATACCATACTAGAAGAAAAGGAAAGTGATAAAGAAGATAAACAAGTTGATCTAGTCAAGCAAAAGAAGAAGAAGAAGAATCATTATTTAAATTTATCCAAGAAGGAGAGACAATATGAGGATTTGTGGCAACTCATAGTTTCACATTGTTTGGGACATTATGGGTCAGGGGTGTCTCTATCTATGCTTCAAGGAGACACTTGTCAGCAAGACAAAACATAGTGGATGTTAGTTGAGTTTTGTGTGATATTGTAGGATAAAAAAGGTCATGAGAAGATATATTATGTTAA
Organism: Torreya grandis; assembly: GCA_037957365.1. Taxonomy (NCBI): domain Eukaryota; kingdom Viridiplantae; phylum Streptophyta; class Pinopsida; order Cupressales; family Taxaceae; genus Torreya; species Torreya grandis. The sequence continues at coordinate 1,362,438 of JARHVA010001793.1, forward strand.
GGGGGAGAGATGAGTTTTATGTAACTACTCCAAAGTGTTGTGATGAAATGATTTAGAAGATATATTTAGGGATAGTGATCCTAAAGTCAAAGTTTTGGTCAATCTTTGATGGATGGTCTAGTTGGTCAATATGGTAAAGAATGAAGCTGTGTATGTAAGGTCTATAAGTAGGTAATTGAGGTCCTAGGTGTCTAATCAAGGATGGTGTTTTTTCAAAATGTTTTATTTGCATAGAAAGGTATGTTGATCTTGTTCTATTATTCTCAAGATGTGTTCAACATTTTTGGTCCTCGAGATAAGAAATTATCAATTTACTTTGCTTAAATTGATTGATCAAATTTTGAAAGAATAAAGATAAGGTTGATATATAGGATAAGGATAATGTGTTGTCATATCTTTGATATCATGAATAAGGTCTTAGAGTTATGTATATGATAAGTTGTGTTTATCATGGAGTTCATAGTATTCTAAAGATGAGATAGTTCCATGAGAGTGCTTTGAAAAGGTTTTAAACCATGATGGCTTATAGAGGATAAAGGGTAATTGTTTAGAGATCCATATTAGAGTTATCCATGTTTTCTTTAGTTTTTTAAGTTGATCTATTGAATATATGAGATATATTGGTGGTTTTATAAGGATATAGATTGAGTGTGGACAGTGTTGAAGAGTTGTTGGTAGATCTAGTTCATTTATAAGTATTTTTGAAGATATCATGATCTAGGTAGATCATGGAATTAGGGAGGTGATAAATTAGATAGTTTGAGAGTCCTAAAGAGATGTACATGATATGAGGGGAAGCATACATGAGATGCCTTAGTCATAGTGGATATATAAATATGCCTACTACAATTATGATTTAAAGCATATTTGTATGATGACTTGATCAAACCAAGTCATGTGTTTTTGACAATGTATTAAATATTCATACATAAATAAAGGGGGAGCTTTGTAAATGGTTAGGTCCTAGGATCAGAGGACTATGTAGTAGCATTTGAGAGAGAAGATATGAAGGAAATTATGTTGATTTATCATTGGTAATGGTCTAAAGATTCTCAAAAGTGTTCCTAAGCTCAAGTGAATTAGGGGGAGTCCCTCTTAATGTGTTCAAGGTAAGTTCATGCAGTTTCTAATGTTCATGTATGTTTTATATTCATAGAAGGTATGTATGATCAAAGAAGAGTGTAGTCATGGAGCATGTTTGAGAAGCTCAAGGTAAGAGGAGGTAAGCACAATGTTAGTGGGGAGCATGTTTCATCTCTCAAAGGTGGTCATTTCTTATTATTAGTCCTTAAAGTCATTTTAGGTCCACAATATCATAAGTTGCACCCACTTTATCATTATGTCAAAGGGGGAGAAAGTAATTAAAGAGAGATAGAGTCTGATCATAAGCTTTGTATTAGTGTTTGAAATAAATCACAAAGGGGGATATTTTTTTATTTTTTTCAATGACATATCCAAGGTGACAAAGGATATTCATGAGGTGTCATGTATTCTACAATGACAATGACAAAGTATGCTTCAATGTTCATTAGTTTTCTTGCATAGTTCTTTAGTGTTTGACTTGGATAGGTAGATAATGGATGTTATCGATGGTATGGACATGTTTTAGAGACCCTATGTGTTGTTATTATTTCTTATAGATATTATAAAAGTGAAATTAATTCATCAAAATAATCATATGAAGGTCTAGGTTCAAGTAGTCATCTTGGCAAACAAGGTTGAGTAAGTAGTTTGATGATGTCATATTACACACATGTGAAGGTTTTAAGATAATTTTAATACATGGATGTATTATCCTATAATATGTGATAATTTGGTTCAAATTTTAGGTCTAGATATTAAGTGTAGCAAAATTTATAACAGTGCAAAGTTGGCCTTTCAAATAGAATTCATTAAATTTCCATACTTAGCCAAATTTTCAAGAGGAGATATAATAGTGGGAATACAAAATATATAATAGTGGGAATATAATATGATATATAAATATCTAATGGTGGTCATATAATCATGCATATAGTGATCCAATGATGCACTTGAAGTCAATATGTCAAAGGTTCCTGAGATTGCACATGGTAGTGACATGTGTCTCAATTACAATGACTTGATAGAATATCAATGGCATGTGGGTGTTCATATATATGGAGATAAATGGTTTTTTTGAGTCAAATAGTTAATTCTTAGAAGGCACATGGGACTTCCAAGTGGTGCAAGAGTGGCGACTAACAATAATGTGCTCAGAAGGCACGTGAGGATGCCAAGTGTCTTAATCATATAAGCACATATCAATAATCAATAGTGAATATTAAGGAGTTAAATTTAGGATTATAACAAGGAGATATATGGATTTAATTCGAAAAATATATGTGAAGACATGAGATGAATACATATGGCTGATTTTTTTGCAATACATAGTAACCGTTAGAATTTGAATATTCAAATTAACAAAGGAAAAACTCATAACTTTTGATATATGCACAATTTAATGATTAAGTAAAAAAATTGTAAATAAATAAATTAAAATCCATAAAAATTGGTTAAATTTTTTGATTGTTTGTACAATCAAAGATATTAAGATCCAAAGTTTACTATGTGTACGATGATGTTTTGTAAGTGACCTAAGAAGGATAATTGAAGAGTTATTAATGGTATTTTGATGTTTAAAGATGAAACATATATTGGAGAGAATTATAGACTCCATGAGGAGCATATTTATGTATTTTTGAGGTTTGACCAATCCATATTTAGTATGAATAATTGCTTATAAGTTGACTATGTTTGTTAAATGCACTGACAGATAGAGTGACCATGTTACATGAGTCAGTTAAAGGTGTTATAATAATAATTTAATAAGATAATAAGTATGAATATGATATATAAGTATATAATTATTATTATAAATTATTGGATGTAATGATATACCCCTAAGTAGATATAGAGAGTCAAAATAGCTTGACTATATTTTGATTGTATATGACTAGTCTGAGTGGTCATTTTGAGAGAGTTGTTTTGAGTGATTAGAACCTATGTTTAAGTATATAAATTACATGAATTAATTAAAAAGTTATTTAATGTTTCACCCATGTGATATAATCATATATCTATGTGGAATATCTGATAATTTGCTCCAGAAGTTTGAGACTATGTTTTCTATGTTTGAAGGCCTAAAGAGTGAGGAGACCTAATTGGTAGGTTCACATGTTGAGTTGGTGTTCCAAGTGGTATGGACCAATATGAGAGTAATAAATGGGATATTGGAGACAGGTTTTATGTTTTTGAAGCATTGGTATAATCTAAATTTGGTCCAAGAGGTTTCAAGAGTAGCGTATGAATGTGAAGGCCTAATTATTTTTGGTCTCATTAAGGCCCAATGGAGGATTTGAATGTTAAACATAGTGAATGATGTTAGGTTGTCATTTATTTCAAATATATAATGAGATACTAGTGAATTAATTAAAAATAAGTTTTTTTTTTTATATCGAAGAATATATAGCACATATATAGGTATGTAAGGATAAATAAAAAATTGTGAGGCATCCATTAATGTCTTGGTGAAGTTTTGGTATGTCACTTGATCATTTGGAATGAGAAAAATGAATATTATAGCTTAAGAGAAGCCATACCATCACTAAAAATCATTCATATATGAATGAACTAGCAAGTTTGTGAATTTATTTTTGGTACTCAAAAAGTCAATTGAGGTCAAAGGATTTCATGAAGATGTTGTTTATAATGCCAAGAAGGTTCCATAAAAACTTGGACTCTTGAAGTATCTTATAGCGCAAGTTATAAACCTTCAAGTTAATCTTCCAAAATGTGATGGACCAGAGACTATCAATTTTAAGTTTGTTAAAGTCTAAGGTCACTAGTTAGTTGATCCAACAGTGAGAGTTCATCATCCAGATCTTGATCCAACGGTGCATATTTAGTTAAAATGTTAAAGAATCTAAAATTTCATGTGTTAGTGACAAGTATCACTATATTTTTGAGTTAATATTAGATCATTAGTTCATGGTAAATCATATTAATAGAGATCAATGGTGTGGCTCGAATCAAAAGTCAAATGTGTAGAAGGCATAAAGAGATACCAAGTAGCATAATCATGGGAGCTGTGATCTAAGATCAATGATGAGTGTTAAATGATAAATATTAAGCTAATAAAAGGATATATATGGTGTGCATTTATCCATAGTTGATAGGATGCATGAGATAATGTTAAGGTGCTCGATGTTTGGTGTCTGTATAGTGACCATTAGAATTTAAATATTCAAATCATTGAAGGAAAACTAGTAATTAGTTTTTAAACTATAACTTGTGATCTAAGATAAATTTTTTGATGTAGTAAAAATCAAATATGTAAATTATTTGAAGGTGCATCTAGTGAATCTAGTTAGAAAGTTTGAATGTTTATACAATAAAATTTATGGATCTTAAAATTTGACTATTCATTCATTCATTGTGTTACTATGTACAAAATATTGTTCAAGTAATTGTGCTTTAGTAAAAGGATGTTTTTGTAGGAACAATTACTTTAATATGTCTTAGAGATTATATGGAATGGACCCATATAGTTGAAAGTGATCATATGTTCTTAATTTTATTGGTGAGGTGATAAGTGGGTGAATAGGTCTCCATGTGACTTGTAAGGGATACTAAGGCGTAATTGAAAGGTATATATACTTAAGTATGACCCATAAATGCTATATCCAACCTATGAGAATGAATTTTAGATATGTGTTATCATGTTAGCTGTATTAAGGGTTAAGGCATGTATTTTGGCTAGCCAAGAAGATAATAATCATGAAGAATCTATAAATAATGGAGACCAATGTAATTGTTTCTAGACTTGAATGTAGAAAAATTGAGATAGCATAAGATAGAGATCAAAGAGAGTGTGCGTAGTTGATGGACTAAAGTAAAAAATAGATTGAGCATGAATGAAGAAGACTAGATAAATCCAAAAGGATGTTTGGATGTATTAGTTGCATGAGAAAGTTTGAGTGTGTGTGAAGAGTGTAAAAGAGATGTGTTAACATTGTTTCTCCAATCCGATTGATATGTAATCAATTTTTTGGAGCTATTTATTTCATATATGTTGTGTGGGTGTTCAATATCTAGAACACGTGGGTGCTTGTTCATACTTAGGGGTGGGTGATCCTTGTGAAGTGAGTGCTTCACTAAAAGGTCTAATGTTTGTGATCATATTAAAGGACAAGTAGTCCATGTGTTTTTAGGCTTGAGAGTGGGTTTTATTCCCTAAGAGGATTTTCCAAATATATCTTGTGTTATGTGTATGATGTTGCATCATCTTTTTTATTCATTATTATGAACATCTTATATTCTTTATGAATGCATGTGATCATTGATTAAGAGTATGAAAGGATTGAAATTAAAGTTTGAAATATCTTACATCACTAATTCACCCCCTTCTTAGTGATTGTACCTCCAATAATTAGTATCAAAATAGGACCTTCATTGTAAGTTTAACCACTTGAAGGTGATCCAAGGTACATTATCAAAATTCAATAGATGTAGGGGTTATATACAAATCAAGCACCATTATTCAATGGGTCAAATTATATTTTCTATAGTACAAGAATGAGGACATACATCATGTCACTAGGGTTTTATATTTGGAAATTTATCATGGATGGTTACACTAAACCAACTACTCCTCCAACTAGTGATACTGACAAGAAGTTAAGTGAAAATACTTTACAAGCTATGAATGCTATCATTTTTGGTTTATCTAAGGTTGAGTTCACCAAAGTGATCCATTGCAAGTCTAGAAAGTAAATTTGGGCTAAATTATAGAATCTTTATGAATGAGACTCTAAGGTAAAATTGGCTAATTTATAGACCTACCGAAGTCAATTTGAAGGTCTCAAAATGAAGGAATAAGATACTATGGAATCCTATCTTCTAAGGGTTGATGAGGTAGTAAACATTATCAGAGGCCTTGGAGAGGTGATTGATGAATATACTATAATAAAAAAGGGATTGAGGACTCTTACACTCAATTTTGCTTCAAAATTCTCTACTATAGAATAAATTCATGATCTCACTTAGTTGAAGATGGATGAACTATATGGAATCCTTACTGCCTATGAAATGAGAGTTGATGAAGATAGACCTCCTAAGAAAGAAGAAACCTTCAAGGTGATCAAGGAGAAAAAAGAAAAGAAGAATAAGTTAATTCTTAAATATTTTGATCATAATTAAGATTAAATTGAAGCCATGATTGCAAGAAAATTAAATGTAGGATTAGGTAAGTATGAAGGAAAACTTCCTTTTAAATGTTTTTCATGTGGTAAATTTGGTCATTTTATAGCTAGATTTCTAGGTATAGACAAGTTTTAAAAAAATAAAGCTCATAAGTAATCTCATAAGGATGAAAATAAGAATTCTGAAGGTCCTATCAAGTATAGAATGTTCTTCAATAATAAAAATGGAAAGAAGGAATCATACAAAGGTAGTAAAAGACTTTACCTTGAAGAAGACAATAACTCATCTATATCAGAATAAGTAAACACATCTAATAGTGATGATTCTGTTCATAATGGGGACATGGAGACATTGTTCATGGCTCTTAATGGTGATGAAGGTGAATGTTCTTTAAGCAGAGATTTGTTTGCTGAAAATATCTTAGAGGAAGAAGATGAGAAATTCACTCTTGAAGATAAATATCTAGATACTATGGAAGAAATGAAGATACTAGAGAGAAAGAATAGAAAACAAGATTCCCTAATCAAATCCTATGAGGAACAAATTGGAATTTTTGAAGATAGGCTAAGTAATGAAGTCAAGGAGCATGATGAGATCACATAACAACTTGAAACTCAAGTTTGTACTCTTAATGATGAATTAAAGATTAAGGATAAAGATTGTATCATGTATCAATCAGAGATAGAGTCTTTTTAGATAAAAATAAATCAATCTATGAGAAAAGATACAATTGATGAGTCAAATAATAAGGATGAATTGATGAATGCTCTTAAATATCTCAAGATTGAGAAGAAAAAAAACAAAGATATGATGTCAAAAATCAAGGACTATGAAGAACAATTTAGTGTGTTTGAAACAAGATTGAATGATGAAACTATGGATCATGAAGATACTATTAAACATCTCAATAGTCAATTATAAACTATGTCTATGAGCCTAAAAAACAAAGAAGATGAGAGCTTAAGGTATGTGATTGAAATTGAGTCATTAAAAGCTGAGTTAGATAAAATATCTTGTAAGGTGAAGTAATTTATGAAGTTTGAAAAGAGATCAAATGATCTTGAAAATATTATTATTATTCAAAATCATGCTAGTGATAAATTTGGTCTTGGATACAAAGAAGAACAAAAGCATGTAACTCAAGATAAGATAAAGGCTTATGTGAACAAGGACAATCAAACTTTGAAGATCAATCATATATCAAAGAATGAAGATGTTGGCATAATGAAGACATATTAGATCAAACAACCAAATGCTATGAGGTATGCAAATTTCAATGGTCATTGTTACTCCTACAATCAGTTTGGTCATAGGTAAAAATATTGTAAAAGATCATCAAGGAATGAATTTTCATGGAATTATGAGAAAGACAATGGGAAGCATGAAGAACATCATCACTCAAGACATTCATTACGTTCACAAGGAAATAATGACATATTTTAATACAAGTGTAAAGTATTTAATCATATTGTAAAGTTTTATATTATCCTCATCAGGAGACCTAATGATTAGGTGCATAAATAAATTCATGAAACTAAAAATAATCATCATGTGTCTCAATCATAAGGTATGTAGAATATGAGAAATCTCATTCAATTAAAATGCCATGAGATATGTCACATAATAATGTTTTATAAAAATGATTAGTATTATACTTCAAAGATTAATCGTAACATGAAGAGGAGTCATAGTGAATGGAGACTTGAGTAGGTAAATGAAAAATAGGTTGAAATGGATTATTTACCATGATAGAATAGGGAAAATTTTCAAGGAATAAGGAAAAAGTATTATCTACCCAAATGGACAAGGAAATCAAGTAGGATCTTGAGATAAAAGAAAAGAATAAGGCTGAGAACTCATTCAAAGACAATTTGAAGATGAGGAAGGACTGCAAGTCAAGTGAGAGCATGGAGATATAGGAATCTCTTGAGTTTGGGAACTTTTATTCCCTTTATGACAAGTGGGTGTCTCTACCTATGCTTCTTAGGATAAATACTTTTATGTGAAAGTAAGTATGTGTGTTATAGGTAATGATCAATGTTCTAATCAATACAAATCTTGAAGACAAAGGGTAAACAAGAGATTGTGAAAGATTAGCTTGTAGATCAAAGTCTTTAAGAAGGTTAAATAAATTTGGATGTTAGTTTAAGAGTTTAATAAATCAAGATAAGGATAATGAATTATAAGATAAGAATATCATTTTAAGATGTGTTTGGATAAGGGGGAGCTAACTTAGCTAGCTTATGTGGCTTGAAGAAGATGTGCATGATGTAAGGGGGAACTTATGTGAAGATGCTTTGGTCATGATAGAAGTGTGAGATGTATGCTATAGTTAAGAACTCAATAAGATTGATATGATGACTTGATCAAACTAAGTCATGTATTTTGACAAAGTATTGAATCTTCATGCATGAGTAAAGAGAGCTTGTGGAGACAAGTCCAAGGATCAGAAAATACTAAATTTAGATTGGTATATATCAAATAAAAAATGACATAAGATGGATCTTGGTGTTAGGGAAAACTTTCAAATATTTATGAGCAGTTTGTTAAGTCCAAGGATCAGATAAGCCCAAGTTTAGATTGGTGCATATTAAATGGGAAGAAATTGATTCATATTATTAAAATTATGTAAGTATCCTTAGCATCCTAATAGTATTTGAATGCATAAATAATGTTGTGGAATGATTGTTGGCATGTTGAGGAAGAGGTCCTTTGTAATTAATGTCAAAGGGGAAGAAATATCAGAATGAATATGTTCAAATAAGTAAGAAGTCATTATGAGGGTGTTTTTCCATAAATGATAAAGGGGGAGATTATTGAGCATGATCATTGACATTAGGTTGTTATTGATGTCAAAGAGAGCATGAGATACTAGTTTATTAATGACAAATAAGTTGTGTTTGATAGCTTAGAGAATATATAACACATATGCAGGTCTGTAAGGATAGAGAAGAAGTTCTAAGGCATCCATAAATGTCTTGGTAAAGTTTTGGTATGTCACTTGATCATTTGGAATGAGAAACATGCATTTTATAAATTAAGAGAAGCCAGACCGTCACTACACGTCATGTAGATATGAATGAACCAAAAAGTTTGTACATTTATTTCTAGTATTCATAAAGTCAATTAAGGTCAAAGTATTTCATGGATATGTTGTCTATAATGCCAAGAACATCCCCTAAAAATTTGGACTAATGAAGTGTTTTATATCTCAAGTTATAAACCTTTAAAGTTTCTCTTACAGATTTTTATGGGCCAAAGATCATCAAGTTTAACTTTGTTAATGTTTGAGGTCACTAGTTAGTTGATCCAATGGTGAATGTTCATCATCTAGATCTTGATCCAATGGTGTGTATTTACTTAAAATTTTAAAGAATTTAAAATTTCACACATTGGTGATAAGTGTAACCATCTCTTTGAGTTGATAGTAGATAAATGGTTCACAAGAACTCATCTTGATAGAGATCAATGGTGTGAGTCGAGTCAAAATTCAAATGTGTAGAAGGCATGCAGAGCTACCAAATTGCATAATCATAGGAGGTTTGATCTAATATCAATGTTGAGACTTGTAAGAGAAATATTGAGCTAGTCAAAGGAGATTGTTGGTTTGTATTTATCCATAGTTGTTAAGATGCATGAGATAAGGTTAAGGTACTCCATGTTTAATGTCTGTATAGTGACTATTGGAATTCAAATATTAAAATTAATGAAGGAAAACCAATGATAAGGTTATAAGCTATAAATTATGATAAAATATGAATTTCTTGATGTAGTAAAAATAAAAGTTATAGAGGATTTCAAGGCACATCCAGTGAATCTAGTTAGAAGGTCTGAATGTTTGTACAGTCAAAATTATGGAGCTTAAAAGTTGAATATTTGTTCATTCATGGTGCTACTATGTATAAAATATTTTTCAAGAAATTGTGCTTTAGTAGAAGGATGTTTTGGTGAGAGAAATAACTTAAATATGTATTAGAGATTATATAGAATGTACCCATATAGTTGAAAGTGATCATATGTTATTTATTTGCTCAATGAAGTGCTAAATGGGTGAATAGGCCTCCATGAGACTTATAAAGGATACTAAGGCCTAATTAACAGGTGTAGCTACTTAAGTATGACCCATATATGTTATAATAGACTTGTGATAATTAATTTGAGTTATGTGTTAGCATTTTATATGTCTTAAGGGTTAAGGCATGTCTTTTGGTTGACGAAGAAGCTAATATTCATGAAGACTATAAATAGTGGAGACCAAGGTAATGGTTTCTAGACTTGAATGTTAAAGAATTGAGAGAGAAAAATATAGAGAAGAATGAAAGATATCAAAGAGAGTGTGATAAGTGGATGGACTAAAGTATAGAATAGATTGAGGATGAGTGAAGAAGACTAGAGAGATCCAAAAGGATGTTTGGATGCATTGGTTGTATGAGCAAGTTTGAGTGTGTGTGAAGAGTGTAAAATAGAGGTGTTAACATTGTTTTTCCAAGTATATTGATCTAAAATTAGTGTTTTAGAGCTATTGATTTCATCGCTATTGTATGGGTACTTAACATCTATAACAAGTGGGTGCTTGTTCATACTGATAGGTAGGTTTTCCTTGTGAAGTGGGTGTTTCACTAAAAAGTCTCATGTTTGTGATCATCTTATAAGACAAGTAGTCCATGTGTTTGTATGCTTAAGAGTGGGTTTTATTCCTTAAGAAGTTTTCCCACATATATATTGTGTTATGTGTATGATAGTGCATCATCTTTCTTATTCATTGTTATGAACATCTTGTATGATTTATGAATGCATGTGATAATTGATTAAGAGTTTTAAAGTATTGAAATTAAATTTTGAAATATCTTGCATCATTGATTCACCACCCACTCAGTGATTATACCTCCAAAATTGAGTCTTAAGGACCATATTAAACCTATGGAGTGGAGTGTTTTACCCATGTAACATGTGTGGAGACCTATTTCAAAGAAAGAAAAAGTATGTAAAGCATCTTGGCTGACAAAGATGGGTAAAGGGAAGAGAGTGGTATAAGTACAAGGTCTAAATGGACTTATTGTGTTAGTTACTTAAGTGTATAGATGAGAAAAAGATTTGTGAAGGCTATGAGAGCCATGTGGATGTCTTGAAAAGTAGATCAAAGTGTGAATTACATGCATGACCTTGTGGTCATAATTTTAATGTTACAATTATAGGTTTGATGCATAAGAACAAGAGAAGGTGTGTAGATTGATCCAAAAGGTGGTTTTGGATGCCTTGCTTATGTGTGAGGTTTGAATGAGTGAAGAGGATTAAAATAGGTTGTTTTAAAGGGTTTCTCCATCAAATTGAGAAGTAATCAGATTTCTAGAATTTTTCATTCCTAGATGTTTTGTCGGTGCTCAACATCTTAAGCAAGTTGGTGCTTGTCATGTTTAGGGCTTGGTGCTCCTTATGAATTTGGTGCTTCACTAAAGTATCATGTTTGTTGTCATCTTATAGGACATGTAATCCATGTGTTTTTAATCTTGAGAGTGGGTTTATCCCCCAAGAGGGTTTCCCACATATCTCTTATGTTATCTTGTTTATCTTTCATGTTTATTGCTATGAGTAGGTTATTTTCTTCTTGATTGCTTATGATGTATGATTAAGGGTTTTAAGGATTTAGATTAAAGTTTTGAAATATCTTTATTCACTGATTCACCCCCCCCACCTCTCAGTGATTTTACCTCTAACAAATAATTATATTATGTGAATGATACTTTTAATTGAATTTATTATTTTGATTTAAAATACATTAATTGAATGATTAAAAAATTACTTACATGAGTAGGAACACGTATAAAAACACTAATATTTCCTTTCCCCACTCCTTGCTTTAATGGGTGAGAATTGGTTGTAATATTATAAGACATATAAATTTGTTAGTATTTATAAATATAATTTTTCTTATATGCATTCCCCCCATATAACTTCACAAATATTATAAGGTCCTAATAAAAATAACATGTCCCATTAATATTTTTGATAGTGGTTAAAATATTGGTCTACACATATAAGTTTTTTTTATAATAGAGTGTGGTGTGCATAAGGATGTAGACTTCATCACATGATATTTTTCATTCCTATGTTATACCTATGATGAGATTATTATTTTAATACTCCACATATAAAAATATCTAGATGAATCAAATAAAATTGACATTTTCCCATGTCAAGGAATAAAAATTACTATTTGTGAAATAATAATGTAATAAAAAAACAAAGAGAAATGAGATTAAATTATTAAAGTAGAAGATAAAAATGACTTTATGTACTTCACAATCAAAATAAAAATCAATATAATGTTTGTGGTCAATAAAATTTCTAGATAAAAAATTAAAAATAACATAAAATAGTGTAGAAGATGAGTGTTAAGTTACGGAGAGGTATTTTTTTGGCATAGGAATTTATAACTACAAAACCTAAGTAAATTTTCATTTCCATTATGCATTGATGGATTCCAATACATTGAATCAAATCTCTTGTTTTTTCATAATTTTGGAGTAAACTAATTTAGGAACCTAATTTTTATATAAGTACTATATTTGGAATGCTTTTAGCATAATTTCATACATTTGGATCATTAGTTCACATTAAGATCTTATTGGCACACCTTCCATTCACAATGGACCTCATAAAATATATTATTATGTATTTAAATTAATTAAATATAAAGGTAAGAGGAGAATAATAATAAATATATAACTAAAATAGTTTGAGAGGGAAACCTTACAATAATAATGTGATTCAAAATGTGATGATATGAGATAGTTTGTAAGAAAACCTCTAGTTGGACACCAAAAATTGCTCTAGAAAACATTTTTTTATGAAATTCCAAGCCATCCTCTAATTTTTTTCTTAACTAATCCTAAATAACCATGTTTAAAAAAAAAATTAATACATTTAGCATGTTTAAATTTAAGAAATATAAAAGTAATTTTACATTTCTAAAATATCCATGATAACATATTTAAAGTCACAAAACATCTTCACTTTTATTTTACAAATTCAAATACATTTTTTCATAAATAATTAATTTCACATAATCAGAGTATATCTCACAAATTAAAAGATTAAATATCAATAATTTAGTATTATATTAATCCATTAAATTAGAAGTAATTTTCAAAATAAATATATGAATTTGAACAAATCTCATGATCACATCATTGTTCACAATTTACATAATTACATATTTTAAATTAATACAAAAATAAATTAAAATCATATATCTATGAAATTAATACTAAAATATAAATTTTTATTAATTTGAATACCATGGAATATGAGATCACCCTTAAAGCCAATAAAATATTTAAGGAGAGAGAGAGAGAGAGAGAGAGAGAGAGAGAGAGAGAGAGAGAGAGAGAGAGAGAGAGAGAGAGAGAGAGAGAGAGAGAGAGAGAGAGAGAGAGAGAGAGAGAGAGAGAGAGAGAGAGAATTGAAGGCTTTAAATCTAACCATAGAGCATTTTAGATCCCCTACACATCTCTTTTTCACTGAGAGTGTCCCTACCCTTCAATATAGATATGTAATACAAAACAAGTGAGATAATTATGTGTATATAATTCAACACCATAGTGAGCTCCACAAAAAAAAAGTCTAGATAATGAAAAGGACATGAAATAATACGTTCTTAATGTATACTAGAACATGAAATAATATATTATTAATATATAATAGGTATACATGTTTATGGACATAATATTTTAGAATTAATGATTCAAACTTGTCACATATAGGCTCAATAATCCCCTCCCAATCACATAGTCATTGCATGAATTTAGGGTATTTACACAACCCACATAGTATTCACATTCTTAATTCCATAGATCAATTCATAAGGTGTAACCAAAACCCATTCATACTAATAAATCAATGGAAACATAATTAACTCTATTAATTAGACACAAGAATGATACTAAAAATTTTCATAAGGGATAATGTAATGTAAATGTGTCCCATACCACTTGTGTGAGATGGTATTACCCTCACACTTTAGCAAGTATCATCTAGGAAATCATATAGGAAACCAAATATAATTAGGGTGTCATTTAAAGTATATTTTAGTTATTCAAAAAGCATATATTTATTTTATTTTTTTTGTACACTCATTCATAACTTCTACGTATAAGGACACGCTTCATATTTTTTTTTATTTTACATTTTAAATCTATAATTAAGAAAATTATGGTGATGCATGTGAAGGCATAAAATTTCAAAGGAAAAATAGTTTAATTTTTTTTTATAGGTTGATATAAAGGTTTATGGGATGGATTAAGGTGAAATATAATCCCAGACCATCAAGTATATTTAAATGATGGAGAGTGACCATTTTTATATCCTTGTTATAACCTAATATTGTTAACCACTAATGGGTTTTCTTTATAGTGAGCTTGCATCCATTGATGGACACTACAAAACTTATTTTCTTTGCTAAAAATTATAATTCTTGTCAATGTTGTACTGCATGTGGAAAAATGAGATAACTTTATTTTGATATATATATATTTTTATAATAGTATTTACAATAAAACTATTTATTAAAGTTATTATTATCATGTTCAAATATGAATGTAATAACTAACATGAATCTGACATGATTATAATTCATCTAATAATTATTGTCACAATGGATATTACTGAATGTTTCAGGGACAAGAATACCTAGATACCATGTACATATATAATAAAGTGATATTAAAATCTAAAGTATTTTTAAAACTTGTCTATTCTTTTAGTAGATAAAAGCACTGAATGGTTGAAAAATCCATTGTAAAATATGAAAAATATGTGAAAATATCATTGAACAATAAATAACTATGTTTGTATAGTATGGTTAATATTTGGATATGAATAATTTGGTATACATAGTCTTTTTTATCAAATATTCTTTTAATTAATAATAAATATCATTTGAATGATTCTAACTTGCTAAATTGTAGTTGATACTCAGATACTCTAGATAATAGTTTGATCGATATTCCCTACCACTAGGTTTCAAGAGATACACATTCATGCATATTTATTTAAGGTTTGCATTGAGTCTAAATTTATTTTCACATTAAAAATAGGTATTAAATAATGATTATAAATTTAAATTATAGTTATATTATTCCATGAGAAAGGTTAAGATAAATAATTATTTCACATGCCTATATAAGGTGTAATACAATGGAAATAATAGATAATAACTATGTATATGAGCTTTGATATCCTTATACTAATCCCTTTTTCTTATCCTTTTCATTTATCTCTATGTCTTTTCCCTCCCATTCCTCTCTTATATTACTTATAAGTCAAATTATCCTCTCACGAGATAGGGACCTCATTAAATTTGGATTCCCTAGCTTATACACTCCTATCAAATATTATATTATTGAGTTATTCCATGCATGATTAACTATTTTGGGAATTTTCTTGAGTTAATTCATAGTCCTTCATTTTTTATGTGATAATTTATTTCATTATTAAATTGATAGTGTTTAGTTTCCATTTCAATATTAATACCATATTTTTATTTTATTAATTATTATGTGTGAAATGCACTAAAGTGTCTCCAATCAAACTATACAACTTAGGTTTTTATTATATATATCATAATAAAGTTGTTTATAAACCTATTAAAATATGGAAGACTACTTTATCATGGTTTGTTATGATAAGATTGAAGTAGTTATCATGTTGTGTGACCATTAATTTAACCATATTGTGTTTTCTTATTTGATGCAATGAATAGAGTAGGGTCGCATTGCACATCAAGACCTTAATTGGTGTTGACTTATAATCTAGAGTGTATATGCACTACATTTTATTTATGGACATATTGAATAGACCTTAGTTATTTTAATAAAATTACTATTTTGTTTTAATTAAAATCCTTCTATTATAATTAATAGATAAATAATCACATGTTTCTTTTGGTGCACATATGTTTAGATTCAAATTAATCTTATCTAAATCAACATGTCAAATATTACAATATAACTTAATTAAATCTATCATAGGTGAAGAAAATAATTATAATGCATATAACATCAAATGAGGTTTCACAACAACCCTATTTTATAATCATAAGAAGGATATAGAATTGTTAAAAAATGTTTTTTTTAAATGTGTTGTATATTTCAAGCACATAATAAAATAAGAGAAAAAAATACAAGTTCAACAACATGCTATCTACCCTTTCCTAGAGGATAGTGAAGGGTTATATAACTAGTCTCACTATCATTGTCAATTCTCAAACCTCTATACATAATGTAATGTTTTGTGTTCTTAATACTTCATTTCTCATTTTCTATTCTAGTATACCCTACCCATGCTATAGGAATAACCACTACTATAATCACTCAATGAGAACATATAAAAGAGTGGTTATACTTGGCTAAGTTATAAAATAATAATATGATAATTATTATTAGTATAAGAATCAAATAAATTTTATAAACATGTAAAATATATAAATGTCAAATATATATGACACTAATAATTATAATTCTAATTTAATAGTAAAAATAATAGAATAATTTTATCTAAATAGTTATCCCTGGTCCAATAATTATTCAAAGAAATTAAAAATTTAAGTACTCAAGGAAATATAAAACATATCTATGTTAAATATAGATCAAATCCATGTGGAAGGCACTACTACTTATGACAATAGAAAATAATTAATATTTTGATGATACAAATGGGATGTCATTTCCTTCCCATATAGGAAATGATATCATCTTGGTGGCTACATAAATAAAAAACTAATGTAAAAAAAGAGAAAAAACTTTAGAGACTTATTCAAAATACTCTAATGTAGTACTTTTCTTAGATTATTAGTAGACCTTACACTAGGATAATTTTATGTTTTGAAAACTATATTTTTAAGTATCAATGATCCATAAGGGTTCTAATAGTAGTACTCCTATATCTTGACCCTCCAATCAATTCCAATGAATGAACTGTGACATATTTGCATGGTAATGTTTAAGAAAAGAAACATGAAAAAAAATTATGTAACCATGATATAACTCAAGGAAATTTAATTTTATATGTTATTTTATTGACTCTTCAAAGACATGAAATGGTCCTACATATCTTGGGGCTAGTTTAGATGAATTTAAAAACTTAATAGAGGCCTTAATTGGTTTTACCCTCAATTTTTTATGTTTAAATTAAAAATATATATTTACATAACTATTTTTTTAGTTGGTAGATTTAATTAACCTCTTTCTAGTTTTTTTCACTTGTTATTATATATTTTAATATAATTCAAGACCAACTACAACTTTTTAACTAGTACTATCTTATCTATATTAGTACTATCTCATTTAACTATGTAGGTATGTGCCATCTTAGATCATTATACTAAAGTTGTAGATACCTATTATGTGTGTGTCTACCTTTGATTATGTGCATTAATCCTTATTTTTATCCACTTTACTCTAAAGACATAATCATAATTTTAACACAATATGACCCTTGAAAAAGGGATTAATAAATTAGTTTAGATATCCCCAACCACTCCCATATAAGTGACTATGTGTTTCCTACATTATAATACTCTGAATATGGATCAAAATTCATGTAGTTTTCTAGCTTAGATGTGTGTGTGAAATCATGATTATGCTATAATCTAATACAATGTTTGGATTTCAACACTAGGACCATTCTACTTTGACATTCATTTATATTCAAAATTGGATCTAGGGATATTCCTTTAACATATTTTAAAATGTATATTCATTTATGATAATTTATCAATAGAGTGTTAATTTATTTCTTAATTTTATTTCCAATTAGTGAAAAAGGATGTATGACCTTAGGATTGATTTATATTTATAGTTGACTCTTTGATAACTCCTACTATGAACACCCCATAAAATGTGTCTAAGTTGACATAATGTAAAGTTTAAACTTTTGAATATAGTCATTGAGATTTCATGGACATATCCTATAGATACATATGCCTATAGAAAAACCAAATTTTTTTTACTATTATTAGTATGACCTTGGGAGATAAAATTAGTGATCTAAGATATGGAAATATTGTGTATAGGATTTTGGAAGGGTTTTGCATAGACTAGGGTGATATTGAATATGTCTATTTGTTAAATTAGGTTATCTAAGATAAAAGGTAGGCAGATGGATAGGGGAAAGTGTACATATGATTCAAATGTGTATGCAAAGTCTAGGCATGTCATAGTGTGACAAAATTGATGTTGTCAATTTTCTAATAACATAAGTCTCTACAAATTCCCCCATTTTAGTCTAGTATTGAAAGTGCTAGATGGATAATTTAGTACCTATGATCAATAATACTTGGTGTTTATATTTATTCCCCAAATGTTCCACTTGATCCATGAAAAAATTATGAGGAAACATGTATATATCAATGTTT
Organism: Torreya grandis; assembly: GCA_037957365.1. NCBI lineage: Eukaryota > Viridiplantae > Streptophyta > Pinopsida > Cupressales > Taxaceae > Torreya > Torreya grandis. The sequence continues at coordinate 1,381,072 of JARHVA010001793.1, forward strand.
ATTTATGGTACAAAATCTAAAATAATCTAGATTATTGAGTTATTTGAAATTGAAATTTTAAGGAATGAATACACCTAAGGGTATGAAAACCAAGTTATCACTTTTTTAACTTGTTTGTATTATTTCATGGGGTGATTATACCTCAAAGAGATGAAACCACCTTATGAGGAAACATATATAGATCAATGTTTTTTTGTGGTACAAAATATAAAATAATCTAGATTATTGAATTATTTGATATTAAAAATTTAAGGAATGAATACACCTAAGGGTATGAAAACCAAGTTGTCACTTTTTGAACTTGTTTGTATTATTTCATGGGGTGATTATACCTCAAAGAGATGAAACCAATATAACCATGTGTTGTGTAGTGTTAATTCCCCAACCACTATTTGAGAAGGAAAAGTTGTATAAGTTAAGCACCACATAAACCTTGTTCAGATCAAGAAGAATGGAAGAATAATAAATAAATTATATTTAATGTAAAGATTCATTTTAATTTTTTACATCCATAATAATTTAAAAATATTACTCAATTTGGTAACAAAGAAACTAACTAATATGTTTTAACTAACATGACAACTAACTTAGAAAAAAATTTAATTAAACAAATAACAAATTTGGATCATAAAATGACCCAAAAAACTCTCCCTTGATCCAAATGGCTATATAATTTAAAAACTGGAGAAATTACTCTAAATTCATCAAATAAACTCTAAATTAGATACAAATGATGTACTATACATCCTAATACTAACTAAAATCAATGTCATTCTATACAAAATCCTACCCTTTGAGTTATGGCATAACAAGATGATGAACATGATCAAGGCATGCTCATCCCCTTTGATCATTGTATCGTACTATAGTAGAACATGATCAAAGCCTATCCAATTACATTAATCCACATAATTCTCCACCTAGAAGCCCATCAAAGTGACCAACCCATACTCTGTATAACACATCTCCCTAATGTCCAACAAATGTTGATGACATTTAATCAACACTACAGGTGATATCAAATCCTATCAACTCATACTATTACCAAAAAATGATCAAAGACCAACCAAATGTTATATTTATTCCCTCTATCAAGTAATAAGTGATAAGATGTGTATTGAGATAAAAAGAATTAATAGTCCTATATATTCCATGTCATGAATATCAGATATAAAAAGCCAAAAATAAAACTGAAAGAAATAACACAAGACAAAAAGCTACTACTATAATAGGTCCTAGTCTTGAGATTAGTAGCTTGTACAATATAAGTGAATCACTGATCACTCTAAACAAGTTGTTAGGTCCATCAAGACCATATACCTCTACCATAAAATATGCCACCTAAACTGAAAAAGTCTAAAAATAACTATAATATATGGAGTAAATATAATATCTAGTATTATAATGATCCACATAATTTTCCTAGGCTTTATTTTTATGTGGAGAGCGGGGTCATTGAGAGGGACATACATTTGAAAGATGTCTAACACCACCACATTTGAAACATTTGGGCTCTTTCTTATGCTGATGAGATATAAAATAAGTTGAATCATTAGAAGAACAACAAGAGTGATAAAAATTCCTACGGTGTTATTTGTGTTTTGAATATCCTAGAGAGTGACAATGATAATGTTGAGGAGACCTTATGTGGAGAGTGTCTCAGAGAATGACTCAAAGAGTGTTTCAAATAATTAGTCTAAAATTATCATTGTACATGGTGATGATCTCTATGATGGGACCTATTTTTTGTATAATGAGCCTCTTTAGTAGGCATACTCATCTTTTTCATAAACTATCACTCATGTTGAGTCAACAACTCATAAATAGAGTCAAATGTGGTACTAGTAAGCTTATCACTAAGTTTTAGCATTTCAACAAAATTAGTGTATTTATAACTAAGGCCATTTAGTGTGACATAAATCAAAATGTCATCATCTATTTTTCCACTAGATGTGTAATATTCTTGTTACAATGTTTTCCTATAGGAGAGATATTAAGATACATCTTTGTCAATGCTAAACTCATTATTAAGCAACTGCATTAAGAGATCAATATTCTCATAGGAGGGTTGTTTGTAATATATATATCCTTTAATGCTTTCTAGGCTTTCCATGAACTAATTTTAACCACCTTTGTATAAATGATAACCTATTCAGTGTAAGATGATTTTAACAGTGGGGATGCATGCTTATCACATTTTTGGTAGTCAACCAATTTTTGGCTTCAATTGGTGGTGTGGTCTCTTTATATGTGATTTTCCATAGGTCATTAAAAAATATGGTGTTATCCATGTTATTACTACATTCCTTTTAGTTTTTATGTGACAATCTATCATTTTAAGAGACCTAAATTATAATTTTTTCCATGACTTACAAATAAGTAAAACAACAAAATGAATGTTACTCAGGGTTTTGACTTGACCCTCATAAGTAGATTCATTATACAAAAGATTTAAATATTTGGGAAAAATTCAATCACACATTATATCTCACATTACACCCTTATATATCCTATTTCTCTTTACAAGACTTTTGAAAATAGAATATTCCTTTTCCAAAAAGAGGTATATTCTCAAAAATCAAATGCAAGATAGATTTTGTTTAAATTGTGGTTTTGAACCCTTAAATTTTTTTGTACAAATGGATTCCAAAATAAATCTAAACATATCCCCATCAATAAATTTTATAGTATCATTTCAAAATTATTTATATATCCCCAATTTTTAGGATAGGAAATTTAAATACACACACACACACACACATGGTAAATTGTTCCCCTAAAATTTCAGCTCCATGTAAAAATTTGTGAGCCTTTTTACTTACATGTAAATCAAATGTTCTAACTTATTTGTGGATCCCATGAGGTTAATAAATAATAATAAAAAATAAAATTTAGGAGAACAGATTAGAGGAACCTTATTCACTACTATGCTTTCACGTTTTCCATTTATTGTGGTTGCATTACTCTACAAGGATCATTATACTAGGTCTACTTTTTCAAATCCTAGCAGTCTTCTATTAGGATCTCGTAGAGTTGTCATTCAAAGCATATATGGCCAAGTAGCATCACCATTTCATGGATAACTACAAGGTGTATTTTACCATGATGATCTAATTGAATTAACTTGTCTTATTATTATAAACTCCCGAGTTGCCACTTCCCTTCAACTGAGGTATGCCAATAGGTATGCAAAATAAAATATAAATATAGGTGGATAGTTTTTCACTTTCAAATAAAAAAATCAGATGTTGGCCACTGTATAGTCTTTCAGATTGATGCTTGTGAAAAATTATTTAAACAAATTTAAATACTTATAATATCAAATACATGACATTTATTTGAAATAATACATTATCTAGGCTCTTCATTCAAAACATGGATAATTTTGCTATGAATTATCACTAATTTATTGGGAAATAGGTGAGATTTAAATCACTAAAGTTGTACAATATTTTATATTTTAGTCATCATACAATATCCTCTCATAGCCAATTTTAATGCCATACTACTATGCAAACCTTAAATCATTAACAAAAGTAAATGTCCTCCTTCTACTATCTCTAGTACCATTGTTTCGATCAATAATAATGGATGAATAATAAATAAATTATATTTAATGTAAATATTTGATTTATTTTTATACATTTGTAAGCTTTTAAAAATCTTATCATCAACCAAATTTGACTTTTAAGTCAAATTGGGGAACCTATAGGTAAAACATTGACTTTATATGTCTATAGGGGGTATAATATGAGAGTCATGGGGTGTATTACATGTTAATTAATCTCAAATGATGTTATATTGGCTTTGGTCAATTAGTTTTTATGTCCATTTATCATTTTGGGTCATTTTAGGGGTCAAATGGGTGAATTTAATGAGTTTTACAAGTTTATTGGGAGATATTAAGGTTTCAAATGTGTTTTAATGCCCCATGTGTCCCTATAAGTCTTAATTAATTGACAAAATTGAAATATGGTAGGTTATGCAAAAGAACAAATAGTTTTCTTGAGGAAGAAGAGGAATTTGGCACTTGTATGGCCTCTTTGGGAAGTGTGACACTTGTAAAAGGTTTAAATATTGATCCCCCATGCTTATTTGCATGATTTTTTTTAATTTGAAGTGTCATTTATTACTCAAAACTATTCATCTCTCTTTTCACCATTCCTTGCAAGCAAAAGTGACTAACAAGTTTGTACTTGGTACAGATAGCTCATGAGGTTTCAAGAAAAATAATCTTGGGAGATGATATTAAACTTATATACCTTAATTTTCATATAATTATTTTCAAAATTTATAAAATTTTCTTTATGAACCATCGCTAACAGGTTGACTATGCAAATTTATTAGTTGTTCTGTACACTCTATAGGTTTTGCTCCATTTTAGCTACATATGTATGAACTAGTTGGTGATGTTGGATATATATGATGTTATATTCCTTATTATATGGTATACATTCTTATTTTATGTTTCATAATGTTTTTATAAGCAAGTTAGTCTATGATACAAGAAGGTGTCACCATATATAGTTTTAGTTCAAGTGTTTCTTGTTTGCTGAGTGTTTTTCTCTTGTAGGGGTCTCATATAGCTGGGAAATGGTGTTAAAAAATTATTTGGTTCATTTTAAAACATCCTTACATGTTTTGGCTTCACCATCTCATGTCTTGGTTAGCTTGTAAACTTATCTTTCACCATTGTCAACTCTTTGCCCAATTTCATTTGTAGTCACCTGTATATGTTTTTTTAACTTGTTTAATAATTAGATTATTTTAGTTTTCCAAGAAATTAGGAACTGAATTTATTCATTTTGGATGTTTTAAGAGGTTTAATTTGGTCATAATCCCATCCACCATGCTAAAATAGTCATGAGATGATCCTATTTGCTCTATTCCACATATATGCCAGTGACTTTCATGTTAAGGGATATATATTGGGGCTGGTTTAAATTTTTCTTGATGGAGATCATATAATTGATAGTTTTCAATTAATTTGAGGTGTTTTTAATCTATTCATAAGCATGTTTTTCCTTAATTCCACACCCTGCTTATATAACATACCCAATGCACACCTATAGGATCTTACTGATGTCATGTTGATGTGTGGAGAGGTGTACATGTACTTAAACTTCTTAGAAATTATAGATATATATTATGTTGTTGGATAATAACATAAAAATTTCACATTCATAGAAAGTTTCATGTTGTTCATATCTAGTTCACTATTTGCTTACCAAAACACCCACCTATAGGTGGTTGAGTAGGGGATTGAAGTGTTTTATGGAAGGGTTGAAATAATTCGACACTTCCTTAAGATATTATTATGGAAAAAAATCCATGAAATACCTATATAAAAGTTCCTAAAGTCAATAATAATCATGGAATCACGTGTGAAGGTCATGACTGGGTTTAGGGAAATTTTCCCTAAAAGGATCAAAATAGAGCTAAAAGGGGTTCTTATGGACTTCCTATGACAAGGTTGCTAATGTATTCTATGCATCCTACTATACTAATTTTTTAGCCTTTATATAATACAAATACTATATAAGGTTTGGAGTGAAGAGAGCTAAATGAGGAAAGTTGTAAGGAGCCTCAAATTTGCTTTTCAAAACACTAAAAGTCTGCACTAATATCTACATAATTTGAGTTTGAATGACTTTTGATATCATAGAGAGTAATCAAGATTTCTCTTATAGATATAAATGTTTCATTATTTTAATAGTGTAAAAATAGGCATAAAATGCATTAGTGTTATGATATAATATGATGTTTCAAGTTCATAAACACCTATAGGTGTCCCCACAAAACATTATTCACCTATAGGAGGGTATCATGTAGTGACCTAAAAATTGATGAAAAAAGTGGTGTTTTAAGATTTTCAAAGTTGAGTAATAGTTCAAAAATACACTTTTTTACCTCAAGGGATTCATAAATACCTCTAAATATCATTACCAATGTCTAAGTAAGTAAATTCTCACCTATAAGGATCACAATGACAAAGTATCTTAGTCAGAGCATTAGAAGACTCAGATTATGAATTCAAAGGGAACATAGAGAATTTATATTAGGTTTAACATGGTGAAATTTTCTCTAAAAACTACCTCAAATTAATTTTGATCTCCATGAACTCTTGGCCAGGATAACCAATCTTACATTGGCCTCTTAGGACCTTGTATGCACCTACAACTGGTTCACAATCATGACAAGGTGAAGAGAATAATAGGATTAGTAATCATGGGAATGTTGAAAAAAACATGAGATGGTTCATAATTTTAAATATTTATGAGTAACCTTTCAAAGGATAGATCTTAATCTACATGTCTTTACATCCCTCAACATACTTGACTATGTTGACCATGGTAGATAGTGAGCTAGGAAGTGAGGTGTGAAAATTACCAAGGCATAGGAATGATCCCAAATGTTTCAAAACAAACATGAAATTATTATTATGACCCTCAAATGACATATATTCCCTTTTATCAAGTTTAATAAAGGCCCCAAACAAATAACATACAATCCACTTGGGAAAACCTTATACTCAGTCTGCCTATACATAGTTTGTCTTAGGTTTTTACAAGATAGTAGGGTAAGATACCTGACCAAGGGTTGAAAAATTGTGTGGAGCATGTTCATGACTTGAATAATCTCATAAAATACTCATTTTTTATGAAAAAATAGGTAAGTTCCCTCTACTTTGTCTCAGAGAGAGGGCACTCCCTTCATGCATAAATCTTAGAGTCTTTAGGATGGGAGATGCCTTGATGAACCAAAAGGAGTAGGGGTCTTTCAAGGTGATATGGGAAGTTGAAACATAACTAGGACAATTTTAATAACACCTCATATAGAGAGGAAACAAAACATGGAGGTGTAAAGCATTAAAGTTATAGTTAGACCTATTGAACATGGCTAAGCCTAATGCTCAAATAAGGATTCATCATCATTTATAACATGAATTAATCATATAAATGGATTGTATAATGTATATAGGGTCACTAAATATGTATAGGATATTTTTAAATTAGGGAATCCATCAAAAAAGGCCATTTTAAACTCTAGGTTGTAAACTAGCCTATTCACTATAGTAAAACTTAAAGCCAAATGGAAAACCATGGTCACTCTTAGCATGAAATATGATTTAAAACGTATTTTGACATGATTTTAAGGTCAAAATAGAGGTGTTATAACTTTTGGAGTGTAGAGAAAACATTGAGAGAGCCACTTTTGAGCTCAAAACAACTTAGACTTGTGAAAAATGGTGAAAACAAGCTTGATAGGAAAAGTTTCAATGCTCATATATTTCATGAGGCATTTCATGGTTACCAAAGGATTTAGGGGAGGTTATCAGGGGTATTGAATCCCATATTGTGGAATTTGTTTTAGGATAGATGTCAGGTTTTTATAAACAAACCTTAAGAGTGGAAATAAACCTTAAACCATCCAAAACCCTTCCTAGTGATCCCATTAAATAAATTAATATGGATATGAATTATAATGGCATATTTTGGTAATAAAAACTATTGGAACTTTTATATGACTCACTCAATCTCCATCACATGCCAACTAGTTGTATGGACTTGTATGGATGGGGTGAGAAACATAGTTTTCTTGACTATTTTATGTGTTTTTTAGGTTGTAAAAGGTTTCAAGAGATGAAAATTATAGGGATGGAAATATTAATACTTAATATTACTCTCCATATAACTCTAATTCCTTTAAATAACTCCTAATTTTCTAAACCAAGTATTTCAACTTAGCCAATAAAAACTAGACTAATGGACAAACTAGGGAGAAGTGAAAAAAATTTAAGTGGATCTATTTTTAAGGTGTCCCTAATGATTCTAAGGTGATTTAGGGCCTTTAAACATGTCATTCACTAAATTTTATGGAATTTCATGAGAAACTAATCTCTTTTTCGAATCCAAGTGTGAAATGTGTTTGAAAGGAGTGGTTTTTGGACTATAGATGATGATTGCTCCTTTATAGGTGATTCTAGATGACCAAGCCTAAAAAAAATTCATGGAGATGCATGTATGATGTCTTTAAACTTCATTCCAATCATAATACCTTATCCCAATCAGTTACAATGCATTCAAACAAGGCTAATCATGCATGAAAATTTTTAAATCTAGAATGAGGAGTTTTTTGCCACTTTTTATGAAGTTTATGACTTGGATTGACACTTTTAGCTCATGAAATTTCATTTATTATCTCATATATTCTTAAAATTCACAATTAAATCCTTTTACCATCTTTACAAGTGTCCTTTTTACCCTTAGACTTCTCTCTTCTTCTTTCTCTCACAAGTTCTATAAGCACTAACCATTTTGGCATTATATTGGATGCTCCACCCACGTATGGTGAAGCCATACTAAAATGTATACATTTTGATCAATAATAAAAATTATTTTTACCTCTTCAATGACTTTTCTTAGTGTGTTCATTTGGAATGTTTTATTTTGCATAAGTGAAGACTATGGATTCATTAGCATGTTTATCATTCTTTCATCCTATTTATAGTTGGAAAGCTTCTTCTTACAGGGAATTTGAAGTGTTCTAAGAGATGTATAAATTTTTATGAGTCATCTTATTAATTATTTCCCTCATATTACTCTTGTTTAGTCCTCCTTAATTTTCACATTCATACATGTTCTCATAATGTGGCATTGATGTGAGAAGATGAAGATTAGATAAGTGTATTTTTAAGTTGTCTTTTGATTTCAAGTGTAATATGCATATGGTTGGATGTAATCATGTTATTTGGTGTATCACCTCCCTTATATTATTTTTATTTTATTTATCCTTTTCCCTTCCCCCTAAGTTTATTATTAGTTGCAATCTAAAGTGGTACATTAAGGGAGATAGCCCTATCTAGAGATTTACCTCATTCCCTAGGCTTCCCACAAGCCTAGAGGTAATTCCATTGTGCCACTTATATGAGTAAATATTTTCATCTCCTCAAATGGTGAAAATCCAAGTGACAATAATTTTTTGCATGCTCGGTGGTACTCTTGGTCCAATAAGCTGATATATTTTTAGTGTTGTCTCTGAATAATTAGCCTTTAGAGGCATATATCAAAGCATCAATGATGACTCAAAAGATAAATTAGCTGGTCAAGCAACCTAGGTTATCCTTTGAATATTTGTATCAATATATTTCTTTATGTTCTTACTTTCAATGAAATTTCATGGCTGACTTTGATGTTGAGTTTTTTTTTCTATAAGTTGGTGAGACATTGCAAGTTTTTACCATTCCCTATCAATATGAATAAGTCCTTGGTCAATATTTTCATGATCCTTAATAGCCTCAATATGAATTTCATTATCTAAAATATGATCCTTATCATCCCATGCTTAAATTATATTAGTTCTATAACTAGCCTCCTCAATGTATTTCTTCCCCTAGTCAACCTAGCCACTTCTCAAGTCCATCGATTTTTAGCTTCAAGAAGACACTTTTGGGATATGAAAAGTACATATTGGAGCTTGATACTCTAATTGGATGTGGTCAAGGGGTTCCTAATCATTCCATCCATCAAGTGATAAAATGATTTAGAGTTGTTCAAGAGATAATGGGTACCTATTGAGAGAGCCAATTGGTAAAGGCTCAAAAGTGAGATGCTTGATGTGAGTGGCATAGTATCTTATTTAGAGGATAGGCTAAGGGTTCATGAAAGGAAACCTCACCAAACCTATCAAACTTCATATCCACTTCACCAAGTTTCTTATCATCCATATATGACCCCTAATCATAAGCCAAATCAAATATATCAAAGTCATCCTTTTCCTAATCAATTGGAGGAGAGAGTTGAAAGGAGAAATCTTATGTTTCAATCTAATCTTGATAGGGAAGTTGAGTTAGCTAATATGAATTCACAACAGTCCATGTTAGAAGCTAAAGAAGTGGAGTTAAATCCCTCATTACTCCTCATATTGTATCCCCACCACCTCAAAAAGAGACCTCTAATCCTAACATCCTAATCTGGAATAAGATAGTGAAATCATGGGGAAAGAAAGAGGAGAAAAGTATTGACAAAGAGTATGAAGTTGAGAAGATACTTGATCCTACACAGAATCCTCTTACCATTCCTCAATAAAATACTTCTAATCCTAACATCCTAATATAGAGTAAGATAATAGAATCATGGGGAAACAAAGAAGATATAAGCATTATTAAAGAGTGTGAAATGGAGAATCGAATTGATCCTTTGCAAGTCTTTCCCACCCTTCCTCATGAATCTTCTTGTGTTCCATGTCAACCCTCATGTATTCTTCATAATCATGATGATTCTTATGAGCTTCAAGAAAGACTCTTTCAAGAGAACCTATCTAAACAAATTGAAGAGTTGAATTCAAGGATGAAGTTGTTAAGTCAAGGTGTAATGGAAGGTTTAGATCCAAAGAAAGATTATATGCCTACACACACCCCATATAACCTCATTTAAGAGAGTTCCTATTATAATTTTAAGCCCTATGTTCCACCTCCACAAACTAATTTTTCTTATCCTCATCCCATCACCCTTTTCCTTGATGGACCTATGGTGTGGAAGTCAAAAAAAGAGAAGCTGGTTGAGGAAAATTTAGAAATATTGCTTGAATAAAATGTAGTTCCTTGGTAGCCTTATTGGGCTAGGTCACCAAATTTATATATGCCTAGTCTTGGAATCACCATGAAGTAGATGGAAAACCTTTAAACCCTTGACAAACAAGATCAAATTATGATATTTGAGGTATAATTTGAAATCTTTCAAGAGGTCTTAAGTGTTGAAGAAGAGATGAGTTCTTTTGTTGAATCTCCTTGTTTGGTTGATAATGAAAAATGCCTTCCTTGTAGAAAATAGGAAATATTGGAAGAAGAGCCTATCTTGATAGAAAAAATTGAATAAGAGTAATCCAAATTCATATCTGATCAAGAAGACCTCATGGATGATTATGGGGAAGATATTAACATAGGGACTCCCCTTGGTGAGCAAAAGGATAATTCTCAAGCTTCTACCTGCATATTTTAGGGGATGTGTATCCATGAGGAATGTGGAAAAGACTTGAAGAAAGAGATACATGAATAAGACTCCATGTCTGATCATGATGTTGTGAAATATCATTTCAAGATTTAATAGGTAGTAGTAATAGATGGTAAAGAGTATAAGGATGATTGGCAGCTAAAAATGGAGATATTTCAAGAACTTGAAGAGCTTTGCCAAGTTGAGGGCTAAGTGTATGATAAGGTGAAAGAATAGCATTCCATGGAGGATAATGACCAATATTGGGAATAATTTAACAATCTCCTTGATGAGTTAGAAGAATTTTTAGCTGAGAGGAAGCTCAATCTTATTGAGATAACTATGTAAGACAAGAAGGTATGCCTTGTTGAATCACCATTTGAAGATATAATAGAGGATACAAATGACAAAGTTGAGTTTGTGTGGATGAAATAAGAGTTAATTTCCTTGATAATCTTGTTTGGAGCTACTTGGTTCTCATTGAGCATCATTCCAATGGGGTTCGCAAACATTGTGGAAAAGTTGGAGGAATTAATGATAAAGGACAAAAGTCTATATGCCTCATTCAATCCTTCATGTCATGAAGAAAGAAGAGTCTCAATCTTTCCCTTTAATTTAGGAGGGAAGTATTCTTAGTTTTTAGTTGTAAATAATATATATTTTTAGTTTCCCCTAAGTGCTTTGAGAACATGTGTGTATATGTGTGTTTGCTTTCTTTGTTGTGTGTGTCTTTTGCTTTGCATGTTTGAGGTAGTAATTAGTTGTCTTATCTTGGTCAAGCTCAAATTCAATGGTCTATAGATTAATCCTAAGCCTAAAATATTTATAAGGATATTGTTCTAGTTAGTATAGAAGGCATAATACCCCCATGAGTTACCAATTTGTTAACCAAATTTGACTTTTTAGTCAAATTGGGGCACCTATAAGTAAAAAACTAACTTTATAGGTCTATAGGGGGTATAATATGAGTTTCATGGGGTGCATTACAGGTTAATTAATCTCAAATGATGTTATATTGTCCTTGGTCAATTAAGTTTTATGTCCATTTATCATTTTGGATCATTTTAGGGGTCAAAAGGGTAAATTTAATGAGTTGTAAAAGTTTATTGGGAAATGTGAAGGTGTAAAAATGTGATGTCATGACCTATGTATCCCTATAAGTCTTAATTAATTGACAAAACTAAAATATGGTATGTTATGTAGAAGAATGGGCAATTTTCTTGAGGAAGAAGAAGAATTTGGCACTTGTACAACCTCCTTGGTAAGTGTACCACTTTTAAAAGGTTGAAATATGACTCTTCAGCTCCCTCATTCTTTGTTACATGATTGGTTTGATTTTGAAGTGTCATTTATTTCTCAAAACTATTTATCTCTCTTCTCACCCTTCTTGGTAAGCAAAAGTGATGTGTAGGTTTATACTTGGTATAGATATCTCATGAGGTTTCAAGACAAATTCTCTTGGGAGATGATATTAAACTTAGATAACATAATTTTCATATAATGAGTTTGAAAATTTATCAATTTTGCTTTATGAACCATTGCTAATAGGTTGACTATGTAAATTTGCTAGCTATTTCATGCACCCTATAGGTTTTGCTCCATTTTGGCCAAATATGTATGCATAAATTAGTGATGTTGGATAAATAATATGTTTAGTTCCTTATTAGATGGTATCCATTCTTAGTTTCAATTTTCATAACATTTAGATGAGCAAATTAATCCATGATATAAGAAGGTGTCAACATTTTTAGTTTTAGCGTAATGTCTTCTTGTTTATTGAGTGTTTTTACCTTTAGGGGTCTCATATAGCTAGAAAATGGTGTTACACAAGTCTCATATAGCTAGGAAATGTTGTTCCATAAGTCTCTAGGTCATCTAACCACCTCCTTCCATTTTTTGGCTTCACCATCCCATGTCTTGGGTAGCTTTCAAACTTGTCTATCACCATTATTAACTCTTTAACCAATTTCATTTGTAGTCACCTATATATGATTATTTAGCTTGTTCATGGGATGATAATCAGATTATTTTATTTGTCAAAGCAATCAATAATTGAAAGGAGTCCTTTTGGATGTTTGGATAGGTATAAGTTTGGTCATAAGCCCATCACCATGCTAAAACAATCATGAGATCCTCCTATTTTCTCTATTCCACATATATGCCAGTGAATTTCATGTTAATGGATATATATTAGGGCTGGTCTAAATTTTTCTTGATGGAGATCATCTACTTGAGATTTGGCAATGAATTTGAGGTGTTTTGAAGCTATTCATAAGTATGTCTTGCTGATGTCATTATAATGTGTGGAGAGGTGGACATGTACTCAAAATTCTTAGAACTGCTAGATATATATTATGGTGTTGGATAAGAACATACAAATTTCACATTCATAGAAAGCTTCATGTTGTTCATATCTAGTTCACTATTTTCTTACTAAAACACCCACCTACAGGTGTTTGAATAGGGGATTAAAGTGTTGTATATAAGGATTGAAATAATTTGACACTTCCTTGAGATATTTACATGGCAAGAAATCAATGATAGACCTATATAAAGTGCCTAAAGTCAATAATAATCATGGAATCATGTGTGAAGGTCATGACTAGGTTTAGGGAAGTTTTCCCTAAAAGGGTCAAAATAGAGTTCCAGGGGGTCCTTATGGACTTCCTATGACAAGATTTTTAATGTATTATATGAATCTTAATATACTCATTTTTTAGCCTCTATACAAGATAAACATTATACAAAGTTTGGAGTGCAGAGAGCTAAGTGAGGATAGTTGTAAGGAGCCTCAAATTTGCTTTTCAAAACACTGAAAGCTTGCACTAATATCTATAAGATTTGAGTTCAAATGACTTTTGATATCATAAAGAGTAAGAAAGCTTTATATTATAGATATAAAGGTTTCATTAGTTGAATAGTGTGAAAATAAGAATAAGAGGCATTAGTGTGATTCTATAATATGATTTTTCAAGTTCATATACACCTATAGGTGTCCCCAAATAGAAAATTATTCACCTACAATAGGGTATGATGTAGTGACCTAAAACTTGATGAAAAAAAGTGTGTTTTAAGATTTTAAAAGTTGAGTACTAGTTAAAACATACACTTTTTGACCCAGGGGATTCATAAATACCTCTAAATATTATAACCAAGGTCTAAGTAAGAAAATGCTCACCTACAGGGGTCAAAATGACAAAGTATCTTGGTCAAAGCATTGGAAGAGTCAGTTTATGAATTTAAATGGAACATAGAGAATTTAAAGTAAATTTAACATGATGAAATTGTATTTTAAAACTACCTCAGAGTAATTTTGATCTCCATGAACTCTTGGTAAGGATAAACAAGCTTACCTTGGCCTCTTAGGACCCTGTATGCACCTACAGTTGGTTCACAGTCATGACAAGGTGAAGAGAAGAATATGCTTAATAAGCATGGGAAGGTTGAAAAAAATTTGAGATGGCTCATAAGGTTAAATATTTATTGTTAACCTTAAAAAGGAGAGAGATTTATCTACGGATCTTTACATCCCTCAACATAGTTGACTGTGTTGACCATGGCAAATAATGAGCTTGAAAGTGAGGCATGAAAATTACCAAGGCATAGACATGATCACAAAATTTTAAAAAAAAGAATGAAATTATTATGGGGACCATAAAATTATATATATCCCATTTTATCAATCATAATAAAGGCCCAAAACAATTATCATATAGTCCACTTTGGAAAACCCTACACTCAGTTTGCCTATACATAGTTTGTCTTAGGGTTTTACAAGTTAGAAGGGTAAGAGACCTGACCAAGGATTAAAAAAATTTGTGGATCATGTTAATGAATTAAGTAATCTCATAAAATACTCATTTATATCATAATAAATATGGGAGTTCCTTCCCTTCTATTTTGTCTTAGATAGAGGGCACTCCCTTCATGCATAAATCCTACAGTCCTTAGGATGGGAGATGTCTTGATGAAAAATAAGGATTAGGGGTCTTTCAAGTGGATATGGGAAGTTTAAACATAAATATTAAAATGTTAATAACATCTCATAGAGAGAGGAAACCAAATAGGGAGCCCTAAAGCATTAAAATTGTAGTTAGATCTATTAAACATGGCTAAGCCTAATGCCCAAATAAGGAGTCATCATGTTTTCTAACATGAAGTAAGCATAAAAATGGATTTTATCATGTCTAAAGGGTTACTTCAAATGTATATGATCTTTTTAAATTATTTAATCCATCAAAAAAGGCCATTTTGAGCTTTAGGTTATAGAAAAGCCTATTTACCATACTAAAACTTAAAGCCAAATGAAGAACCAAGGTCACTCCTAGCATGAAAAATGATTTCTAACCTATTTGGAAATTATTTTTAGGTCATAATACAGGTTTAAAAACTTTTTAAGTGTAGATAAAACATTAGGAGAGCCATGTTTGAGCTCAAAACCACTTAGACTTATGCAAAATGGTGAAAACAATCTCGATAGGAGAAGTTTCAATGCTCATATCTTTCATGAGGAATTTCATGGGTGAAAAAGGAGTTAAAAGAGGTTATTATGGGTATTTTATGCCATATTTGTGTAATTTTTCTTAGGTTGGACATTAGGTTTTTATGAACAAACCTTAAGAGTGGAAATAAACATAAAACCCTTTAAAACCCTTCCTAGTGACCTGATTGGATAAATGAAGATGGAGATGCATTATAATGAAATATTTTGGCCATGAAATGTATTTTAACTTTCATATTTCTCACTCAATTTCCATCACATGACAACTATATATACAAACTTATATGGATGGGGTCAAAAACATGGTTTTATTGACTATTTTATGTGTTTTTTAGGTTATAGGAGGTTTCAAGAGATGAAAATTACATGTATGGAAATAATAATACTCAATATAACTCTAAATATACCCTAATTCCTTTAAAAAACTCATAATTATCCAAACCAAGTATTTCAACTCAGCTAGTCAAAATTGGCCTAATGGGCAAGCTAGGGAGAAGTGAAAAAACTTCAAGTAGATGGATTTTTAAGGTGTCCCTGATGGTTATAAGGCCATGTATGGAATTTAAAAATTTAATTAACTTCATTTTATGGACTTTCATGAGAAATTTATCTCTTTTTGGAAGCCAAGTGTTCTAGGTGCATGAATGGAGTGTTTTTAAGACTATAAATGATGATTTCTCCTTTTAAAGTGATTCTAGATGACCAAGCCTAAAACCAATTAATATAGGGGAATTTAATATTTATTTAAACATCATTCCAATAATCATACATGGTACCAATTATTTATAAGGCATTCAAACAAGGTTAATCATGTAGGCAGTTTTTTTGAGCTAGAATGAGGAATGTTTTACAACTTTTCATGAAGTTTGTGACCTAGATTAACACTTTTAGATCCTGAAATTTCATGGTTCATAAAAATAATATTAACATGAAAAATTTAATCCTTTTATCAACTTGATAATTATCCTTATGATCCTTGGAATTCTCTCTTCTTTTCTCCCTCATAAGTTATATAAGAACTAGCCATTTTGGCACTATATTGGATGCTCCACTTGACTATGGTGAAGCCATGATAAAATTTATACCTTTTAATAAATAATAAAATTTATTTTTGCCTCTTAAATTACTATTCTTAATGTGTTCATTTGGAATTTTTTATTTTACATAAGTGAAGACTATGGATTCCTTAGCATGTTTGTCATTCTTTCATCATATTTATAGTTGGAAAGCTTCTTATTGTAGGGAATGTGAAGTTTTATATGAGATATATAAGTTTAGGTGAGTTATATTATTCATTATTTCCCTCATATTACTCTTACTTAGTTCTCCTAACTTTGTAAATTCATCCAATCATCACAATGTAGCATTGATGTGAGAAGATGAAGATTAGAGAATTGTATTTTCAGTTTGTCATTTGATTTAAAGTGTAATAAACATATGGTTGTATTTAATCATGTTATTTAGTGTATCACCTCCATTATATTAGTTTTATTTTATTTATCCTTCTCCCTTTCCCCCTAAGTTTAGTATTAGTTACAATCCAAAGTGGTATATTAAGGTAGCTAGCCCTATCTAGACATTCACCTCATTCCCTAGGCTTCCCACAAGCCTAGATGTAATTCCATTATGCCACTTAGATGAGTAAATATTTTCATCTCCTCAAATTGTGAAAATCCAAGTGATAACACTTACTCAAATTGGTTATAGAGAAACCAATTAATGGATCTTAACTTACCCGACAACTAACCTAGTAAAACAATTAAATAAACAAATAACAACTTTGGATCATAAAATGGCCCAAAAAACCTCAACTATAATAATATAAATATCATAAATTTTTTATTTTTTAACCTAAAAATAGGATTATATGCAAATGTGGAAATCTAAAATAGAATTGTATGTAAACAACCCTTAAACAGTTTCATATGTAAATTGAAATTTAAGATCAACCTATGGAGAAGTTCTTTAGATCCCAAGTGCTTATGTAGTACCATAATTACCCATATATCCTCAATATAAAACTATAAAAGTGTTTGAATTAACAACACTCATACCCCAAATTTTATCCATATATACCTCAAGGTGATATAGAATGTCATAATATATTTTTTATAATTTCATAACATGTCTCTTAATTAATCAAATTGATAAATATGCTCAATTTGACCCATGTAATATATTTAAAAATGTCATATAATATCTCAATTATTCCTCAAAATTATGTATAATTCCCCACATATGTCTCAATATGTCCCATATGAATCAGATAATCTAACCCAAAGTATGAATTATCTATCTATCATTCCTTGAATCTCAAATATAAACCCATTATATGCTCCATTTTGATATGAATGATGAAACATGTGAATCACTCACCTCAAAATTTATGTGCACCATGTGTTATATATAATAAATTTAATCATGTAAGTTACATATATAAACATGATAAGATATGTAATCACATAAATACCTAATAATTAAATTATGTATTAAACATGTAATCCAATAAAATGGGCATACAAGTGTCAAGTCAAGTAGATACATCAAAAAGACACACAATAATAAGAAACACAATAGATTCATGATATAAATCATGGAATCACACAAAATTTAAGTATACATGATAGAAATTATGACACCAAGATAAACAAAAACAATATAAGTAACTACATACATGCCCATAATATTATGATAATGAAACACAAAAGAACTCAAAGCATGAGTTTATTCCAGACTTGACTTTGACCCAATACGAATAAAATGAAAATTACATGGAATAAAGGATCCTTTATCAAAAATAATTAATTGTGTGATAAGACAAATAACTACATTCATATAATATATAAAATATACACATATTTGTGATCACATGATGTAATGATCATCAACATCAATCATTCCTAGAGAAAATAATGCTAGTCTATGTAATCAATTAATGCCATCATCTAATATATAAAATCATAATATATATAAAAAATATCACTCTCTAATTTATAATAAAAAGTAAGCCATGTGTAATAGTGTATTATGATCAACATAATTATATCAAAAGATACAACCTGATAAGTTTATAAATATGCCCCTGTCATAGTCATGTCTTAAATGTATAAAGGTATCTTATGGGTGTAATAATGTCACACATATGTATGTATATGTATCATATGTAACATATATATACTACATCCCACTCATGTATACCATGAAAAACATGTGCATACAAAAATAGATATGCAGTTCACCATATATGTAAGGAATAACATTAGTCAACCATGTATACTACAAAAATAAATGTCATGCATATGTATTGGTTTTGTATTTTTAAATTATAATTGCATTTAAAAATGATATAAATACATTATGTTCATATGTTGTCTAATAAGAACACATTTAACTGAGTACAAATGATAATTCCCTATATTGAGATTCTATATAATCACAAATGGTCCTTGCCAATTTGGTTTGAATATGAATTTTATTTATTTATCTTCATAGTTTTATTTTATTTTATTTTAGTAGTAAGTCACCAATTTAAATTTATTGAGATTTAATATTATTTATATATGATTTATTAATGTGATTTTGATAGAAGTATATATGTTTGAGAGTATGTATTTATGTTTCATCCAACATTTCTAACTGAAGTAACCACGTTTCATGATATTTATTCTCTTTGATGATATATTTAAGAGAAACATGCAAGGATGGTATCTCCAAATTTAAAAATGATAAAAATTCTATACCGTAGATAAGGGAATAAGGATTATACCTTGTGGGTGTGTTAACAATCATGTGGTATGCCCATATGGGGAAATCTAATTATGTTGATCCTCACCATGTTTTATAATTGATTTTCTTAGTATTTTAAAAATTGTTTTTTTTTGTCTCTACTTACCCATTTATGTGGGGATAATAGGGGTGGTAATTTATGAATAATTATATATTTATTAAACAAAATATTAATTTTATTATTCTTGAAGGATGACCCATTGTCTACAATGATGGCCGAAGGAAGCCAAATTAAAAAAAATGATCTTAGTAAAAAAAAATCAATGTATCTTCCACTATGGTGGATTTTATAAGGATCAACCCATTATATAAAATATTATATAGTTGTGATGATGAACTTATGACCTTATAATTTTTATAAGTTTATCTTTCATAGTACATTAAATCCCTATATTGAAAAGGGCCATGGTGACACAATAGGTTGCAATTCTTATGAAGGCCATGCCTTAAATTACTACCTATATAATTACACATATTTTTACATGTTTTTGACATTCTTGATCCATTTCAAGCTAATATTAACCATTTTATAACAAATTATATAACATGTATTATTTTCTAAATTACCCCCAACATGCGGTATTATGGACCTTTTGTAAAGCTAGTTTGGCCTCCTCATGGAAAATGTATCAAATTAATTGTACATAAAATGATCATTTGAAAATAACACTTATGATAATAACATAGTTAATTATATCTCTTTGATATTTGTGCTTGTAATTTCATGATAAATTATATAGGTAATCATTTTATATAAGGATTTACAAATGTCATTCTACCATTTTTTATTACATGTATGACATGCAATAAAAAATACCTATAAGGTGTCTAAGTTTTCCATTGTAATAAAGATATATTGTAAATGTTATAGGGAAAATTTATCTTGACATTTAGTGATATCTATAGAAATAATATAAAATTCACTAGTTAAAACATACACATGATGATTATTTATGTGAGTTATGATTTGAATCATAATTTTATCAAAGCATGTCATCATCAAAAATTTGTACCACATATTTTTATGGGATAAAAATATCATCTTTTTTTTAATAAACATCTCAATCCTGGTTGATTATAAGTTGAGATTCACTATATACTTGAATAGATTTTATATATAATGTGTATGAATTGTGTAACTAAAAAATTAACACCTCATATTTTTCATATTATTTTTGGATGATAACCCTAAGAAATATCCTAATGGCATATGATTTACCTAAGGAGTGATTGGAAATATTCTAGCCTTGGTGCCTAAGGCACATTAGGATCTATTGGTTCCCAATAGTACACCTCGTACACTCAACCTTACACACTTAAATAAAATGATAAAAAAAGATGATAAACCCAATAATATGTCATTGTATCTAGGGAAGGGTTTGGCATCAAAATTAGACCAAATGCAAAAAATGATTGAGAGGCACCTACAAAAGGTATGGTCAACTCACTGCTACTTCTGGCTCTACCTAAACCAAGGTGAGAGGACCTATGGGGTAACTTACATGGAAATATTTTTCAATTCAACCTCCATGGGGATTTTTGGCACAAGAAAAAAATATGACTAGTGCATAACCAAGTCTACACACTTCAGCCATGAAGGGGTTTTATATGAAATACATAAATACTCTAAGTCATATACAAGATAATAAAGACAAATGAGGAAATGACTGTAACCTTCATTCTATAAAATATTCAACAATAGGGATTGAATGGAAAATTATAGCAATATTATTCAAGACAAAAAAATGTAGACACATGTTAAGTATATAATATTTATGCATCCATAGGCAAATAACACCTATAGTATGAAAATGGTGTATTATTTAGAGGGTAGGACAAGTTATATGATTAAAATAAAGGAGGGTAGTGTGTTGGTGGTTTCAAAATAATAGGGTATCTTGTAGTATTTCATGACAATATTCCTTAGAAAAGATGCAAAAATTCGTCAAATGCAAGACAATGTATATACTAGATGATTCCTATGAGACTAGAACATATACTAAAACTAATCTTTCAAATTCTTCTCCCTATCAAATCAATAAACCTAGGGTGCCATAACAAGTTATTCAACAACCTATCCTGAAGTAATACAGAAAGAGTTTATAATCTAAATATATGCTCAAAATGACAAGTAGTAGTGATCACAAACACAAATGTCCAATTAATAATTGTTGCAAAACATGTCATTGCACTTCATCTATAGGGAACAACAAAGAACCACAAGCATTTTCATTAACTTGAAAAGAAATAAAACACACATCAATACTTAAATTTTTTTCCATGGGGACAAGTATAGTGATAGTTTTGTTTTAATAAGGAAACCATAAACAAGCTCTCAAAGATAGCTAATGGCTGTATAGCTGCAACCACCTTAGCTAGGGAGACAAAATCTACATATTGTAATTGATCCCAGAATTTTTTTTGAAGAACTTAGACTTGGAGAAAATGAACACCTAAAAAATGAACAACAACCTTGAATAGAGGAGAAGCCCTATTTATACATTTTCAAATATATAACTATGGGTTAAAACTCTTAGAATTACAAAACAAACTTTCAAGTCCACCAAGATGCTTACAACTAGAATAGGCCTTTGACCATGTATAAAATATTTATCCATTGGAAAGAAAAATAATTGCTCCAACTAATTCTACAAATAATTATGAAGATATGTAACAAACTCCTTGATATATTTGTTGGAAATTATTTCAAATGAGTTGGAAAGTTAATATTCATGGTGGATGGTAAACAAACCATTTGTATTTATGTGGAACTACTTCAAGATTCCCTAGACCACTTTATTGCATAAATGGAACCTTCTAGACAACTCCTCCTCCTATTTTCATGCCATGGAACAAACTAATATTACAATTATTCCATGGGAATATTATAGATCCATGTCCCTTTGAATGATCTTCTTTGGAGTGGCCCACCTTATAATTGCAAACCTAAAATATCTCGATCATGGAGGAACTTGGACAAGCAAAATAATAAAATTGTAAAAGACTTAGGTTAATTGTAACCCTTTTACCCTTTTGGATCCAACTTATATTTTTGACTCTTAAAAATTTTCATTTTCATGGTTCCCCCCTTAATTCCTTTTTTAATGTGTAAATGCATTATTTAATTTTTGACTTATTGAGGAAGTTTTGACCCCACTTGGTAATTTTCCATTTATGCAATTGGTACTTATAGTCCCCTTGGTAAGTTCCCCTATGGGATTATCAAATGAGAACATAAGGGGTTAGTAAAACCATTTTGAATTATAATTCAATAAACATAAACTTTTCATTCTTATGACTTCCCTTCTCATATAGGCATTACCCAAGATCTGTTAAGAGGTCATCAGTTTTATGAACATAAGCTCATTCATACTAGTATGCCAAAAGAATAGAAATAATGTTGATAGGTTGAAATTTATTCATAATTATTCCATTTTCTTACAAAGTGCCCATGTGTATTGTTGACCATCAAAATACACATTCTATCTACAAGTCCCAAACATCAAATGTACCTACAGAAAACTAGTATCATCTAAATGTTTGACCTGTGTGCCCTTTATAGCATCCTTATGAGCTAAATCATGAAATTATACATAAAGGTACCCATGTATCTTTTATCAAATTTACAATTGTTTTTAAAACCGTAGACTTCCTACACAACTATCATGACTCATCTACAATTTGTCTAGTTGATCTATTGTCAATGGTGATAGTTCCATGAACTCATTCTGCATAAGATCTTAAATCATGATGTGTATTATTATGTGGTATTTCCATTTCTCTTTGTTTATTAACTTGACATGTGACCATTTACCCTACGACATGTGTCAACATGTCATTGTGTTTATATATTTGAAATGTTCACCTAAGAATAACACTACTAGATCCTTGTCTTCATGATGAATGCTAGTGTGCCACTTGGCAGTTCTGTGGGCTCTCAAAATTAATTTATCACTAGATTTTATTATGATATGTTATATCTCTAACAAGACCCTTGATATAATGCAACCTAGAGAATCTATGGTCTTTTTGTGCTCTACATACTCTATCTCTACTGGGATAGTGCCCTTCTACCACGTGGTATCTCTTTATTCAGCTTGAGTCATTTGAAAAGTAGTCTCTCACTCACACCATTGATGTTGAAACATGATTAAATGCAAACTATCAATCCATATCTAAAGGATCAAATGCTATTGATTGTCTACTATGGATTAAATTTAACATTTACACACCCATCAAATTTAAGCCATAAATGGAAAGTATCCTTTGTATCTTAACTTTGGCATTCCCATGACCATAAAAATACATTCATATAACCATTATAGACATCCATGTGACTTTCACACTACTAGCTCCACTTGTCGAAAGTTTGACATGTGTCCTCTTCACATTACTCCAAAATTTCCTTTGACTTTGTTGGCCCCTACATGTTACTAGATCATTAGGTAGTCCACCAAGATGGTGACACTTATCAATATCATGGGGATATTAGAAATTTTAATTATTCAAAAAATTTCATGCACCATTTGATCATCTTCCTCTACATCAATGTGCACCATTTGATCACAATCTGCCAGCTCAGCTGTGATTGGCTCAAAATAAATAAGGAATATTACTAGGTTTCAAGCCTGGGGTATTTTTTCTAGGTCTTTATCTTTCAAGACCTTTGTTTTTGGATTTTATATCTTTAAAATCCTTGTTTTCATTTGACCCTTGGGTCCTTGGTACTTTTGTCTTTGGCATTTCTATGTTGAGATGATTGTTCTGTAATAATTTGGTAGGGATATTTTTTTTGGATATTTTATCTTAAAAAAATTATTCAAAGCATATGAGCTCTTTTGGGATTTTATTTATTCAAAAATTTCATCAAGATAATTGTTTCAGACATTTTATCCAGAACAATTTCTCTAAAGGAGCTAATCCTTACATCTTTCCTAAAGAAATGCAATTCTCTCAAACTTTTTTGCATAGACAAAATGTCTGACATAATTCCTTCAAGATTTTTTTCATAGATAAACTATTTGAATGAATTCCTTTGAGATTTTTGTATAAATTTTTTTATAAAACAAATAGGAATTTGCACTTTTGTCAAAGGAAATGACTTTTTTCAAGCATTTTGTACAGGCAAAATGCTCAAAGAAAAAACATCCTTTGAAAAGTTTGCCATGGATATCAATTCTAAAACAAATGGACCTATGGATTTTTTTCTACAAATAAAAAGTCCAAAATAAATAATTCTATTTCACGCTAAGTAAAGACCAAAATACACTTATCCTATTTAACATGAACTTGAGAATTGAGTAAACATTCAAAAATAGAACTTGGGCTAAGGACTTAGGCATCTATACTCAACTTGAGTTGGACTTATGAATTTTTGCTTAATAAGGGCTCAATTGATTTAACACAATTTTGGACAGTAACACTACCTCTCATTTAGGGATGCATACCCCATATGGGCATGCAAAAAACCCCAAAATGTAAGACCAGGTGCCAGTTCATTAGGTCATAGAATCAAGACTTAACATTTTAGCAAACACCCGTGAAGGCTCAATAAAATAAGGTAGACTTAAAAAAAATAGACTATGAGGATTTAAAAATGAACACATAAGAAAACACAAAGGGAAATTGTACAAATAAGGCCCAAAGTAGAGGGGAAATAAAGTGATGAAACAAAAAAAGATAAAACACTATATAATTATGTATATAGTTATAGATGGACTCAATCTACGAAGTGTTTCAGATGTTTTCCATTGACTAGTAGCTCTAGTATTTCACCAACTAAGTCTCTTAAGAATAAATTATGCTTCTTAATTTGGTGGTCAATGGAACAGGGACCCATCCAAAAAGCATCAAAATTTCCATACTTTACTTTCTCCTCATGCATGTTATCCCAAAGTAAAACCAAATCACGTACTTGGAAAGTCCTTGGAACAACCTTCCTATCAAATATTTTCTTCAAATTTTCATTGAAATTGAGGTGTATGATATGAGATTATCTTCATATATAATCAAGCTCAATAATATGGTTCATCCTACTCTCATAGTGGTTAAATTTCTCAGCATCTTCTTGTTATTTCATGATTTGATAAGTTGATAACTACAAATTCATAGGCAAAATTGCTTGAGCTCCATAGATAAGATTAAAAGAGATTTTGCCTATAGCTCTCTTAGGCATGATCCTATCATACCAAAAATCAAACTTAAGTTATTCATCCCAATTCTTCTTGTGTTATTTAAAAGTTTATCTAATGATTTTGATCAAGTTTTTCTTACTTAATTTTGCTTGCCCATTCCCTTGGGGATTGTAGTTGGAAGCATAGGTTAATTTAATCTTGTATTCTTTGCATAATGCCACCAAATGTTTATCTTTGAAGCTCATGACATTTTCATCAATAATCTTAATAGGCACACCAAATCTAAAAATAATTTGATTCAAAAAAAAATCTATAACTACCTAGTATGTTGCTTTCTTTGTAGGGACCACTTCAACCCATTTTATGAAATAGTCAGTTGCAACTAGTATCCATATATGTCCAGCACTCGATGAATAAATAATTTATCTAATGAAATCCATTACCCATTGTCTAAATAGGCCTTTAATAATCATAGGCTACAAGGGAAGATAACTTTAATATTTCATCCTCCCAGTAAAGTGCTAACATTTTTTGTACTTTATGAATCTTTGAGAAACATCTTTGAACAATGATGGCCACCAATAATCAGCTCTCAACATTTTATGAATTGAAACCTTAGGTATAAAATGACCACCACACACTCCACTATAGAAGTATTTAATCAGGTCAATAGTTTATTCTTCCAGTACACATCTTAGGAGAACCCCATCTAGATTATTCCATGCTAATCCATTCTCAATCAAGAGGTTTTTTTAGGAGACAAGTTTGAGAGTTCTTTTATTCTTGTCTAAGTCAAGGGGACAATCTAGATTTTGTAAGTAGTAAACAATATCTCTATACCATAGAGATAAGTTAAATTGACTCAATGAATCATCAACATCAAAAATAACAATGTTTATCTCAATATATTGCAAATTGGTCTCAATCATAAGCTTGGCTATACCCATCCCTCTTACTAACTTGGTGGTCTAAATATCCATGCCATCCTCTTATAACTTGTTGACACACCTACATCTCTTACAGGATACTTTAGTCTGAGTTAAGATGCCCTTCACCATGGTATATGGGACATAAGCACCAATCTTCAAACTTAGAATATAAGGCCTAAATGTCTTGACATCTTTCAAGAGAGTGAAAGATTGATTTTCCATGATCGTATAGTCTAATTTAGGACCTTATATATATTTTATAAATAAATCTATGGGTTATTCATTACCTTCTTTATTCTTTTGCAACTAGATAAAAAAAATATTATATAATGCAAAAGAGAATATCTAGAATGACTTTGTGTAATCATGGTTGGCAAAGATAGGAGTAGACTTTAAATCTTCCTTGATGTCATTTAATTATTGCATGGACTTATCCTCCCATTTGATGGTCTATTCATTCTTCAACATAGAAGTAATAGATAGATAAATCTCTATAAAATTAGACATAGACCTCCTTAGAAATTTAAATTATCTAAAGAAAGAATGAATTCCTTTCTTGGATTGTGGGATAGGCACTTTGTCAATGGTTCTAACCCTCTCAGGGTTAATCATGACACCATCCATGGACACTATATGTCCTAACAACTTGCACTTTTATACTCTAAAGTGTTGGATTAAGTGAAATGTTGAACTCCCTACATCTAATCAACGCTTTTTACAAATGCTTTAAATGTTATTCTCTAGTCTTGAAGTACACAATAATTTCATCCTAATACATAATGATGAATTAGTAAATTATCCCTACAAAATCAACATCCATAGCTCATTACAACATTGAACCAACATTCATCAACCAGATGGGCATCCTCATATATACATACATGCCCCAAGGCATAGTGAATAGAGTCTTAGATCTCTCAAATTCCTTCACCATAACCTAGTTGTATCTTGAGAAGTTATCTAATGTGGACATATCTGATCTAATAACACTTTTTAGTGGTTCTTCATATTAGGTAGGGGATAATTATCCTTTAAATAATCCTTGTTCAAATTTCACAAATCCACACACAAGAAAATCTCACCATTCTTCTACATAGGGACTAAGTTTTCCACCCATGATGAATAAATAATGGGCTAAATGATTCCACCATCCCTTATCTTATTTAACTCATCCTTCATCTTCTGGCCAATATAGGGTTAATAGGTCTCTATTTCTACCTGAAAGGCTTGCTATTAGGCTATAATTGGATGTGTACTAGAATAGGTCTTCCCTATACACTTTTAGCTTAGAATAAGACCATGTTAATTAATCCTACTACCTCTTCAGTAGCTTCATGTAAACTTTCTTCTCAACTACTCTTAGGTGCATACCCAAACAAACCTTCCTTAGATTCTAATGAGAACCCAAATTGCACTTAGTCACATCTTTTGAGATAAATGAATTTCAAGTCTTAATTCTATTATCTACATAAAAAATTATTATATACTTACCAATCTTATAGGAAGCATGTTGGTCTTTAGCTGAATAATGTCCTTCCTAAACAAGGTTTCCTTTCCATCATAAACCTAAACCATATATTCTAGGTCTATGAATTGATCATAGAATTTAGGTTCATAATTTAGAAACCTTTTAATCTCATCATCATCATCAAACACATACCAATGATGAACAATATTTAGAACTAAAGTCTAAACAAGCACCTCCACTTGATATTGATAATGAGGGCTTGTATTTTCAATATCAAACTTAGCACCTAACCTTACAATTCTATTAACATATTCATTGAAAATTCTATCATGATAACAAAGATTAAATGCATCAAAGAATTTAATCAAATCCAAAATAACATTCTGATATTATTTCAATCTTTTTTTCTTGGTGACATACGCATTATGGATCTACTTAACCACTAACTCAAAATCACCCTTGATAATCAAACTTTTAATTCCATATTTATGGGAAATCCTTAAACCAAGCAAGAGTGCCTCATACTCAGCAGTATTATTCATGCATTTAAAGGATAACTAAAAAGAAAACATAAAACATTTACTAGTGGGGGAATAGAAGACAACCCCAACTCCATTTCCAAGATTGGATCAAGCCGCATTAAAACACATCTTCCAAATTTCATTTTCTTTATTAGGTTAAACATCATGAATAATAAGCTATTCACTAGTATCAACATTCCAAAAAAAGTTACCCAATTCAATATATATGTACAATACTTCATTCAGAGCACATTTTGGATCTTCAAATACAAGTAACATCTTTGGCTCTCTATAAATCTTATGCATCTTAACCTCCAACAAAATAATGGCATAAGACAAGTCCACTATACACTTCCACCCATGCTAGCAGCCCATTTACATGACAACAACATCCCCCACTTAGGTAGGTAGTCCATAACCACCATGTCCATATTCAAATACTTAGTTGTATGCACTTCCAACTGTATTACCAACCCCTTGACTTTTATAACAACTGGAACTTCTCATGAGTCCATGGCATAACACTTACCAAAGGCTAATGTAATCTTCACCCCAAACTCATTTAGGACACTTAAGGGTATCATATTGCAAGAGCCACTAGTATCAAATATATAATTGTGAATAATTATATCATTGATTAATAGGTTTATATAAAATAGATCCACATTTAGCTAACTTTATACAAGTGTAGTACCCAAATAGATTTTTGAGGTGGGTTCAACAACCTCTTCTGATTATTTATCACTTTTTGGAGGTGTTTGGGGTAACTTAATTTCATTCATAACTAACCTTTCACCAAATTTCAAGTACTCAAATTATCTCTTCCTATGTATAGGTATTATTAATAATTCAACAAGTGGCACATTGATATTTAGTTGGCTCAAAACTTTGGCCATATCACATATGCTATACTGAGAAGGTGGATTATTGGGTGGAAGGGTGATAACACCTTCATCTAGAATATAGTCACTTAAGGTCTAAAGTGGTGTATGGTGGGATGGATTTGAATCTTTAACATTATTATCATTATACTTTAAAGGTAGATTTGTCTTAACTTCATTATCACCCTTACGGATACTAGATAATATGGGTATCTTACTCTTGGATGAAACACATCTAGGATTATCAAATTGGGAAATGGACATTAGTTTGAAAGTTTTAATGACTGTTGTATTTTTATTAGCATCCTTATTATCATCCCCTACCTTTGATATATAAGGGTAGTGTCTTGAGGAGTAGCAGCCTAAAAATTGCTTCTCAAGTGATATTCCTTCTCTTAGGCAATTATTTCATTAATTGGAAACTACCTATTCTCAACTAATGGAATCTTCCCATCATATTTCTTAATCAAAATAGAGAATAAGAAATCTAAAATTAATTAGCAGTTACCTATCCTCAATTGATGAAATCCCCCCATCATATTTATTAATCAAAAAAGAGTGTACCAAATTGAAATCATGAATGGGTAATTCATATGCTTGTGCCATATTAACATCACAAGCAAATTTGGGAGTTGAGACACTTATATTATCAACTACATTCCAAAATTGATCACCAGTAGTAGCCCCTAAAGTGATATTTAGAGTTAGTCATCTCACTTTAAGGGCTTTGACAATTAAACATCAAAATCTCATCATCGAATGATGCAGACTCAAGTTCACTTGTATCATCATTAATCAATTCAACTATATCACATTTGATCCATAAATATTAATTAGCCCCTGCTAATAAATAATATTTTATTTTAAAATAGATTTTAATAATATGTAAATTTCCAAAGTTTATTTAAAAAAGAATTGAATTTTATTTAGAATGTAAATTATCTACAATAATTCTAATTATGAGTATTCTATAAACTCATATACATATATTATTCAATTAAAAACATTTCATTCATATTTTATCTCTTTAAATAATCTCTTAATTAATTTCCAATAATTAAATTCTTAGATATCAATGAATAATTTAAAACTAATATACTGATGGAAAATTAAAAATAAAATAGAGACCAAAGATTGTTTATGGGGTTCATCAATTGATACGTCCCTAAGTTTATTCAAACAATTCCATTATAAATATGATGTAAATACAATAATTTAAAATTTACATCCCTGAATGGTTTAAGGAAACTTGCAACTCTATGTGATATGAAGAAATCATCTGTAGCACATAAACGGTTCTTCTCTTTAACCAAACAATATCCATAAATGCTTATTATTCTCCTATATGGGACATTAATTCTCTCAACATGAGGAAAAATAATCTCAAAGGATTTATAATATCCTTGGCTTCTACAAATCCCTCTCTAATTAATATAGATAAAAAAGATTCTAAAATAGGAAAAATGGCCTCAATTAGGCTATTCAAAATTTTGACTCTATAAAAATAAACACAATCAATATTTTGAATTTAATAACCTATGTTCTCCAACATAATAGACTTTACTTTCTTGGCATGTCCTACTTCAAAATCATGTTACACTCCTTCTCTATAACAAACATATATAATATGTATTTTATCTCTTCTTTATATCTAGAATAATAATAATCCATAATATAAAATGAAATAAGATTGTTTATAGATATTATTAGCTAACAACCTTCTTTATCTTGAAGTGTGCTTAAACTATCATAATAGGCTTCATGAAAATTAAATGGAATAAAATCCCATAATTAATCGGACATTCCAACACCATGTCTTATTTAATAAAACTCTTGTAATAATAAAATTCAATGCATTTTATGTAATTAACAAATCCTTCCCCAATAATAGCATGGTCTACATTACCATGATCTTCAACAAAAACCATTGACCATGCTAAACATAAGTGGATGATCCACGTGGTAAAAGAGGAAAGGGTGATGTGCATCATAGGAAGGAGTTTAGTGCTGACCACCATATGTGGAAAGGATCCACATAAACCCAAAACTATATGTTTCCATTTAACTCACCCATGTCCCATCAAAGTGCAAATAGATGTTTTAATTTTGTCAACCATTATAAAGTGAATGGTCCATGTGGGAGGGGGTAAAGGTGTTCATACCAAACATAAAAGATATAGGGATAAACAAAGACCAAATTACATTTAAGGTGAAATGGATTCCGCATGGGGAATATTAAAGTGGGGTTTAAAGTTTTTATTAAAATGGTATAAAGATATATTTTTTAAAAACAATATCCCATGACTTTTTTTAATAACCATGAATAAACCATGGGAGTGGTAATAGTATATTTTTGGGAATTGGTTTTAAAATATCTAATGGTTAAATAAAACCATAAAATAGGATATTTAAATTGGGATTTAATTTAAAATATATCCCATGATTAATAAAAAATCATTAATAATACGATATTATTAATATATTGAAAATGGAGGAATTACAGTGGGAATAATTAGCTATGGAAAGAAAAGATGGTGGCATTAGTGGAATTATATAGAAAATTCAGTAATGGGGTAATGTGGGTAAATTTGGTTTGGTCTCACATCTACAACACAACACCCATTATAAATATAATAAAATAATTCTATTATAAAAAGTAATTGTATACACTTTTTATGTTTTTTCCACATGTTGATTTTCTCATTGCAACACTTATATTTTCCACATTTTTTTGTTTAAACCATTTGATGAATGAAAATACTCTGGATCAAACATCCCCAATAAGACCCTTTTGGTCCCCAAAAGGTCAAGTCACTCTCTAAATCTACAAATGGCTCTTTGTAAAACATCACTACAAAATATCATGGTAATGATTCAAAAATCAAACTAAATCCTTGAAATGCTAGTGAAAGAAATATCTATCCAATACAAAATTATAGATAGAATCAACCACCTGTACAAATGTCACATTTCCCAAAATGGTGAATCTACCTATAAAATGATCACCAAAAGCAACTGTAAACTAGTTTGCTAATGAAATAAATGGTGTTAAAAAAAGGGTCTTATAAGCCTCTAATTGCACAATATAACCAATAACATATACACTAAAATGCAAATTTTAAAAAATAGACATAATGATCATGCATCATATAATATCCATATACTATTTTCAAGGTTTAAAAATGAAGTTTTTCCAAAAACCCAAATCTGAGAAAATAATCCAAGTATGATAAACCTATCCCTTAGCTTTTATCTACAGGTTATTCCAATAAACCGTATTCAAATATAAATCATTTGAGAATATCTCCATGTTTGAACATGAATTAATTCCTTTTAACAATGCATTAAGAACTCAAAAACCTATTTAGGAGAAAAATATAGAGCTTAGCAAAACCACAAATATGAGAAAATAATCCAAGTATGATAAACCTATCTCTTAGATTTTTTCATAGATGGTAGCTCCAAAAAGTATGTTCAAAACTAAATTATATTACTTTTAATGGAATCCCAAAACTACTTTGAACATTTGCATGCTAATAAACTATCACAACTATGCAAACATGAAACTAAAGAATTGCTTACCAACCCACTTTATCACATTTTCTTGTTTAGGTGGTTTAATTTCCTTAGTTAATACTTGAGTACCTTCATGGGTCATATATGAAACTATTGGATTTTAAACAACTTCTTATTTTCTTAGGGATGCATCATTCTTCATGGATGTCTTCTTGCCATACTTAGGACATAGTTATGGATACAATACCCAACATTTATTATTTTTGTGACCACTTAGATTATAATGAGTACAATGATTATTACCCATTTGTTTCTTTTTAGAAAACATAAACATCCTAAGATCAAGTTTTATTTTCCAACATAAGGCAAAATAGTGATTATTTAATCCACAAAAATTACATGGATATTTAGACCAAAAATCTTATGATAATAAGTCCTTATTTTCATAATTGAAATATACGTTAGAATATTTACTAGGTTTTTTAGGACTAGTTTAATTATGAGAAGGTGGAATGATGTTACCTTTTCTCAAATCATGTCTACATGCAACGCCATATTTATATGGGTATGAACTTCTTTTTCTCTACATAATATCACTTTATAGGACTAGTGACTTGAATAATTTTTTGTTGGAAGCTTGTCTTCCTTCAATAGTTTTGGAATTTTCACCAGCTTCCATTTTCAAACTAGTATATCCATAATCTTCAAAATGAGTCTATTATTTTCCTAAATGGGGTTATCAATGCCTTGGCCATCTTTTCTAACACCTTTACCATTAAATCCCATTTTAAAAAGTAATTTTGACCCTATTCCTTTTGTATACTATTCAAATTTACCAAAATAATAATTATTAGATTCATCATGGGAAGGCAAATTAACTGGTGTCTCACATTCACTTATAGTGCATTCATCCATCATGGTTTTTTAATTTGATGTGGAAGGTAAATCCTTCACTCATTCACCATTCTCTAGTCTTGTCAAGAGATCATTGTTGGCTTGCAACTTAGTTTTCAACCTTTTAACTTCCTCTTCTAAGGAATAAAATTTTGATCTCAAGAGAGAGTTCTCTTCTTAAATCTATTGGTTATATGACTCAAGCTCATCAAGATTTTCCCATTTTGACAACTTGCCCATATTTCACCTATTCTTATATTCAAAACACAACTAAATCAACTACAATAATTATCAAATAGAAAAATTGTTAACCATAGGTAAACCACACTATTAAATCCTATCGATCAATTACTTTGATACCAAACTGATATATAAATAGTAATTAGCCCCCTGCTAATAAATACTATTTTATTTTAAAATGGATTTTAATAATATGCAAAAAAAATTATTATGAGTATTTTTTAAACTCATATAAATATATTATTCAATTAAAAACATTCCCTTCATATTTTATCTATTTGAATAATCCCTTAATTAATTTCTAGTAATTAAATTCCTAGATATCAATGAATAATTTAAAAATTATATATTGATGGAAAAATGAAAATAAAATAGATACCATAGATTGTTTATGGGGTTAACCAATTGGATACATCCCTAGGTTCATTCAAACCATTCCATTATAAATAAGATGTAAATACGATAATTTAAAACTTACATCCCTAAATGGTGTAAGGAAACTTGCAGCTTTGTGTGAGATGAAGAACTCACTTACAAAATATAAAATGTTCTTCTCTTCAACCAAAAAATATATGTAAATGCTTATAATTCTCCTGTATGGGCTATTAATTCTCTCAACTTGAGGAAATATACTTTGAAAGGACTTATAATATCCCTTGGCTTCTACAAATCTCTCTCTAATTAATATAGATAAAATAGATTATATAATAGGAAAAAATGGCCTCAATCAAGCTATTTAAAAATTTTCCTTTGTAAAAATAAGCATGGTCAATACTCTAAATTTAATAACCTATATTTTCCAACATAATAGACTTTACCTACCTATCATGTCCCTACTTTAAAATCCTGTTACACTCCTTATTTATAATGAACATATACAATCTATATTTTCTTTATTCTCTATATCCAAAATAATAATAAAATTAAATAATATTTTTTTATAGCTAATATTGGCTAACAACCTTCTTTATCCTGAAGTGTACTTAAAATCTCGTAATAGGCTTCCTGCAAATTAAATGGAATAAAATCCCATAATTAATGGGACATTCCAATGCCATGTCTTATTTAATAAAACTCTAGTCATAATTAAATCCAATGCCTTTACTTCAATTAATAAAGCCTTCCCCAATACTAAAATGGTCCACATTACCATGATCTTCAACTAAAACCACTGACCATGCTAATCGTAAGTCGATGATCTATGTGGTAAAAGAGGAAAGAGTGAAGTGCATGTTAAGAAGGATTTTAGTGCTATCCACCATATGTGGAAAGTAACCACATAAACCAAAAACCATATTCTTCCATTTAACTCGCCTAAGTCCCACCAAAGTTCAAATGGATGTTTTAATTTTGTTGACCATTATAAAGTGAATGTAGGAGGGGGTAAAGTTGTGCATGCCAAAAATAAAAGATATGAGGACAAATAAAGACCAAATTACATCCAAAGTGAAATGGATTCCACGTGGGGAATAGTAGAGTGGGGTATAAATGTTTTATTAAAATGGGATAATTTTTTTTTAAACAATAGCCCATGACTTTTTTTAATAACCCTGAATAAACCATCCATGTGGGAGTGGGAATAGGTATATTAGTTTATTATTTTTGGAATATTGGAGTTATATTCATAAATAATAAAGGGGATAAGCAATTTAAATCAATAAATAAATATACTTTAATTAGCATACTAATTTTTGTAAATAGATTGTATTTTAACCTTTTCTAAATATAGTAGGAAGTGAGATAAATTAGAACTTAGCTTATTCCAGCTGATTTGGACTGATACAAGGTCTAATACTGGAGGAGTAAGAATTAAAAATAGTCAAAAATAAATCTCTAGACTTTGTTTCTTTATTGGACAAGAATAGGACACCTTGCTATCTGATATTGTAGTCTTATTTTGACATTGGTGTCCTAAGGTTGAAAGCTTTTTGGGCTCTATTTGAAATGTCTATGTCACCCTATCACTAAAATTTAAAGATCTGAGACCTCATGGAGATCATTGTGTGCCTATTTTAATCTTCAAAAACTCTTAGGAGATCTTGATGCTTAAACTTAAATGCAAAATTTGGAAAGAGAGAGAGGGGTTAATGTGTAAAGGATATGTTGGACACACTTCACACCCCATGTGTGGGCATGCTACCTACATACCGATACTCTAAAGAGGGATCAAGCTAATGTAGTTCTCCCATTAAAGTGCTTGGTGCAATTTGTGTATGATCAATGCAATTAAAATATGAAATTGGATGTGCTTTAACTAGTTAAGGACTAGTGTAATGACTTAAGTAGGCTTTGAATAATATTGAAAGGTTGTATGTAAAGAATAGGGAGGAGTGTTTGAATGTAATTTCTTGTATTCTTACCTCTCTCTTTAAAATGAGTGACAACCATTATAAATGGACTTGGAATGGAATTTTATATGGAAAATATTGAACATGGGTTAAATGAATTCATGTGAGGCTAACAGGGAAAAATATAAGGAACCAAAAGAATCTAACCATTGGAGGCAAAAGTGAACTTGGACAATAGTTCTAAAAATAAGACACCCTAGGTTCCAATGCTCCTATCCTATTTGGGCACTATTTTCCTAAGGGGATAAGACTTAGGGGGATGGATCTAAGTCTAAAAGGGTTACTTAGTTCTAAAAGGGCTAAGTCTGAAAATATTTAGATGACTGGGAATCAGTGAAAGAAGTAGTCTAGAAGGGTTATGTGAACCAACATGAGGACTTATGGATTAGGTGTCTTAGCCATACTAAAGTTATACAATTTTGCATTTTACATGACTACATTTACCCCCCCCCCTTTATTCTAGTGATGTATCAAATAAAAATACTTGGATAAAGGAAAATAAGAAGCATACATAAACTCACCTATAAAGGTGAAGTTCATGAAGCTATGTGATGTTGGATGTGCATAGAGAGAGAGCACACTGTGAATTTTGAATCTAGAATGAAAACATAAAGTAGATCAATTATTACTAATACACTATATATAAAATAAGAAAGTACAAGATTTGTGTAAGAGAAGAGAAAGTAATGAATACACCTCACTAGGTATGTGAACCAATACAAAACTTATGATGTTGGAATGTGTTGGATGATGTTGAGTGTGTGTTAAATCAAGAGTACTATTAAAAATGGAGCTAAGTGTTCAATTCCCCATAAAGTGGCTCAAGAATGTAAAGGCTATCCCTTTGGCTCCATCATCACCAACTATGTGAAGTTAATGAATCATGCATATGTTAATCGATGTTTGGACTGTATATTCAATCCCTCTTAATAGGTGGATCAATAATACAAAGGTTAGCTAGATCTTTGGCTCCATCATTACCCCATGAAGTGAATCTATGAATTAATATTAGAATATAATGGATGTCACATCAGATGGCTCATGGATCATATAGATGTGATATAAATCTAAAAATGTGGCATGGATAGCTTGAAGTATGTTGGAAACTATGCCACTCTTAGCCATTTCAAAAGATGAAGGTTAGGCTTGTATGAAAGCCTATCCAAAAATGATGAAAATACTTATGTGAAAGCCAACTTAAGAACTTAGGTTCTCAAAAAGCTAAAATTGTATGAAAGTTTAACTAAAATGTGATACCAATGACCTACAAATGGAGTAAGGCATGTAACTACTGAGAATGACTAGAATAAAAATAAACTCAGAAAGAAAAGAATATCAATGTTCCACACACATTACCCCTAATCACTAATGTTTAGAACATGGATTCTGATCTGGAAGTTATGCCAACTATGTAATCTAAACTAAAAGTAAGAAACATAATGCCACACATGATAACCCATTATATCTAATAAAACTATATTGAAACTACTAAATTTGACTGATCTAGAAGTGAAAAAATTATCCCTAAACTAAAATTTTTACCTATTTCTAAAAACCCTAGGTGTTTTCTTGCCTAGACAAGAGTGCCAAAATGTGGACACCCCTATGTTTGGTGCTACTATTTATTTTTGGTGCTGTTTTTCAATGTGAAAATTGACTACTAATATAAACTATCACTATTTTATTGCTCTATTTTGATTGGTTTGACCTCTAGATTTTATACTGAGTGTTATAAATGTTACTATTTTGACTATTATGAGGTTTGATCTCTATGAATAACCCATATTTGATTCCCCCTTTTGAGGGTAGGAATGTTGAACCTATAATGACTTCCCTCAGAAGAAAATAGTCCTATAAGTGTGTTAAACTATATAGATGTAAGATATAAAATTGAATATTTGAAAAGATATTTCAAGATATATAAATATTTGAATTGATAGATTTTTAGATCAATATGGGTATGCCTAAATGGATATAACAATGTGAAATCATGTACATGATACTAAACTAGACTGGTAATGTTAGATATTAGTTGTTAGTTGTTATTTATTAGTAAACATGGAGGGATAAAGCATGATGTCCATCATGTCATCTAAAAAGTAAGATAAATGCATTATTGGAATCATGGGATTAAAAATAATGAGGAACAAACATGAAAACAAACATACAAAGTAAGAAGCATATAAGGGTGACCAAGGGGCCATGTAAACAAGGGACATAGACACATGTCACTCAATCTAGAAGATAAGCATGGAAGGCATGTTCAAATCCCATATACACATACAAGTGAACAAGTAAAGTTGACACAAGGGCTACAGTCACATAGAAAAGTAAAAGCAAAGGACATTGGCAAATGTCCTAAGGAACTCACATGAATAGAGGTAAAGGACATTGGTAGATTGCCTAAGGCATAAATAGAAGACAAGTAGGAACTAAAAATGTAATCACACAAGCTATGCTAAGTAAGGAATGAAAGCAAAAGTAAGAAATCAAAGATACAAACACATCTAAATAATCAAAGCAAATGTGAAAGTATGCAAAACATGTGTGATACAAGACTAGGTATATGCTAAGAAATACACAAGTGCTAGGTATTTGTGAAATGTTGATGTATAAATATATGTAATCTATAGAGTAATGTACATTAGTGTGATAACTCAAAGTGTGTAGTGTAGGAATGACATAACTTGGATGGTGTAGTCATGTAAAAGATGCCCCCAATAGGTATGTATATCAATATATGTCTCAAATGTAGAAGTAGGAATGCCCCCTCAATGGGTAGAATGAAGCAATAAAATAGTTGGATGTCACTGCA
The DNA here is from genome assembly GCA_037957365.1 of Torreya grandis. Taxonomy (NCBI): domain Eukaryota; kingdom Viridiplantae; phylum Streptophyta; class Pinopsida; order Cupressales; family Taxaceae; genus Torreya; species Torreya grandis. The sequence continues at coordinate 1,420,096 of JARHVA010001793.1, forward strand.
CACACTCAAAGAAGATTAAGTAAAGCATGCTAATGTAGATAAATTGACATACAATGGCATGAAACAACAAATATAAGTCCTAGCATGATAGTAGTAATGTAAACATGGATGATGCATACAATTAGAAAATTCTTTTGGTGTTTTTGCAAGTTTTTAAATTTTTTTATATTTTGAAGTGTTATATTATTTTTTTATTTTTGAAAATATTTGAACTATGTACAATCAAGTAGGAGATAATATGTAAAATCAATGCTAGAAATAAATTATGTACAAGTAATGTGTAGAAATAACATACTATACATGGAACCTTTAAGTTGGATGTAATATCTGGTTCCAATTTCTAGTTTTTTGTTTTCTTTTCACACTGGAGTTTCCAGGTCTCTGTAAAACCTAGGGTCAATCTTTTGATGTTCATGATTGGTGGTTTCAGGTCCATGTAAAACCTATTTTTGACACTTCTTAGAAGTTGGTTTTAGGTTTCTCCTGTGGACGTTATTGTTATATCCTTCTTCCTTTGTTTCAGGGTTTTGGGGTCCCTTCAAAACCTATTTTTACCTTAATCTAAAACATACTATACATGGAATCTATGTAGGTTCATAATGTTCATTGGATTTTTAAGTTTATTTCCTTAAAGTGAGGCTAGATGATACACTTTAGGTTTAAGATTTATTTAAATCTCATGAGTCACAACAACATCAAATTTTTCCATTAGGTTTGACTATGGGAACTATATTGGAAATCCATTCAAGATGCGCTACTAGATGGATGAATCCAACATCTAAGAGGAATTGGATTTCATATTTAACTAAGAGATCCACCTTAGGATGCATTTTTTGAATTTTTTGATTGATTGGTTTAGCATTAGGGTATAAAGGAATCTTATGGATTGTTATAGATGTATCAATTCCTAGCATATCTAAATATGACCAAGCAAAGAGTTATGGAAAATTTGTTAATACTTGACAAATATATGCATCCTATTCTTTATTTAAGGTAGAAACTAATAAGATAATGTGGGGATATTTTTTAGTTTTGAAATTGAAATTTACTATTTATTGGTTAATTAATGTGGAATGATCGACTATATATGGAGTTATAGGGATAGTATTATCTGAGTCAATTGATATATCAAGGGAAGAATCTATACTTTCTCCAAAGTATGCTTGGGCATTTGTGTAGTTTAGAAATCAATTTTTATGGTAACAAGAATAGAGGTCTTCATATGCTCAAAAGAATTATAAGAGGGATTCATTGTTAGAGAACATATCTAATGTAAACATGTCAAGTGAGGTCATGTTAGCAAAAGATCAAGGTAGATCAATGATAATGTGGAAGTGTTATTAACTACATTGTTAGTAAATGTAATTGTTGGACAAAATTTTATGTGTTGTAAAAGAGTGGGACAGGATTTATCTTGATTAATGTGAAATTATTATCCTAACCCTTGAAGGTTATTTTGTGTGGATGCCTCGATAGGATAGACTATTATTTGTTCATGTTTCCCAAGTCCTTTGTCCTAATATCCCATCTTATTAAGATATTTAAGTGCAAAAGGTGATGTGAATTTGTAATCTAGTGCTAGTATTACAATAGGGTTTACATTTTTTTGATTTTGTGTGGTATGAGGGTGTATTTTGAGTAACGTTTTTCATATTTATGCTACCTATATTAAAGTGTAGAATATAATTCTATAGAGATTCAACTACTTGGAAATATTTTAAAAGCTTGTTATCTATTAGGCAAGTGTATATGTAACCTTTGTGACTAAATTTTAGAAAATCATGGAGGGTGAATGAGACTACATGCATATCATGAATCTAGGGCTGACCAAGTAATAGATTATAATTAAGGTCATTTGGCATGAATTTGTAGGTTGTTAGCAGTGTTTTGGGCCCTAAGGTAAGATTGAGTGTTATTTGACCCATTACATTTCATGGAATGTTGTCGAAACCTCTGATGTTCTTATCAAAAGGGTCTAAATCTTTAGGTTGTATGTTAAGACATTTAATAAAGGATATGTTGCAAATATTAAGTCCTAAACCATTATCCACTAGTACTCTTTTGACTCCCAAATCATTAATTCATAACTAAATATACAAAGGTAGATTTTATTCAATGATGTGTTGTTGGGGTAAATCCTCTTTTTCAAAAGAGATGTGATCATTGGTTAATTACATTGTGTTGAGGATGGATGCGACATATGCTAGTTTGGCAGACATAAGGATTATAGTATTGTGAAGAGATGCATACAATACATCTTTGTAAATGTATGATCGCTAAAAGAGATCAAGAATAGAAATTATATCTGAAGGGGAGTTAGTCTAAGTAGTAAAGCTATGGACCTAGGTATAATCAACCTACCTATCTTCATAAACTTGGGTGATAGTGTGGACTGCATGATCTACTATAGGTATAAATCTAGTAGTAGGTGTAGGATAAAAGCTAGATGTACCAAGTTTGAAAGGAGGGATAGATATAACCACTAGAATTTTTTGACATCTAGTAATGATAGGGAGATACTAAAAAATAAGCAATGAGTTATATGCATTGAGATAAAAAGAATGAAGGTGGAGTGAAATGCATGTAATTTGAGTGATTATTTGTGAAAAGAATAAAGAGTGTGTGATAGGAAAGATAGCAAGTAAGAGATATAAAATGTGACATTGTGCCTGAATTCATAGAAAATTTTGATATGCAACATAACAATTTTTGTTTGTTGAGCATAATATATCTGAACACTTTTCCATATGATGAATAGAGATTAACGGCTATAGAGCATGATTTTGTGTCTAAATGCATAAAGAGATTTGAGTGGTAACATAATATTTCTAACATGTTGAACATAATAAACTTAAAGATTATTCTATAGGAGATATAGAGAGTATGTGAAAGTCATATAGAAATCTCACGTAATTTGAACAATAAATGTTGTAATATCATCCCTTAGTATAAATATTAAACATGAGATGCATCGAATGAAACTTTTTACTAACATATGATAGACTTCATCATTCATGTACATGATAAGGCCCATTATGGTTTCTTTATTATTTACAATAAATGTGAGAAGAATTTGTAAATAACTGAGCATCATTTTAACAATTTGACTACAGATGTAAGGTGATACCTCAAGAAAATAATAGGAACTAGTATATGCAACTAGGGTTAATTTTTTTTTGAAATTAGTTTAATAATTTGAAAATTTTGCATGAATTTATAGAATTTAGCTTGAAAAATTTAGGAAAATTTTGAAAATATTTCTAAAATTAGCAATATATTTTTCCTAGTGGTTTGAAAGTGTTTGTATGCAAATAGGACATAGTATATGTAAACTAGGGTTTTAGTAAATTTATTTAAAATATTTAAATAAATTTTTAGTTTTATAATTTTAAATTTAGGAAAAAATCAAGAAAATATTGCAAAAAATTAGAAATAATTAGCCCTAGGGTTTTTAGGGTTTTTGTGCAAAAATTCAAAGTAAGTTAGGTTCATCAAATGTTTTATTATTTTTAAGATATTGGAGTTTATTCCTAAATAATAAAGGGGTTGAGTAATGTAAATCATTAAATAAATATACTTTAATTATCCTACTAATTTGTGTAAATAGATTGTGTTTTTACCTTTTTTAAATATAGAAAGAAGTGAGAGAAATTAGAACTTAACTTATTTTGGCTGATCTAGACTGAGACAAGGTCTGATACTAGAGGAGAAAGAATGAGAAATAGGTCTCTAGAATTCATTTATTGATTATACAAGAGCACCAAAAATAGGACACCCTACTATCTATCATTATAGTCCTATTCTTGTGCTATTATCTTGAGGTTAAAAGCTTTCTAGGTTCTATTCAAAATGCCTATGTTACCCTATCACTAAAATTTTAGGTTCTAGAACCTCACAAAGCTCATTGTGTGACTACTTTAATCTTTAAAAAAAATTAAGATTTCCTGATGCTTGAACTTGAATATAAACTTGGGAAAGAGAGAGAAGGGGTTAGTGTGTAAAGGATATGCTAGATGCACTTCATACCTTATGTGTGGGCACACTGCCTACATACCAATACTTTGAAGAGGGATCAAGCTAATGTAGTTCTCCCATTGAAGTGATTGGTATAATTTGTGTATGATTAATGCAACTAGAATGAAAAATAAGATGTGCTTTAGCTAGCTGAGGACTAGTGCAATGACTTGAGAGTAGGCTTTCAATAATATTGGAAGGCTCTATGCAAACAATAGGAAGGAGTGCTTGAGTGTACTTTCTTATATTATTGTGTGTCTCTTGAAAATGAATGTCAAATCTTCTAAATGGACTTTGAATGGCATTTTATATGGAAACTAATGATCATGGGTTAAATTAATTCACGTGAGGACAATAGAGAAAAAGATAAAGAACCAGAATAATCTAATCATTGGAGGTAAAAGTGAATTTGGACAACAGTGCCAAAAATAGGACACCCTAGGTTCTAGTGCTCCTATCCTATTTGGGTATTATTGTCCTAAGGGGATGAGACCTAGGGGGATGGATCTGGGCCTGAAAAGGCTACCTAGGTCTAAAATTTCTAAGTCTAAACAGCTTTGGATGACTGGGAATCAGTGAAAGAAGTAGCCTAGAAGGGTTGCATGAGCCAACATGAAGACCTATGGATTAGGTGTCTTAGCCATATTGAAGTTGTAATTTTTTTTTATTTTACATGAATACATATATTTTTTGGACTTGGTTTTAAAATATCTAATGGTCAAATAAAACAATAAAATAGGATATTAAAATTGGGATTTAATTTAAAATATATCCCATGGTTAATAAAAAAATCATCAATAATAGGATATTATTATTATTTTGAAAATGGAGGAATTATAGTGGGAATAATTGGTTATGGAAAGAATATCTTGGTGGCATTAGCAAAGTTATATATCATAGTTGATAATGGGTTAATGTGGGTAAAGTCAGTTTGGTCTCATATCTATAACACAATACCCATTAGCAACATAATAAAATAATTCCAATATTAAAAGTAATTATTTAAATTTTTTTATTTATTTTTGCCACATGTCAATTTTCTCATTATGGCACTTATCTTTTCCACATTTTTCTATTTGAACCATATGATGAGTGAAAATATTCCAAATCAAACCTCCCCAATAAGACCCTTTTGGCCACCAAAAAGTCAAGTAATTATTTGAATCTACACATGGTTCACTTTGTAAAACATCACTACAAAATATCATGGTAATGATTGAAAAATTAAACTTAATCCTTTAAATTCTAGTGAAAGAAATATCTATCCAATGCCAAATTATAGATAGAATAAACTACCTGTATAAATGTCACATTTCCTAAAATGGTACATCTACTTATAAGATGATCACCAAGTGAATCTACAAACTAGTTAGTTAATGAAATAAATGGTGCCCAAAAAGGGTCTTATAAGCCTCTATTTTCACAATGTAACTGGTAACATATATACTAAAATGCATTTTTTTTTTAAATAGACATACTGATCATGCCCCATATAATCTACATATACTATTGTCAAGGTTTAAAAATGATTTTTTTTCCAAAAAGCCAAATATGAGAAAATAATCCAAGTATGATAAACATGTCCCTTGGCGTTACTCTATAAGTTACTCCAATAAACCATATTCAAATCTTAAATCATTTGAGAATATATCCAAGTTTAAACATGAGTTAATTCCTTTAACCAATGCATCATGAACTCAAAAACCTATTTAGGAAAAAAATATAGAGCTTAGGAAAACCACAAATATGAGAAAATAACCCAAGTATTATAAAACTATCTCATGGATTTTATCACAATTGGTAGCTCCAAAAATTATGTTTAAAATAAAATATATTCCTCTTAATGGAATCCCAAATTTTTTTTGAACATTTTCATGCTAATAAACTATCATAATTATGCAAACATGAAACTAAGGAATTGCTTACCAACCCACTTTATCACAATTTCTTGTTTAGGTGGTTTAATTTCCTCGATGAATACTTGAGTATATTCATGGGTCATATCTAAAACTATTGGATTTTAAACAAATTCATGTTTTCTTATGGATGCATCATTATTTATGGATGTCTTCCTAAAATACTTAGGATGTAGTTGTGGATATAATACCCAACATTTATTATTTAGGTGACCACTTAGATTATAATGAGTAAAATTATTATTACCCATTTGTTTCTCTTTAGAAAACATAAACATCCTAAGAGTTGGTTTTCTTTTCCAACATAAGGAAACACAATGATTATTTAATCTAAAAAATTTGCATGGATATTTATACCAAAAATCTTATGATAATAAGTCCTTATTTTCATAATTGAAATATATGTTGGAATATTTACTAGGTTTTTTATGACTAGTACAAGTATGATAATGTGGAATGATGTTACCTTTTCTTAAATCATGTCTGCACACAACACCATATTTTTATGGGGATGGACTTCTTTTTCTCTACATATTATCACACTATAGGACTAGTGACTTGAATACTTTGTTGTTGGAAGCTTGTCTTTCTTCAGCAATTTTGGAATTTCCATCAGCTTCCATTTTCACACTAGTATATCCAAAACCTACAAAATGAGGTATATCCTCTACCTAAATGGGGTTATCAATGCCTTGGCCATCATTTATAAGACCTTTTCCATTAAATCCCATTTTAAAAAGAAATTTTAAACCTATTCCTTTTGTATATTATTTGAATTTACCAAAATCATTATTAATAGATTCATCATGGGAAGGGAAATTAACTATTGACTCACATTCACTTACATTGCATTCATCCATCATGGTTTCTGCATCTGATGTGTAAGGCAAATCCTTCACTTGTTTACCATTTTGTAGTCTTGACAAGAGCTCATTCTTGGCTTACAACTTGGTTTTTGACCTTTCAACTTATTCTTCCAAGGAATAAAATTTTGATCTCAAGAGAGAGTTCTTTTCTTGAATCTATTGGTTATATAACTCAAGCTCATCAAGTTTTTCTTGTTTTGACAACTTTCCTATAGTTCAGATATTCTTGTATTCAACACACAAATAAATCAACTACCATAATTATCAAAAAGAAAATTTTTAATCACAGGTAAACCACACTATTAAATCCCATTGATCAACTGCTCTAATACCAAACTGATCCATCAATAGTAATTAGCCCCTGCTAACAAATAATATTTTATTTAAAAATGGATTTTATTAATATGTCAATTTCCAAAATTTGTTTAAAAAATTGACTTTTATTCAAAATGTAAATTGTCTACAACAATTTTGATTATGAGTATTTTGTAAACTCATATAAATCTATTGTTTAATTAAAAAAATTCCCCTCATATTTTATCTATTTGAGTAATCCCTTAATTAATTTCCAGTAATTAAATTCTTAGATATCAATGAATAATTTAAAATTGATATACTGATGGAAAATTGAAAAATAAAATAGAGAAAAGAGATTATTTATAGGGTTCACCAATTGGATACATCCCTAGGTTCATTCGAACCATTCCATTATAAATAATAGGTAAAAAACAACAATTTAAAACTTACATCCCTGAATGGTTTAAGGAAACTTGTAGCTCTGTGTGAGATGAATAACTCATCTATAGCACATAAAACATTCTTCTCTTCAACCAAAAAATATTTTTAAATGCTTATAATTATCTTGTAGGGGCTATTAATTATCTCAACATGAGGAAAAATACTCTCAAAGGATTTATAATATCCTTGGCTTCTACAAATCCATCTTTGATTAATACATATAAAAAATGATTATATAATAGGTAAAATGGCCTCAATTAGGCTATTCAAAATTTTGCCTCTATAAAAATAAACATGGTTTATCCTCTAAATTTAATAACCTATGATCTCCAGCATAATAGACTTTATCTACCTGGCATGTCTTTGCTTCAAAATCTTGTTACACTCCTTATATATAAAAAAACATATACAATTTATATTTTCTTTGTTCTTTGTGTCCAGAATAATAATAATCCACAATATAAAATAAAACAAGATTATTTATATCCAATATTATCTAACAACCTTCTTTATCTTGAAGTGTGATTAAACTCTCATAATAGGTTCCATGCAAATTAAATAGAATAAAATCCCATAATTAATGGGACATTCTAATGCCATGTCTTATTTAATAAAAACATTTTCATAATTAACTCCAATGCCTTTGATTTAATTAAAAAATCCTTCCCCAATAATAACATGGTCCACATTACCATGATATTTAACCAAAATTGCCAGTCATGCTAAACATAAGTATATGATCCACGTGGTAAATGAGGAAAGGGTGACGTGCATGCTAAGGAGTTTAGTGTCATCCACATATGTGGAAAGGTTCCACATAAACCCAAAACCATATGCTTCCATTTTACTTGTCCACATCCCACCAAAGTGTAAACAAATGTTTTAATTTTTTTGACCATTATAAATTGAATGCCTCACATGGGAGGGGGTAAAGGTGTGCATGCCAAACATCAAATATATGAGGATAAAAAAAGACCAAAATCCTTCCAAAGTGAAATGGATTCCATGTGGGGAATAGTAAAGTGGGGTATAAAGGTATTTTTTTTAAAAACAATATCCCATGACCTTTTTTTAATAACCATGAATAAAATGTCCACGTGGGAATGGGAATAGTATATTTTTGGGACATGGTCTTAAAATATCTAATGGTTAAATAAAAACATAAAATAGGATATTTAAATTGGGATTTAATTTAAAATATATCCCATGGTTAAAAAAATAATTAATAATAGGATATTATTAATATTTTGAAAATAGAGGAATTATAGTGGGAATAATTGGTTATGGAAAGAATATCTTGGTGTCATTAACGGAATTATATAGTAAAGTTGATAACAGGGTAATCTAGGTAAATTTGGTTTGGTCCCACATCTACAACACAACACTCATTAACAATATAATAAAATAATTCCAATATAAAAATTAATTGTATAAACTTTTTATATTTTTTCCACATGTCAATTTTACCATTATGACACTTGTCTTTTCCACATTTTTTCATTTGAACCATATGATGAGTGAAAATCCTCTAGATCAACAAGGGGGATGTGGAAGGAATCACTTGTCACACTAATCAATATCAATGTCATAATTCACCACATTCACTTTGAAATTTAATATATCAGGCACTTATTTTTTAGCCTCTCTATTATGATTTCTATCCATTCTTCCTTCCTATGTAGGCCTCTTCCCTTTATAATTATATTGATGGTGGAAAGTAGGCCTTACTTATGCTTGATTTGGATTTGGATCCCTTTCTTGACTGGTAAACACATGATGGATCCCTTTCTCAAGTCTATCCAACTTGTATGACATTTCTTTGATAGCAGAGGCCAAATTTTTAATAGTTTCCTCAAAGTTGGCTATCTTTGTGGACTATGTCTCTTCTAGATTGACCAATTTAACATCAACTTACTTATTCATGGGCTTTTCCACAACCTTTATATTATTTTCAATTTGGATGTCCATATTGAATTATAATTGCAAGTTTGTGGGAGCCTTGTCCCTTAAGTAGTACGTATCCTTCTTCTCAAAGACATAATAATACTTTATCAAGTATGTTGTATCACCGAGCATAAAATTTTTGGGTAGATACATCATAGTTTTGTTGAACTATGTATTGAAGTCCTACACACAATCATTAGTATTCTTTTTGATGTTTTCAAATTCAGCCAAGAGAAAACTTGGATCAGTCCTAACACCATACTAAATTCTAAAAACATTCTATATCTCTTCCCATGAATCAATGCATCTAGTGGGAAGGGAATCAAGCCATTTGCAAGCATATTCCTCTAATGTGTGCATAAAAAATCTAATACACACATCCTTATGCTCAACCTCATAGTCTTAAATGATATTGTGAAAAGCCCTCAAGTGTTGATCACCACTCACTGCATTGTTCTCTTGAAACTTTGGAAGGCTTTTCCTTAATTCATTTGGGACTTCATTAAGATAGCCTTCCATTTCATCAAAATTGATAGGCCTGAATCTAGAAACATAGAATTCATGATGTTCATTTTCATCTTGATCCCTATGCCTCATGATTGGTTCAATAGTGGGTTCATGAACACCTGGCAAAGAAATGTGAGGGGATTAACATCATGGACTTGGTGGGCTAGACTTAGGAGGGGATTCAACTAGTTGGAAAGAGATATATAGTAAAAAAGACTATATGTTTTAGAGTTGCTAGGAGAGCTATAATAGTCCTTAATAATTTAGGAGTCAATAAAGATTTAAATATTATCAAAATCTTGATAACCCTTATTAGTGGAGCTTTGCCTTTCAATAGGCTTTCAAACTTTTCTCCTTCATCTTTGATATAAACTTAATGGTGAGACAAGTTTTTTAGATGGGTCACCTTTAAAAGATGATCTCAATCCTTTCAACTTTGCAAACAAGAATATACTCAAAGCTAAAACTTAGCAAAATATTTAAAGCATAAATTGGTCTTCCTTAAAAATAGGTGATAAAAATTAGAGCCACCACTAGAATCACAATTCTAGAATATAATAGTTATCAACTAACTATGATCCATGTTGACAACATACTTTATTGAAGTTAATGATGAGATATAGTAAAAAGACACTAATTTTTTTTAGAATAATGGTCAAAAGGGATAAAACACCTTTCAACATACAATGTTAATAAATATTTAAAATAAATATAGTGGAAGTCAAATTTTCAAGCCTTAAAACTTCTTGGTACACCCCCAATGGAGTGTTGTAGTATTGATAGCCAAGATAGTCATAATGTATCAAATATATCAAATAACTTGACAACATGAAATACTTATAACTCTCTATAAGATTCTTTGATAAGACACAAGTAACCAATATTTCAATTTGATCCTTGGAAATGGTGCCATGAAGAGTGGCAATGTTGACAAACCAAAGATAATAAAATCAATACAAATAAGCAAAAAAAAATTAAAACTAGGAATTACTTACAACTCTCTAAAAGATTCCTCAATAACACAAGTGACCAGGACTTTAGTTTAGTCCCTAATAATGGTGCTAGAAGATTGATGACATTGACAAACCACAGATAATCAAATCAACACAAATAGGTAGAGAACTTTAAAACCATGAATTACTTATAACTCTCTACAAGATTCCTCAATAATACAAGTGATCAGGACTTTAGTTTAGTCCTTAGAAATGGTGCTAGAAGAGTAGTGACATTGACAAACCAAAAATAATAAAATCAATGAAAATAGGTAGAGAACATTACAACCATGAATTAATTATAGCTCTCTACAAGACTCATTAATAGCACAAGTGACCAGGAATTTAGTTTAGTCCCCAACAATAGATCCAAAAGAGTGGTGGAATTGATGAACCAAAGATAATCAAATCAATGCAAATAGGTGGAGAAATTTAAAACCATGAATTACTTACAACTCTCTGAAAGAGTCCCTAGAAACACAAGTGGCTACGACTTTAGTTTAGTCCCTATAAATGGTATTAGAAGAGTGTTGGTTCCTAGTTGTACACCTCATACACTCAGCCTTGCACACTTGAAGAAAATGGAGAACAAAGATGAAAAGCCTACTAGTATGTCATATCTGGGGAAGGATTTGGCATCAAGATTAGACTGAATGTAGAAAATGACTGAGAGGCACCTACAAAGGGTATGGTTAGCTCCCTGCTACTTCTAGATCTATCTAAACCAAGGTGAGAGTACCTATGGGGTAGCTTGCTCACATGGAGAGATTCTATAATTCAACCTTCATGGGGATTTTTGGCACAAGGAACAAATATGATAAGGGATAACCAAGTTTTCACACTTCACTCATGAAGGGTTATCACATGAAATACACAAATGCTCTAATTCATATATAAGATATTGAAGATAGATGAAGAAATGAATACAATCTTCAATCTATAAAATATTCAATAATAGGGGTCAAATGGAAAACTACAAAAATATGCTTCAAAACACAAAATGTAGACACATGTTAAGTATACAATATTTATGCATCTACAAGAAAATAACACTTATAGTATGTAAAGGGTGTATTATTTTTAGGGTAGGATAAGTTATATGATTAAAAGGTAGGAGGGTGGTGTGTTGGTGGTTTCCAAATAGTAGGGTATCTTTTAGTATTTCATGACAATATTCCTTACCAAAGATGCAAAAAAACTTCAAATGCAATATAATGGTAAATACCAAATGATTCCTGAGAGACTAGAACATACACTAAAATTAATCTTTCAAATGCTTTTCCCTATCCAATCCATAAACCTAGGGTTCCCTAACAAGTTATTCAAAAACATGTCCTAAAGTAATGTAGAAAGAGTTTATAATATAAATCTATGCTCAAAATGACAACTAATAGTGAGCACAAACCTAAAAGTCCAATCGATAATTCTTATAAAACATGTCACTACACTTCATCTATATGAAATAGTAAAGAACCACAAGCATTTTCATTAACTTGAAAATAAATATTACACACATTAGTAATTCAAAATGCTATCATGGGGACAAGCATGGTGAGATTGATATTTTGACAAGGGAGACATAAACATGCTCTCAAAGCTAGCTAATGCTTGTACAACTATGACCACCTTAGCCAGGGAGACAAAATCTACACATAATAATTGATCCCATAATTTTTTTGTAGAACCTAGACTTGGAGAAAATAAACACCTAAAATAATGACCAACATTGAATAGAGTAGAAGCCCCCTATTTATACATTTTCAAATCTGGAACTATGGGCTACAACTCTCAAAATTGTAAAACAAACTTTCAAGTCTACTAACATACTTCCAACTAGAATACGCCTATTTTCCATGCTTAAAATATTCATCCATTGGCAATAAAAATCATTTCTCTAACTTATTATTCAAATAATAATGAAGATATGGAACAAACTCTTTGATCTCTTGGATGGAAATGTTTTTAAATGAGCTGGAAGGAGAATATTTATGGTAGATGGAAAACAAACCATTTATCTTTATGTGGAACTACATGAATATGCCCTAGACCACTTGCTTTCATAGATATAACCTTTTAGATAGCTCCTCTTTCTCTTTTCACACCATGGAAAAACCTACTCTTGCAATGATTCTCTGTGAATAGTCTAAATCCATGGCCCTTTGAATGATCTTCTTTGGAGTGGCCCACCTTCGACTTGAAAACCTACAATATCTCACTCATGGAGGAACTTGGAAAATAATAATAATAAAAATGCAAGAGACTTAGGTTACTTATAACCCTTTTACCCTTTTGGCTCCAACTTGTATTTTTGTCTCTTGCAAATTTGCCTTTTCATAGTTCCCCCCTTATTTCCCTTTTTAATGCATAAATGCATTATATAATTTTTGAATTATTGAGGAACTTTTGACCCCACTTGGAAATTTTCCATTTATGTAATTGGCACTTATATTCCCCCTAGAAAGTTCCCCTAAGGCATTCTCAAATGAACACATAAGGGGTTAGTAAATCCTTTTTGAATCATAATGTACTAAACCTAGACTTTTCAGTTTTATAACTTCCCTTCTCATATATCCTTTAAATGAGATCTACAAAGAGGTCATCAATTTTATGAACACAAGTTCCTTCCTATTATTATGCCAAAAGCATAGAAATAATGTTGATAGGTTTTAAGTGCTTCATCATTATTCCATTTTCTTGTAGATTGCCCATCTATACGGTCAACTATCAAAATACATGTTCCATTCATAAGTCCTAAACTTCAAATGTACCTACAGAAAGCTAGTATCATCTAAATGTTTGACCTTTGTAACCTTTATAGTATCCTTGGGAGCTAAATCATGAGATTCTAGATAAAGGGACATATGGCTCTTTGATAAAAATTTCAATTACTTTTAAAATCCTAGACTTCTTGCAAGCTACCATGACTCATTTACAATTTTTGTCGTTAATTTGATATCAATGGTAAAATCTCCATAAACTCACTTTTCATAAGATATTTGATCATGACATATATTCCTATGTGGCATCACCATGTTACTTTGTTCATTAACTTGACCTGTGACCATTTCCCCTAAGACATGTGTCAACATGTCATTGGGTTCATATCTTAGCAAATTATACCTAAGACTAGTACTTCTAGATCTTTATCTTCATGATTAATGTTATCATGCCACTTGGTAGCTCTACAGAATCTTGATGTCCATTTAGCACTAGATTTTATTATGATCTATTATATCTCTACCAAGACCCCTAATATCATGCCACCTACATAATCTATGGGATTTTTTCACTCTATTTAGTTGATCTTTGCTAGGATAGCACCCTTACACCAAATGTCAGCTCTTCATTCGGCCTAAGTCCTTTGACAAGTTAGCTCTTACTTGTATTGTTGATCTTGAAGCATGATCAAATGTGGACCATTGATCCAGATCCAAAGTATTAAATGCCATTGGCTATCCACTATGAATTAAATGTAGCATTTATGTACCCATTAAATTTAAGCCACAATAGGCAAGTATCTATTAGAGCTTAACTTTGACATCCATATGATCATTTAAATATGCTTGTGCATATATCATAGACATTCATACAGCCATCACACTACTAGTTTCACTCATCGATATTTTGACATGTGTCCTCTTCACATTCCTCCTAAGGTTCCTTTGAGTTTTTTGACCTTACGTGTCATTGGATCATTAGGAAATCCATCGAGATAGTGATACTTGTCACTCTCACAAGGATCTTGGAACTTTTGACTATTCAACATTTTTCATGCATCATTCAATCATCTTCCTCCACCTCAACACACACCATTTGATCATGATCCACTAGCTTGACTATGATTGGCTCAAAATAAACAAAGAAAATTACCAAGTTTTGAGCTTAGGACATTTGTTCTGGGTCTTTGTATTTTAGGACCTTTGTCTTCATATTTTATATCTTTAACATCCCTATTTTCATTTGGCACTTGGGACCTCAGGACTTTTATCTTCAACATTTTTATGTCGAGACAATTATTTCACAATAATTTGGTTAGGATAATTATTTTAGACATTTTATCCAAAACAATTTCATTAAATAATATGATCTCTTTCAAGATTTCCTTTACATTAACATTTCATCAAGATAATTATTTCAAACATTTTATCTAGAATAATTTTTTTGAAGCAGGTGATCCTTACATATTTCCTAAAGAAATGCAATTCTCTCAAAAATTTTGCTACAGACAAATTATTAGATGTAATTACTTTGGGCTTTTTATCATGGATAAAATGTCTGACATAATTCCTTTAGGATTTTTGTACAAACATTTTTAAAAAATAAATAGGACTTTACACTTTTGCTAAAGGAAATGACTTTTGTTGGGATTTTTGTGCACACAAAATGCCTGAAAGAAAATAACCCTTCAAAATTTTTGCCATAGAAAAAATTCTAAAACAAATGGACCTACATATTTTTTGTCATAGATAAAAAGTTTGAAACAAATAAGTCTATTTCACACTAAGTAAAGACCAAAGTACACTAGTTGATTTAACATGAACTTGACCTTTGAGTGAACATTCAAAAATAGGACTTGGGCTAAGGACTTAGGCATCTATACTTGACTCAGGTGGGACTTAGGAATTTTCACTTGACAAGGGCTCACTTGCTTTAATGCATTTTTGGGAACTAACAGGATCCATCAAAGTACATAGTCAAAATATCATCATTAATATGATATACATTATAATTTTTTTGAAAATTATCATTGATTAGCACTGTGTCGAGTAGTAGTCATATTTTTAATTGATCTAACATTACCAATCCTTTTATAAAATTTGAGATATAAAATTTAATTAAAACTTCATAAGTAACATTATTTAGCTATGTGTCCTAATAAAAATGGTTTTATCATGAAATAATTAAGTGTGTCTAATTTTGTGATAACATGTGTCTCATTGTTAAGAATATAATGTTAAATATTTTGTGTAGCATATAAAAATGGGAAAGCACATAATTTTAATTGCATTATAAGTTTTTCATAATATTAAAGTATATGGTTAATGTAATAAATTTCATGTTCTCTTTGATAATCATCATATTGTGTAAATAATTTTGATAATGTATGTTCTATAGTATAAATTTATACCAAAAAAATGTTTTTTTTTTTAAAAAAAAATTAGAGACATCATGATTGGTTAATTAAGAATATATTATTTGATTTCATCAAAGATATTTTGGAAACATCCATCCAATTAAAATTTCATTAGTAAAAATCCATATGTAACATTACTCACTTAGTTATGTGTCTCGATAAATTTGGTCTTATCATGAGATAATTAAGTGTGTAGAATTTTTTGATAACATATGTCTCATTATTTATAATATAATGTCAAATATTTTTTTCAAGATAAAAAGTACATAGACATAAATTTTCAATTACAATATATATTTGTCACATATAAGTAGATGGTTGATTTAACAAATTTCGTGTTATCTATGATCACCATCGTATAATGCCAATAAATGCCCTAATGCATGTTCCACAGTATGAATGTATACAAGTTTTTTTTTAAAAAATTTAGACATCGTGATTGGTGGATTAATAAGGTATTATTTCATTTCATCATATCTTTATTAGAAATAATCATCTCGTTAAAAAATCATATATTTATTTAGTAATTATGTAAATGGTTTTATTTTATTAGCTAATTGAATCATAAATCATATTATTTCTTAAATTATCCCTTGTAAATATATTAATTTATTTAATCTATTGGGTGGAGGCATGTATAAAATTACCTTAATTTTTATTGGATCAAAATTTATACCCCTATGGGATGTGATATAACCTAACAGTTTCCATGAAGATACCCAAAATACACATTTATTTGGGTTAAGTATTGTTGAGTATGATTCCAATATGGGCACTTGAGTTATATTTCATGACTTACTATATTTTTGTTTTTAGGTGATTTAGAAAGTTATTTATTTTATTTATGACCTTAAATAGTTTTTTGGTCACTTTTGAATACTTTTCAATGATTTCCTAAAAAATAGCTAGAACTACCAGTTCACTATTTGAGTACTTAGTTGAGTCTAAAACATTATCCACTCATTCCAAAATATGTGGAGAAAAAATTATTTATTGGATAACTAAAATTAAAGTTAATTTTAGTTTATTTTCTATAATTAGCTTAGTTGGGGCACCCAGGTTGATTACGATGTCCTTTTAGTTGCATTTTTAACTTTAATATTAAAGAGGATTCTTGAATGATGTCAAAATATTTATAATAAGTTAAACTTAGTTTATTTAGTCTATTTTTAGTTAATTTAGTGGTGAATTAATTTGAATTGAGATCATTTTTATGTTTTATCTCTGATATTATTATAGGTTTACATCAATTTAGACCATAAATCACATATTTTCAAGATCAATACACTTTTTAATTAAAAAAAAATCACTTACAACATAGCTAGTTTGATAATAGTAATTTTAGGACAAATTTGTGATACATAGTTTCAATTTTAGAGTGTTGATTCACAATCCACCAGTGCATCAAGAATATGTATCCACAAGCATTGAAATATTTTTCATAAATATATAGCATGATATTTTTGATGTTTGTATTTTGAAAGTAAGTCATGTCAATAATATTTAATAATTTAATGTATAATGTATAATGTAATGGAAGATATGTGTTATGGACCTTTAATAGGTAGATCTAACATTATTTAATCTATACTACATGACCACATAAAAAATGTTCCCCATGCATTGATGTTAATATTTTTAATTTTACCCCACAAAACCAGCCATAAATGAGAGAATTTCATAACGTCGTGGAGTCAACAATCATATCAATTTTAGGTAATAGGAATTCATCCTTAGGATAGACCTTATTCAAATCTTGAAAGTTTGTATACATTCTAATTTTTACATCGCAATTGAGACTAACAAAATATTATAAATACAAGGTGAATAATTAATGGTTATAATAAACACTACATCAAGTAACTATTTAATCTCATCTTTAACCAGTAAATCTATTTCATATGCCTCTTCCTAATTTTCCACTTTGTTAATTTTACATTAGGGTTGAGAATTATATTATGTAATGCTATCAAAGGATGTTTGCATTATATATATATATATATATATATATTGATATATTGATATATATATATCAAGTGAATAAGTCAAATAAATAAAGTAATATTATTCTAAAGGATTTATGATATCAAAGGTTTTATGTATTTCTATAAGGACTGGAAATGTGTATTTATTAGTACCATAATTAAATTAAACTATTTATTTATTTAATAGTGCTGAGAAATATTACACATAAGATACATTAGGAATTGCATCAGGGCCATATAATTGGACATTATAGTGTGAGGCTTTAGTCCCTCTAAAATATGCATGATAATTTTTCTATAGAAGGTAACTTTTTATTATGATAGAATAAAGGGAGATATTCATATGCTCCCAAAAATTCTAAGAGAGACTCATCATTAGGAAATTCATCCAATACACATTTTTTATCAAGACTTTATCATTAATAAGTTTAGGATACACTAAATATAGTGTTATTATATGATGAAACTCTTATACAAGGCAAAGTTTTGATCTAGGGAAGTGTTTACAAATATTATATTTCTTTGTCTCACTTTCCTTATTAACATATTGATGGTTTAATTCAAAAAGGATAATTGGATCTTTATTATATATTAGGTCTTGTATACATATATGATTATTTGAGGAAGTCATGTTAATAATGCCTTGTCCTTTCTTCTTTGTCCTTATCAGGTATATCCTAATATTTATATATGTTTTTATCCAAAACCATTTTGTGTTAAGTTTGTTGATCATGATAGATGGGTAATGTTAGTAGTTACTAGTGTTTTCATATTGATTTTTTAAATGAGACACCCATATGATTTATATTAATATTTTGTCTTACATTTTGGTGTAGTATAAACTAATAAGTGTTTCATCTTATGTAAATGATGTATGTAGTTTTTAGTAGGTAAGATCATTAAAAATGATTGAAAGGTTCATGAATCATAATAAAAGTGTATCTATATCATTCATGACTAAATTTTATAGATGCATGTAAGGTAGAAGGAATTTCATGCATATTATGATCACAAGATCAACTTAATAGAATATTATAGTTAAGCTAATTAGGCACAAGTTGGTATATGTTGTGTTGGTGGTCCATTTGGAATACAAACTTATAGGTAAGATGTATATCCACCCAAACTCTCTTGAAAGGAGACATAATTAATCTAGTCTCCCTAATGTTTGTATATATTGGGTCCCAATGTACTAATTTCACTTAGTTGGCCATTATGGATTGTTCTGGGTCAAGGGGCCTTTGTTATTTAAATTCTAACTCTTATGAAAACAAACTTATACTATTTTTATAAAAATCATCAGCTCATTTAGATTAAATATAAGACTTATAGCTAATGAAAAATTACCATTTGACCAATTAGATTCAACATTACATAAATGATGGCAAGAAAAGAACATGCATCTTGGATAAGACTTGAATAATGATTTTGATTAAAACTAATCTAATGATGGCTATAAAAAATATAAAAAGAGAGGGAAAGGAGAAAGATAATTTTAATTTTATAGGAAACATATTTATGTCTATTGAGTAGATGAATCCTTTGAAAATACTAATCTCTACTTGGACAACATAACACAACTAGAATAAAAATATGATGCAAGAGTTTGAGGAAAGTTAACTAAGAAAATAGAGGGAACCAAATCCAACATATACATGTACAATAAATGAATATAAATTCATAAATATTTATAAAATAATATGTTTCATGAAATATTGATTAATATCTTTCACATACTCAGGTGAATATAGAGCTGAATCTAAACAACCTTGACTCATAAAAATGAGAAAGCTAACTAAGAAAGTAGTAAAAAAATAAAGGGAAGGGGTAAAGCCACTTTATATCACATATGAATAGATATATTATATAATTTTATTAAATATATAACCCTTATTCAATTCAAGAGTTGATATTTTATAGGCAATACAAGTCCCTACGGTCATTACTTACCCAACCACAAGATGGTTGCAAGAATTCAATGGGAATGAATAATTTATTTAAAATTTGAAATGATAAAGATATTATTCAATCTAAAGGAAATTAATATCAAGGTCATGTTGAATAATTTTTAATTCAATTTTATATGGTACAAAGTGGTTAAAACTCCTTGAAGTGATCACTCAGCCACATTTTATGTAGCTGAAACTATGCCTTACTAAAGAAACCTTTTGTCCTTTTTGCCCATTTTCACTTGATCCAAATGTGAAATATAAGTCTAAATTTAATTTAACCACCCTATTGATAGTGAATTATATATCTTATGATTAGTATTTAATTAATGGTTCCCTCTATAATTTAATGTCATAGTTCATATTGGATGCACAATCTATTCTCGAGTTTTAATAGGTTCAAAAAGGAAAAATGGTTATTAATTTTAAGTTCATATACTGATGACTAGGATTCCAATGTATCTTTGGTGGTAGGATCATGCCACATGGACATTACTCACTCATCCACTTCTCAACTAGGGTTTAATATACATAGACTAATGTATAGTTTCAATGAGACAAGATTTCACCTTGTGGCATCATCTATTTCATTTGAGAGTTTGATTATAGATTTAATTTAACATATAATTTTAAGGGAATGGTGAAGTGATATTTCACCATTAGCATCATCCCACTTATCTTCTTGATATATTGTATGCCCAAATTCTATTGATTTCTCTTAGGGTATGATAAAGTGGAATTTTTCCACATGGTGTCATCTCGTTCATATAGAAGTTATTAGGAAAGTTTGATTTTCAATGTGATTCAAGGAAGATAACGGTGATATCTTCACACTTGGAAGCATCTCATTTATCTGTAATCTCATTTGAAAATAAATAGAAACAAATTAGCCTAGGGAAGTGATTAAATGAGATCCTACCACTTGGTAGCATCTTAACCATCTAGGAGGTCATGAGTCTTTAAAGTGTGGCCAAATATATAAAGTTGTAGGAAAATAAGTGAATTATAAGTGGCACTTTGAATAAAGGTGCACTTGAAAGGAAAATAAAATTGAATATTAGTCTTTTTAATTTGAACAAAAATGGTTAAGCAAATAGTCCAAAATAAAGGTAAAAGACGTATACATTTAGTGAATAAAAAGGGACTTTTGCCAAATTTAGAGCCAATCTAGTTCATCTACAAGAAAATTGACTAAGTCTAAAGATAAAATAAGGATTTGATGTAGTGTGATTTAAATTTTAAGGGATTATGGAATATAAACCCTATGATGTTAAAGGCTCTAAGTATAGTAAATTAGGGAAGAAATATGTAATAAATATATCTATTGATTTGTGCCAAAATTGACCTAATATTATTTTTCAAAAAATATAAATACATGACACAAATAAGTACTTATCTATAAAATGATTGAGACAGATGATCTATAGGTTGAAAACAAGCATAGAAGTTGATCAAGGCACTGTGAACAAGATCCAAGTGTTATAAACCCTCTTGGATAATAGTGCAGTACATTAGATAGTAACACACCACAATAGTGTCCTAATTTCAATTCTAGTGTTCTAATGTAGGGATTAATGTGAAATACTAAGATCAATTATGTTTGAGTCTTATAGTCTATTCCTATGTAGATGAAAACTAATTTGTTATTTGTGACCTATTTTGGATTGATTTAGGAGCAAACCCTAGACCTACATATTGTTAGGGTATTTTAATGGCACAAGGAGAAAAAGAGTGATGTTATTTGGGTAGGTTAAAAATCCTCAACACTTATATGTATTGAGATTTGCCTACATACCAATACTCTAAGGAGGGCTCAAGCCTGATGTAGTTCTCTCACCTAAGTACTTGGTGTAAGTAAAATTGAATGCTAATATGAGTGTCAACTTGAATAATGTGAATGTGGCTTAATATTTTAAATATATCTATTCTATGCTTTGGATGGTTTTAGATTATTGTATATATAAGTAAGGTAGAATAGGGATCAATAACCTTGATTTTACCCAACTTGTTCTAAGCTTGTTTGTGTATTTTGCATCTAATTTCCATCTAGTGGATATAGGTATAAAATTCATGTATATGCAATGATATGGTGCTTGTGTGGAGTTTGAAATAGGTCTAGACCAACCCTATGTGTCTTAGTAATTGAAAATATACCCATTGGGGTTAAAATTAGGCAAGGCACACTAGCACTATACCTTGGTCACTAGTGCAGTGTGCTAATGTCTAAAGAATTAAACTAGTGTCTAGGTGGTATAACCTAAGGTACTAGGGGATTGGATCCCTAGGGAAAGGTTTTGGATTGATTTTGTGGTGTCTAGGTATGTGTAATACTTTCACAAAAGCTAGATAAGGGTTGAAAGAGGCCATAAGATAGGTGTAGGGATAATCTAGGGATAAGTGGTCTCAAAGGACACTCATTTCACTCAAGTGGAATTTTATATGACTAGATTCCCCCCCTTATTATATAGATAAAATAAATAAAAATGACCAATATAAAAGAAAATCATACTTGGACATACCTATGAGTTGAAGCCTGAATCTAGGTCTGAGTATATAGAGCTTGTTCCATTGCATATCCTAAAAATGAAACATGGATGAATCAATCCTTAATTAAGAGATATAAAAATCAAATATAAAACTAATTAAAGAGATAAGAGAGAGGAAAATATTGAATACACCTCAATGGGTATCCTAACTAATGCAAAAACTTGGTGACCTCCTCTGTGTATGTTAAAATGATCATTAACTTGGACTTAGTTAATGGTTTTCTCAATCCTCATGTGTCAGTGGCTCAAGAAATCAATCTTGTTTTGAATCCATCATTTCCTACCCCTGATTGGTGGATTGTGCACTATAAGTAACTTGGATTAGACTAATGGATTGTCCAACCCTCCTATATAGGTGGCTCAAGAACTCAAGTAGGATATGAATCCATCATTTCCTACCCATGTGTGGTATAAGCAACTATAAATAAAAATATATAATGTAATTGAAACTATGTAGGATGGTCCTAGGGCTATATATAAACTTTGAAATGAAAATTGGCCAAGGGGCCTCTTAGGCACTCAAGAATGTAGCTTAGGGACTATGTAGAAATCCCAACTACTGTAGATGGAATAAGTCATCAATATACTATGAAACCTAGTGAAAATGGTGTTTTAAGTATAAAACATAGATAATAACATGGATTTTTCCATTCCATTAGAGATGATTTGGTTCAAAAATGATCATGTGAAAAAATGTGTCATGCGCATGCCCCCAATTCTAATATATCTGCATATGGATTCTATACTAAGCTATAAAAATCTATCTATGTATAACTAAAATTGAAATGGAAGTGATCATGTCATGCATGATGCCTCAAATCTAAGTAAACATGGTATGATTCTGTGTAAAACTAAGCATAAACTAGTCAAATCTAATAACCTATGATTGAAACTATGCAAATATGGACTGTAACTACTATGTTATTTTATCAAATCTAAATTTTCATATTTATGGGCTATTAGATAGTAGCATAGTTCCTTGTAAAGTAGCACACTACTCTATCATCATATGTGCCATGCTAGTTTCCTCTATGTTTTTTTTCTACCAAACTCATTTTGATCTCTCTTTAACTATTTTCCATTATGTTTTCTAGATTTTGAGCTCTATAATTATGTGTCTACACACTAAAAACTATACTCCAAGTTCACTCAAATGCCATAATCTTTATGAAAAACCCTTAAGAGTGACCCCTCTTTTAGGGTACTTATTGTACTTGTGCAATAACTATCCTCAAAATAAAATCTTTTCATGATGTGTGTTAGGATGAAAACATATGATAAACCAATATAATGTGTAACATGACATCATAATCTAAGATAATTTGAGCATAATTTGTTAATGTTTGATGTATGTTAGATCTAACATTCACAAGTTTGTCAAGATAGATATAAAAATGTAAGCATATGTATGAACCACATAATATTGTAATAATCTATGTAAAAAACATGGGGGAATGGGGCATGATGTCTATCAAGGCACCCAAAGAGTAAGGGGAGATGCATGAGGTCCCTCATGGCATGAAAAATTGAGTGTAAGTGTAATGATCAAGAGACAAGTGTCATGGGAATGATGCATACATGAAATAATACATACAAACCTATGAGGCATGTGAAATAGGCCAAGTAGCCATAATACAAGGGACATGGTCACATGTTACTAAATTTGATAAATCAAACACATACAAGGACATGTTAAAATGTCCATATACATAAATAAAAAGTAGGTTGGCTTAGAGACACATGGAAAGACATGTTCAAATTTCCACATACACAATAAATAAGGCACACAAGGACATGATTACATGTCTAAATCATACACATAATGAAAGGAATTGGTGTATAACCATAGAACAATGGTGTATTCAAATGAACTCAAGTAGATGTAAAAGCAAATAAACACAATAAAATCTAAACTAGGAAAGTTATAAATGTAAGTATACATGATTATGTGGTATAAATATATATAATAACAATGATGTACATAAATTAAATTTATATTAGTAATAGTCAACAAAAATTCTGAGTAGTATGTGATGATCAATATTAGGATATAATAGTGCTAAATTTGTGATATAGAGTATAGAAAGATATATCCTAACAAATCAAAATGTATGTAGTATGATCTTCCTTATGGGAAAATGTACCAATATTGAAGCTATGTATGTGCCCCAAATGGGTAGATAGTAGTAAATCTAGAATTTTGTAAAATACTTGAGTCCTATAAGAATCTATGAACACTCGACAAGAACAAGTGAAGAATGTATGTATGACAAAACTGACTATACTAAGATAGTTAGCATATATAGGGCCTATAAAGTATGAATAATATAAACATGGATATGTAAAGAATATAAATTTTGTGTTTTTGAGAAATATTTGAATGTTTTTGTGTTTTGAACATATTTTATAGTTTTTATGTTTTCTAAGTATATAAGTTATGTATAAGTAATCATGAAAATCAAACTATATACAAAGAGTAAGGTAAGAGAATTTATGTACAAGGAGAGTGTTATGGATAATAATTTGTGTGTTCATAAGGAATGGTGATAGAAGCCCCACATGCTATTGATGGGTGCCTCTATGTAACATAGGTGGCATCTTAACTTTTTGAATGGCATGTATCATAATAATCAAGGTTGTTCCAATCATCTTCTTCATTTTGATTATAAATGTTTGGATTATTGATTTGGATCTTTACATATAAAATTGTATCCATTGTAGGTATATCTTTATTTGAAGATACTATTATTATAAAACTTCTTTTGAGAATGGTTATTTTCTTAGCCTGATTTTGAATGTGAAAATTAAGTTTTTTTTCTTTTTGTAACAATAATTGTGTATCTAGGTCTTTTTCCTTGATAAACAATATTTTTGAATGATTTGTCTTAGTATATTCCATGAATCCCAAACCTTGTTGACCAAAATTATCAACTACTATAATAGGACTAGTGATTCCTTGGGTATGTTTTCCTAACCCTTGACCTTAATAATCAAACTATTATATATATTTTTAATCAAATCCATACTATGTTTAAAGTGAGACTTCATTTTGGAGAGGTACATTTACATATTTTAGTTTCTTTACCTATGTTTGTTATAGTATTTATTGCTTTTAGTTTGCTTTTTGAGCCTTTTGTTGTTCTGAGTTATAATTTGGTAAGAAATTTTGTAATGTTTATAAATTTGACCCTTTTTGAATATGTTCTTGTATCACTATCAATTGATTAATTGATTTATCTTGTATAACGTTGGGTGAATATTTTGTCAATCAGCTAACTAATGTTCAAAATAGGTCTTATCATCCATGTCAAGGGAGATTGGTCATCCAAATTTGCAGGTTTACCACATCCAAAGGGGAAAAATCTCTCCTCTCATCAAGGGGAGGTTCCCTGTTAAATATGAAGGGGCTATATACAATAGATATAACTAGAAAATAACACTCAGGGTTAGGGAAACACCATCCATCTCTCTTCTTTTAGAGATGATGCTCGTAAACAAAGGAGAAATCTTGGTGAAGACACTAAAGGCACTTCTCTTCTTTTTGAAGTGGTCTTGCAACAAACAATAGGGATTCTTTTAGGTAGTGACAAGAAACTGGTAATAGGTTATAGTAACCAGCAGGATGAAATGAAACACAAAGTTTCCACCTCAACTTCCCAAAGAGTGAAACACAAAGGATAATGGGGGCACAAAGTCATCCCAAAATCCTCAACATAGAAATAGAAACTAAAAACACACACTGAAGACAACTATAACATCACAAAGTCTGAAAGTAACTAACTTTAGGACATCTTCCTTATCACTTCCACTAGTTCTACTTGTTAGATTAAATAAACAAGAATACATCTAGAAGATAGACATAAGAACAATCTCCTAAAATGGCACAAACTATAACAGCACAAAGTCTGCAAGTAACTTGCTTTCTTATTCAGATAAAATAATATGAACAACAATTTGAGCTCAAATTCTCAGAATTTGCCTTTCAATTTGCGCAGGGTCTTACTTCTATGATAAAAAATATCTCCCTTTAAAATAATAAAAGAGATTCCAATATCTAGCAACCAAGAAAGACTTGGCACTTTGTTTCATGAAATTGCCCATGCTGTGCATTCAATACCTTGAATGCATTTTCAGTTTTGTCAGGGGCCATGTTGGAACAGGGCGGTTGCCTTAACTATGGCATGTCATTTCATCTCAAATGTCTTCTCCTGGGTCTGGATCATCTGGTGTCTACATATCTATCCATTTTGTCTTTACTCCTAGGGGGAAAAATAGGTAGTGTCTTCAATGTTTAAGGGATCAAAAATCCACCTTGCAGACTATTCCACCTACTAAAATAACTACTACATAGATATTTTGGCCTTTCCCTCTTTCTGATTCTTTTGGTTCCTTCCTCTTGGTAGTTATTCCTTTCACCCTGAAGGTCTTTGAATGCCTTTGAAAGCATTCAAGTCTGTGTTTAAGCCTACAAAGATCAACAAACATTTTATTGCCACAAATTTGACGTCTTGAGGTCCATCACCATTTAAAAGCTAACAACTAGTTGATTGTCCCTAATTTGATGGTTGTGGGCCCATCATCCTCCGTAGCAATTCCTTCATGTCTTTCCTACTTGCTTTGGCCACTTTCCACTAATCTTAACAAATGACGTGTGGCATTTTCCACTATGAAATAAGTGAGGACACTTGGTAGTATTCACTTACTTATAGAGGCTTTAGACACCTTTTGAGAATCCTATGAAAGATGACACATGGTGGATTCTACTAAGCTTTAGAAATAATATAGAGACATTCGGGACTCATTTAGATTCACACAGATGATGACACTTGTCACACTCCACTTGACCTTAGAAACTCACTTGGGGCCCACCACAATCCTTATGAAACAAAAGGGAGAGACTACAAATGTTGACACTTGTCATTCTCCACTAAGCTTTTCAAGGGACACGTGGCATACTCCACTACTTTGTAGAAAAACATATCACAACCTTCCACTATTTCCACTTGGTGCCCTCCATGGGACTCTAAGAGAAGCTTATTGAAATAAGATTTAAAACTTATTAGAAACATAAAACATAGATGTAGACACTTGGTGCACTCTGCTAAGCTAAAATGGGATATGTGGCATGTTTTGTTGCTTTGAAAATTTATTAGAAATTGATTCCCAATAGATGACACTTGGTAGCTTCTACTACACTTTAGCAACTCACTCAAGGCCCACCATAGTCCTTACTCACATAACGAAACAAAAGGAAGAAACTACAGAGGTTGACATTTGGTGTGCTCCATCGAGTTATAATGAGACATAAAGAGAAAACTATAGATGTTGACACTTGGTGGCTTTTATTGAGATTTACCAAGGACACGTGTCACATTTTGCTACTTTTTAGAAACAAATTATGATGTGTCCCAGTAGATGACACTTGGAAACTTCCACTTTTGGGATTTTTCCTTTTGGGCACTCCTTTGAACTATTGAACCATGAAATGGTTGAACTCAATGAACTTTGACAAAGCACTTGAATCTTTGAAGCTTGCCAATGATGTTGAACCTTGAACCCATTGAACCCACTAGTCCCTTTACTAAAAAAGCTTGAAAAATAAGGAATTTGAAAGCTTAGACCAAATTTAAAGAAGGGAAGAGAATATTTTGGTCTATTGGATCAAAATAGTTCATATATTGCCCTAAAAATGAGTGACATTTTTGGGGACAACAGTTGGCTTCAGTTGGGGAACTTTCCTCAGTTGAAAACTTAGAATAGATGAGGGGAGTAGAGACCAGAATCTCTAGTGCCTTGAAGTATGCCATTGGACTATAGAGTCATGCTACCCAAAAAGAAAGGCTCCAAAAAATGAAAATGAATAATAGAAAGTAGAAACAAAGACTATATAAATATACATATGTATAGGTGAACTAATTTGATACTTCAAGAATTGAAGTGCTTCAGATGCTGCCCATTGTGAGGTAGAGAAAAGAGTGTGCCATCTTGATACCTCAATAGGAAACTATTCTCACCATTGAGCTCATGGATAGTAAAAGGCCCTCTCCATAGGGAATCAAACTTTCCATGCATTCCCTTTGGTTCTCTTCTCTTGTCCCATAGGAGGACTTGATCTCCAATATAAAAATCATGGACTTTTGCTTTTTGGTTGAAGAGCTTCTTCACCAAACTTTGATGGGCCAAAATTTAGTCCACCACCATATATCTCTGCTCATCCAGCTCAGTTAGGCACATGATCCTCTTATCAATGGAGCTTTCATATGTCTGATCTTCAATTGCCTTAGTCAATTTCAATGCTAGCAATTCTAGGGTGATTGGTATCTCAGCATTGATCCCATAAAGAAGTTAGAAGGGAGACATGTCAATTGCCCTTTTTGGTGTGATCCTATCTACCCATAAAGCATCAACCAATGCTTTATGCCATGTCTTTTGGTTTCCATATACTAGCTTCTTAATGATAGTTACCAAGTTCTTGTTGCTCGATTCGGCTTGTCCATTACCTTGTGGAAAGTAATTAAAAGAGTGGGAGAGGGTGATCCCATAATAAAAATAGAAATGAGTAATCTCCTAGGAAGTGAAACAAGCTACATTGTCAGTGACAATCTTGGTTGGGACCCCAAACCTAGAAATGATGTTCTCTTTGAGGAAATTACACAATACTTCTGAAGTAGCATGATTGGTTAGGATAGCTTCCACCCACTTGGTGAAGTAGTCTGTGGCTGTGAGGACATAATCATGTCTAACACTCAAAGATGGGTTTACAGCACCAATGAAATCAATTCCCCACTATTGGAATGGCTCCTTTATGACCACTGGCTTGAGAGGTAGGGCAGCTAACTTGGGTCTCCCAACAAACTACTGGCATAGTTCACATTTCCTTACCCATTTATATTCATCTTGAAAGAGAGTTGGCCAGTAATACTTGGCCCAAAAAATTTTATGGGTGATTACAAGAGCAAAGAAATATCCTCCATAGGTCAAATTGTGTAAGGACTTTAGAAGTTGGTTTTGCTACTCATTATCCATGCAGTGAAGGAACACTCCATCAAGGCTCCTCTTATACGGGCCATTATCCCAGAGGACAAAATTGGTAGTTTTTAGTTTGACAGTCCTCCTTTCTTTACAAAATAGGTGGGTAGGACACTCACCATAAGTAAAAAAATGAGCAATGTTTGAATACCACTCATTCATGGTGGAGACAAAGAGGATTGTTGGCATGTCTTCTTCTACTAATTCTCTATGCCCTGTTCCCTCTAGCTTGTTATCAGTAATTAATTGACATAGGCCCTTTCCATGCACTAGTTTCATTGGTTTGATGACTAGATCAAACTCTTAGATTTTTGAAATATAATTTCCTCTTTTCATCCCAAACTCCTATTGAGTTATTATAGATTTAACCATGGTATCAGGAACCAAGGCATTAACGTGTGAATTTAGGATGTAGAAGCGGAAATGCTTCACTACCTTTACCACTGCATAGACATGCTTCTCCATGTTTAATTATTTTAGCTCATGAGCTTTGAGAGGAAAACTAATGAAAGAAATGGGAGATTCCACATCTTCTTGGTTTTGCTAAACTAGAATTTATAAAAGTCTGTGTTTGGAAGCATAACTATATACGGTGAATTCCTTTTTGTAGTCTAGACAAACCAAAATTGGGGCATGGGCAATGGCTATCTTTATGTCTTGGAATGCCAATTTATCTTCTTTAATATAGCTTAAGATGGCCTTTACCTTCATCATATTTACAATATGATGAGTCTTCTCAGCAAACTCAGGGATGAACCTTTGTAAATAGTTCACTTTTCCAAAGAAAGAGTGAACTACAATCTTACTTGTGGGCAAGGTAAGCTCTTGGATGGACTTGACTCTTTCTGAGTCAATCTTTATGCCTTCTCTAGAAATGATGTGTCCAAGAAGTTTTCCTTATATTACCCCAGAAATAGACTTCTTGGGGTTTAAGGAAATGACATTCTAGCGGCAACGTTCCAATACTTGTTGCAAGTGGTGCACATGATCTAGGCGATGCTTAGAAAAGATATTCAAGTCATCAAGATAAATGACAATGAACTTACCCATTTCATCCTTGAATGCAAGGTCCATTGCTCTTTAAAAAGTGGCATTGGTATTAATCAAGCCAAAAGGCATTCTTCTATATGTAAACATGCCCCAAGGTGTGGTGAAGGTAGTCTTGTGTTGGTCTGCTTCACCAACTTTGACCTGATTATATCTTGAGAAGCCATCTAACATTGATAACATTTCTGAACCAGTCACTATCTAAAGCACTTGATCCATGATGGGCAGAGGATAGTTATCCTTTAGGGATGATTGATTCAAATTCCTAAAATCCACACAAAGGCAGATTTCACCATTCTTCTTCTTTACAGGCACTATATTTGCAATCCATGTGGAATGATGGATTGGGAAGATTATCCTAGCATTTAGCATTTTTTGTATCTTAGACAAAATGGTGCCTGATATCTTTAGATTATACTACCTAGATTTTTGCCTGTAAGGTGTTGAATCACTTTTGAGAGGAATGTCATGGCAAATTTCATCAAGCATGAGTAACTTTAGGTCATCATAGGAGTATGCTAAGACGCCCATGTACTAGCTAAGTAAAGTAGTGAACTTGAATCTCTCCTCATGAGTGAAGCATTTCCTAATGTTCACCATCTTGGGGTCATCTTTGGTACCTAGATTTACTTGATCAAACTCCTGGGAGGAGTTTGAATCCACTTGTTGTTGTTTGATGAATCTATCATGCTCATCAAATAGCTTCTCAAGGGAAACCAAGCCTTTAAGAATCTTATTCCCTTTAAGTTGCAGGAATTATTCACCTACATCTGTAATTGATCTATGGGTTGGTTCAAGCTTCTGAGGCTCATTACCTTCAAAGTGAAGCTATTGAAAGTTATTCTTTTATTTCAAGAAGGCAATTATTTGATTATCATTATTAAATACCTACCAATGATTGGCATTATCAGGTACACTTGGTCAAAAGACTAGCTCAATATTGTACCTATCTCCTTTGAAGTCTAGGTGAGGAACTAAGAGAGTTACTAAAATAACTAGTGCATCATCTCTATCATTGAATCCCCTGGGTATGGCAGAGATGCTGAAAGCATCAAAATTTTCAATCTGATCCTAGACTAGATTGTGGTAGTGCCACAATCTCTCATTTTTAGTTTGGTATAGGTTTCTCACCTGATAAACCACTAGTTCAGCATCCCCCTTGGCATGAAGGAGTTTGATGCCTTTGTCCCTAGTAGCCTTCAATCTAAGTAAGAGAGATTCATACTCAGCTATGTTATTGGTATTGCCAAGCTATAATTTGTAGGATGAAGGAAAAATATCTCCTTGAGGAGATATCAACACAACCTTGGGTCTTAAACTAGTAGAAGAGTAGCTACCATCGAATTCAAGAATCCATACCTCATTAGACACTACTTTTCCTTTAGATTCTTCTTCATTTGGAGAGGGAGATCCTTCCACACTTTCATCACACTCCACCGATTCTTCTGCTATTCCAACTGAACGTATTTCTAGGTTGTCACCTTTAGAAGCTTCATTATATGCCTTATAAACTTCATCCATGGATAGAAAGTAGTTACCCATGCCTGAAGACTCAAATAGAATTTGAGCTTCAGGTGCTGAGGTTTGGGTAACCACATATTTCACTTCCTTCTCAGGGAGTAGCCTCTTCATAACACCCTTAACCAAAATCCTTACTTTGGATAGGTCCATGCTCAATTCACCTCCAATGTCCTTGTAGAATTTTCATCTAAGAAGGATGCCATATGAAGCTGGGACGTCAGCCACCAGGACAATCATCTTGATTCTTTTATCTAGGAAGGCTATAAATGCAAATTGGGCATCTTTAATTTGTCCTAGTAGTGGTACTTGCTTATTCTCCATGGAGAAACATCTCCCAAATGTCTTGGTCAGTGTGAGGCCAAGAGATTTAGCCACTCTAGTAGGCATGACATTGTCTGATGCTTTAGAATCAATGATGTAATTGCTCAGCTTGTGACCATTTATCAATAGAGAAACATAGAAAGGCTCTATTTTCCCAGGGGTAGCAAGAGGGGTAATGACAAGGTTGTTTGGGATAGACATGTTCCTTGGGGGATTATGAGTTATTTTCTTAGCATCTTGTCTTACAGGGATGGTTTGATTCTTTACACATTAAACCAACTTATCTAATTACTCAGGATTAGACTACAAAAATTCAAATTTAGACATTTGAATTTTGGTTTTCTTTATATGGTCAATTATGTCAAATGTCTGGAAAGAGCTAGGAGTAGGGGATGGGAGTTCATCCTTTTGATTTTTGGGAGGGGGAGGGCTGGACTATGAAATTGAAAATGGAGTTGAAGGTGAAATTGAGGTACTCACATTTTTAGCAGTCACCAAGTCCTTTGGCTGGAAAGGTAGAGTGGTTTCCCGCTTGGTGATTGAAATTGTTGGTTGGGTTCACTGCTCTATCTTCTCTTTATCAACTTGCTAGGCTAATTAATTCTTAAACTGGGTGAAAATAGAATATGATCCTTCAACTACTATACTTTCACTTTTGGGTCCATCCTAATAATTCAAGAAACTAATGTTGGAGTCACCAACTAATTCTTCTTCTTCCTCAGTGAAGAGATTAGCATCATCTTCAAGATTTAACTTAGGCTGAAATGAGAAATCCAATTCAGCTTCAATATATCCAACCGCTGAGTTCATTGGAGGTGCTTCAATGGCAAGGTTATTCCTCTGAAGAAGAGGGAGATGATTTTTTTGCCCTTGGTTCCTAGTAGCATTGCCTTGATATGACTGATTAGGGAATGTCCTCCTTGGTGCATCTCTATATGAAGGAGAAGATGACATCCCTTGTGCCATTTGTTTTTTGAGGGCTAGTAATTCATTTTCTAGTTTTTACACCATTGGATCAGTGGTGGCTGAAGGTGAGTATTCAAAAGATGAAGAGGGTTTACCTTTATTTGGATCTCTTCTTATCTTTTGATCCAAGATAAGGTCATCTTCCACGTTAGTGGCCAAGTCTTGAGTAGTAGCAAGGTCTATGTGACCAATGCATCTTAGCAAAAATATCACTTTAGGTAGCTGTGAGTTGATGAAGAAGCACTTGAGGTTTTCAGGTGTTGGCTGAGCAATTGCAAGAATTTAGTTTCTCAGCTTGTCAAACTTGGCAATGAAATCCCTCACAAGTTCATGAGGTTCTTTCTTCATCTATATGAGCTGGTATAGTAAGGTGTGTGCATCTTCTAAAGGCTTAAACTTGGATTCAAATTTAGCTTTGAGTGTGTCCCAATCAGTCACTGATCTAGCTTGCAGGTGGTAGAACTAGTCTACAATAGCACCTTGCAATGTTTCTACAAAGAGCCTGACTACCACGTCCTTAAATACCATTCCTATCACACCACAGGCTATGCTGAAAGCTGTAATGTGTTCATCAAGATGAAATCTCCCATCACCAAAGAATTTAGGGAAATTATTCCTTGAGTTGCATGGAAGTTCACGTAGAGGTAGAGTGACATTTAGTAGGCCAAATGAGTTACCCCAGGGGCCTTGAACTGCCATGATTAGATTATGAAAAGTATGGATAACAAATCTGAGTGGAGTATGTATAGGTAAAGCTCTAGTGATAGTATAAAAAGTAGCTCTACCTTGGGTTGGTGATGTTGCATGGGTAGGAGGAACACTCCTATATCATTAAACTTGAAGTTGGGGAGGGAATACATCAAAATTTACTTGCTGCACCAAATCAAAGACAAGGTCAACAACACCTTGAAATCTCTGGCTTCTGATATAGCATGGAGTTGTCAGATTGTGAAACAAAAATGGAAAAGGACCGGTCTTGCTTCAATTTGAAGCCTGAGGCTTCAAACTACTTGTCCTTCCCCAATGGAGTTGCCAAAAAGACTGTTGGGTGAATATTTTGTCAATCAACTAACTGATGTTCAAAATAGGTCTTATCATCCACGTCAAGGGAGATTGGTCATCCAAAGTTGCAATTTTACCACATCCAAAGGGGACAAATATCTCTTCTCATTAAGGGGAGGTTCCCTATTAAATATGAAGGGGCTATATACTATAGATATAAAAAAAATAACACTCAGGGGTAGGGAAACACCATCCATCTCTCTTATTTCAAAGATGATGCTTGTAAACAAAGGAGAAATCTTGGTGAAGACACTAAAGGCACTTCTCTTCTTTTAGAAGTGGTCTTGTAGCAAACATTAGGGGTTCTTTTAGGTACTGACAAGAAACTAGTAACAAGGTACAGTAACTAGCAGGATGAAATGGAACACAAAGTTTCCACCTCAACTACCCAAAGAGTGAAACACAAAGGATACTGGTGGCACAAATTCATCCCAAAATCCTCAAGACAAAAATAGAAACTAAAAACACACACTGAAGACAACTATAACAGCACAAAGTCTAAAAGTAACTTACTTCAGGACATCTTCCTTATCACTTCTACTATTTCTACTTGTTAGATTAAATAAATAAGAATACATCTATAAGATAGACATAAGAACATTCTCCTAAAATGGCATGAGATATAACAACACAAAGTCTACAAGTAACTTGCTTTATTATTCAGTTAAAATAATATGAACAATAATATGAGCTCAAAGTCTTAGTATTTGCCTTTCAATTTGGGTAGAGTCTTACTTATGTGATAAAAAAGATATCCCTTTAAAACAATAAAAGAGATTACAATATATAGTATCAAAGAAATACTTGGTGCTTTGTTTCATAAAATCACCCATGTTGTGCATTCAATGCCTTGAATGCATTTTCAGTTTTGTCAGGGGCCATGTTGGAACAGGGCGGCTACCTTAACTATGACATGTCATTTCATCTCAAATGTCTTATCTTGGGTCTAGATCATCTGGTGTCTACATAGCTATCCATTTTGTCTTTACTCCTAGGGGGACAAATAGGTTGTGTCTTTAATGTTTAAGGGCTCAAAAATCCACCTTGTAAACTGTTCCACCTACTGAAATAACTACTATGTAGATATTTTGGCCTTTCCCTCTTTCTGATTCTTTTGGTTCCTTCCTCTTGGTAGTTCTTCCTTTCACCCTGAAGGTCTTTGAATTCCTTTGAAATCATTTAGGTTCATGCTTAAGCTTTCAAAGATCAATAGACACTTTATTGCTACAAATTTGATGTCTTCAGTTCCATCATCATTTAAAATCTAATGGCTAGTTAATTGTCCCTAATTTGATGGTTGCGGGCCTGTCATCCTCCTTAGCAATTCCTTCATGTCTTTCCCACTTGATTTGGATACTTTTAACTAATCTTAACAAATAATGTGTGTCATTTTCCACTATGAAATAGGTGAGGACACTTGGCAGTATCTGCTTACTTATAGAAGCTTTAGACACCTTTTGATAATCCTACGAAAGATGACACATGACAACTTCTGCTGAGCTTTAGAAACAATATAGAGACATTCAAGACTTATTCAGATTCACATGGATGATGACACTTGTCACACTCCACTTAACCTTAACAACTCACTTAGGGCCCACCATAGTCCTTACAAAACAAAAGGGAGAGACTGCAGATGTTGACACTTGTCATGCTCTACTGAGCTTTTCAAGGGACATGTGGCGTCTTCTACTACTTTTTAGAAAAACATATTACAACCTTCCACTATTGCCACTTGGCACCCTATGAGGGACTCTAAGACAAGCTTATTGAAATAATCTTTGAAACTTATTAAAAACCTAAAACGTGGATGTAGACACTTGGTGTGCTCCACTGAGCTAAAATAAGACACGTGGCACATTCCACTACTTTAAAACTTTATTAAAAATTGAGTCCCAGTAGATGACACTTGGTAACTTCCACTACACTTTATAAACTCACCTAAGGCCCACCATAGTCCTTACTCACATAACGAAACAAAAGGAAGAGATTGTAGAGGTTGACACTTGGCATGCTCTATCGAGTTATAATGAGACACAAAGAAAAACCTATGGATGTTGACACTTGGTGACTTCCACTGAGCTTTACCAAGGACACGTGTCACATTCTGCTACTTTTTAGAAACAAATTATGATGTGTCCTAGTAGATGACACTTGGAAGCTTTCACTCTTAGGCTTTTTCCTTTCAGACACTCCTTTGAACCATCGAACTGTGAAGCGGTTGAACTCGATGAACTTTGACAAAGTGCTTGACTCTTTGAAGCTTGCCGATGACATTGAACCTTGAACCTTTTGAACCCACTAGTCCTTTTACTAAAAAATCTTGAAAAATGAGGAATTTGAAAGCTCAAACCAAATTTTGAGAAGGGAAGAGACTATTTTGGTCTATTAGATCAAAATAGTTCATATGTTTCCCCAAAAATGAGTGACATTTTTGGGGACAACATATAGGTTCCTCATTAGCAATGATGTGTTGTATATATTTTTTCAATGCCAAACATTAATCTATGTGATGACCATGAATTATATGAAATGCACAATAATAATTGGATCTCCTAACTAGATGTAGAGGAGGTAGGTTGATCAAATTAACTTTAATCATTTGCCTTAAAATCTCACTTGATATGATATTTGATCTTTGAGTAGTTTTTGAATCACTAGTTGTATATGCACTTTGTTGTGATTTCATTTTTTGATATATAATATTCCTTGCTATAAATTGATTAGGTGAAGATATATATATATACATGATTGACACTAGTTTTCCCTAGAGGATTTTGTATTGTAATATTAATTT
This sequence comes from Torreya grandis, assembly GCA_037957365.1. NCBI lineage: Eukaryota > Viridiplantae > Streptophyta > Pinopsida > Cupressales > Taxaceae > Torreya > Torreya grandis. The sequence goes on from JARHVA010001793.1 coordinate 1,457,430, forward strand.
ACAATGTTGTAACATTTTCATGTAGTATTTGATTCTAATTTTGTAATTCTAAAATTATCCTACTCATACTGATAATTTTATCCCTCAAAGTATCACAAATACGAACCCTAGTTACTTTTGATTGAACATGAAAACACACATATTGAATTGGATATATAGGAAGTGAAGGGTTTAAAGGATGGATAGGCTAAGTATAGACATTTGAAATAGTAGTATAGGTTTCCTCACCTCTTGGAGGAGTTATAACATGGATCTAGTTAGATGGAAAGTAGTTATTACCCTCTTGGAGATAAGGAGGAAAAGAATCTTCTTTTTCCATGAAATTTAGCAATGAAACCTGGAAGAGGGATACTAGGGTAGAATATATTAGGTCTAAAAACCATAAAAAAACCACTAAAAATAATAAATAAAAGGATATAAACCCTGATAACATCTAGGGCTAGGGTTTTTACACTATTCAAATTAAGTCACATTCACCAAATGATTTAACTTTTAAGGTATTATAGAATTTAAACCTTAGGTTGTTAAAGGGTTTGAGTACAAAAAATTAGGGTAGAAATATGCAATAAGTAAAATCACTAATTTTTGTAATAATTGACTTAATCTGATATTTCCAAAAATAACAATGAATGGCACAAATAAGTACTTAACTATAAATTAACTAAGACAAATGATTTAGAGGTTAAAAACTAGCACATAAGCTAAATATGGTGTCATGAATAGAATCCAAGTGTTATAAACCATCCTAGATAGTTGTTAAATACCTTGGATTGTAGTGCAATGTGCTAGTGTCCTTGTCTAGAGATTGATGTGAACTTCTAGGAGTAGTTGTGTCTGAATCTGATAAGCTTGTTCCTATGTTGATGAAACTTGATTTGTTATTTGTGACCTATTTTGGATTGATTTAGGATAAAAACCTATACTTTTATGTTTTTAGGGTATTTGAGTGGCACAAGTAGCAAAATCATGATGTTAGTTTGGTAGGTTAGACATCCTCAAGACCCCACTGTATTGAGATTTTCCTACATATTAATACTTTGAGGAGGGATCAAACCTGATATAGTTATCTCACCTTAGTAATTAGGGCAAGTGAAAGTGAATGCTAGTATGATTGTCAAATTGAGTGATTTTAATGATTCTTGAGACTATAAATTTGTGTATTCTAGGCTTGGGATGGTTTTAGATGACTATATGCAAAAGTAAAGTAAAATAGGGATCAATAACTTTGATTTTGCATAACTTATTCTAAGCTTATTTGTGTATTTTGTGTCTGATTTCCATCTAATATATTGTAATCACATAAAAGTGTTATTTTAGTTCTAAGAGTGATAATTGAGACCACCTATACCTAGCTTATCCCTAAACCTATCTTAGAGCCTATTATCATAGTTTACAGCCTTTGTGTGGGCCGTAGGCATCCCTAGTCAAATTAATTACAATCCCAAACCCTCATTTTCTAATCCTAGTCCTTCATGCCAAACTTTATACTAGCTAAACATATGTGCTGCATTAAGGACACTAGATCTATATAACACTAGTGTCCCCAAAATGGTGCCTATATCATATACCCTAGCTTTCCCAAATAAATATATTTTCAAAGGTAAAACCCTCCTAAGGTTGTCCTAAACATATTTTATTATCTTCACAAACAACAAAACATTGTAATTACATTATTTTTATCCCTATATCCACTATATGGAGAATAGATGTGAAATACCTATTCAAAGACAAAATAATTTGAGAAAAATCAAGGCTATTAATCCCTACTTCTGCATATTACCATCTAAAGAGTCCTTAATCTTTGATTTTCCAAATTTCCAATCTCAAGCACACTCAAAACATTCAAGGACACTATCATACTAACATCACTTGCACACTCACCATCAACTAGGTGGGGATAACTACATCAGTCTTGATACCTCCTCAAAGTATTGATATGTAGGAAATTCTCTTAATAATGGTGTGTTGAGGATTTCTAGACTATACTAATAATGAACACATTTTTCATCTCATACCTTACTTGCAAGGAGAATTAGGGTTTTCATCATAAATCAATCATTATATGCACAATACATATTTTTAGACTTCATGCATGTAAGAACAGAACCCAAAAAGATAGACATAAGTGTACCTAGAAGTTTTAGATAATCTTGAGACACTAGTACCAGTTTAAAGACACTAGATACACATGTGTAATTCCATTAACAATCAAGCCCTTACACACATAGAGGATTTAGTACATAAGCTAATAATTATGTTTCAAGTTTCAATGTCATATCTTATGCACAAGAAATAATTTCCTTTTCCTCCTCATATCTGTGAGGGTAATAGTTACATTCCCTCTAACCAAGTCCATACTATAACTCCTTCACAAGGTGAGTAAGCCTATAACATTTTCACTAATCCCCATACTCAGCCTACTCACACCTCCTCCTTATGGAGTGTGTACCTACATGTTCAGTCAAAAACAACTAGGGTTTGCACTTATGAGACTCTATGTGATAAAATTATTAGCATGAGAAAGATAATTATAGTTTTACAAAATTATAATCAATTATTACATGAAAATATTACAACATTAGAAATTAAATTTACAAGACAAAGGCCTCTACGGCACACTAGTGTAAATCATGTATATATATCTTCACCTAGTCAATTTGTGGAAAATAATGTTACATATCAAAATATGAAATCACACCAAGTTAAATATACAATTATTGATTCAAAAGCCATTCAAATACAAATAAGAGCTCCAGTGAGATACTAAGGGTCATGATTAAAGCTAAGTTGATCAACCTACCTCCTCTACACCCAATGAGGAGATCTAGATATTTCTTTGCATATCAAAGAATGCATGGGAACCTCAAATATTCATGTTTATCATTAAAAAGGAAAATAAAATATATAATGGATACAAATGACTCACATAATGATGCATCATCCACACAACATATAGTGGCACATATCCAAATTCAAAAATAGTATAAAAATGGTTACCAAAGCATAACTAAGAACAATGAAAGGTTCACACAATATAATAAAAATAAGAAATAGTAAAATAATCATAGATACAGAAAGTAAAATAGTCAAACCTAATTCTCTAAAATAAGTATCAACTTTCACAATAGTATGGGTTTAGTCAAAAATATCTACAATAGTTTGATTATCATGGTCCAGGTTTGGTCAAGCAAACCCAAGGCATCACTACTCTTATTCTATTTATTGATAATGTTGGTCAAAAAAGTTTGGGATTTATTTAAAATATTAAGTAAAATCATCCATAAATATAATTTATCAAGGAAAAAATCTAGATATGTAATACATGTTATAGAAATAGAAATAACTTAAGTTTCAAAGTCAAAATCATGTTAAGCCAACAAGCATTATCAAACAAGGATTTCTATCAAAGGAGCCTCCACATCACCATATGTATACGATAAACATGGTTTTAAATGGAAAAATCACAATCAATATTCCAATTCATAATTCAAAAAGGTTAACTCCATAGTATGAATAATTTCCCTCTAGTATTCCAGGTTATTATGATTCTAATGATGAATAATATTATGACTCTGATGATGAATAATACTTAGATTCCAATTGTAACAACATTAAACTACAAAATAACATTCATATTGCACAAGAGATTATAATTCCTATTTTTTACATAGACATAACATTCATACAACATAGAATTATTTATTTTTTATCTTTCCTAGTTTAGACATGATTGTATATTTATGCTTCTTTTATTCGAGATCAGTTTAATATGCCATTGTTATTTTAATCCATGCCACTTTTATTCATAGTATGTATTCCTTGGACATGTGCCCATATCCATTATGTTTACTTTCTTGATTATTTATGTGGACATTTGAACATGTCCTTATATGTGGATCTAATCCAATTTTCTTATTACTTGTTTATGTGGACATTTGAACATGTCCTTATATTTCTTATTTTCTCATATTTAGTGACATGTGCCCATGTCCCTTGTATTGTGGCCCCTTAGCCTATTTTTCATGTCTCATGTGTTTTTTTATGCATGTTTTATTACATTCATCTTGGTCATGACACTTTTGTTTTCTTATTACACACACCTATTTTCAATGCCATGAGGGACCTCATGCATCTACCCTTCCTACTTGGGTGTCATGATGGACATCATGACCCATCCCCCTAGGTAGATACTTAGTTCTACCTAGATTTTATATTAAATGCATTGATTACATATATATTTAAACCCTTGTGCAATGATAAAGATGACATACATATTAAATTATATAATTATGCTCAGATTCTCTTACATTTTGATGTTATGTATGTGCATTATATTGGATTATCATGCAGTTATCATATATGCTATAGTCAACATACATTTTGAAGATATTTTTATTTTGAGGATAATTATTACAAAGGTTTAAAAACTACCCTAAAAAGAGGGGGAATTCACAAGGGCTTGTCATATAGATTAGATCATATATTACAACATAGAACATTTCTAAAACATAGGCACAATTTTAGAAAATCAAAAATAGGTAAACACAACAAAAAATTAGTGACTCAAAAAGTAGTATGGTGACACAAATTCTAGACCATAAAGACATTATCACCCAAATAGGGACACTAGTGCCATATGGCACTATTGTCTAATATCCTCAGTTTTAGAACAACTCAAATTGGCCAGAATAATATAATAGGTATAGTACAAGTTGACACAGATCCAATTACAAACTTATTACTTATACTCAACTTTTACTTAGATTCATACTAGCTCAGCTCATATTCATATCAATTTATTAGATTATGGGCATCATGTGTGACATGACCATTCCCATATTTATTTTAGATATCTATATACAATTATTAAAACTAAGTCTAGAATCAATATACTTAAATACAAAATTGGGGACGTGTGTGGCACATTGTTTCCATATGCTCACTTACACACCAATTAATTAGATGAATTGAAAAATTCCATGTCATTATCTACACTTTATACACTTTAAATCATATTATATGTTGTCACAAGTTTAATTACTTTCTCCATCTATAGTGGTGACATTCTTGAGTGGCCTAGAGTTCCCTAATGTACATGAGTGGCTGTAGATCCAACATACATAATTAGATATACTCAGTGATACATTAATATTACTTTGTAAAATTTTGTTTTAGATGCATCCACTAAACATGGGTGGGAAATTATGGAGTCATATCCTACTTTAATTCTTTATCCACCCACATGACAAGGTTAGACACACTATCAGTCCAATCCAAACTATTCACAATTCATGATCCGCCAAGTAGGGGTGGGCAATGATGGATTCAAAATTGGATTGAATATTTGAATGACCCACACATGAAGATTAAGAAATTTATCATCTCAATCTAATATATTAAATGATTGACCACTATATACATGCACATACACACAAGTTACTACTAGGTTCATGCATTTGTTCACATACACAATGAGGTGTATTCATGTCTTTCCTCTTTCCCATCTCTTTACTTGATTTTAATTAGTTACTTCTTTACTCAACATAGTATTTTGTTGTTGATATTTCTTGAGGATTGATTAATGTATGTTTAATTTTAAGGTCATGCATTAAATCATGTTTCACATAAATAGATCCAAATTCACATACTCAGACTCAGATTCATGAGCTTCACTTCCTAGGAAAGTCCAGGTAAACTTATTTATCTTTTATACTAGTCATTTCACTTTTTTACATTTATAACATAAAAGAGGGCAGATGTAGTCACTTAAAATTGGTATTTGGGTGATAAGAGTGATACTTGATACTACCTATCCCTAGATTATCCCTTGACCTATTCTAGAGCCTATTATCACACTTATCTAACCTTTGTGTAGGCCATAGGCATCCCTAATCAGCTCAAACATAGTCCCAACCACTGATTTTCCAATCTTGGCCCTTCATGCCTAATTTTCTACTAACTAGACATTAGCTCCACATTAACGACACTAGATCCATGTGGTGCTAGTGTCCCCAAAATGGTGCCTATGTCCTTTACCCTAAATTTCTTGAATTAATATATTTTAAAAGGTAAAACCCTCATAAGGTTTGCCTAAACATATTTTGAATATAACACTATAAATACATGACTTTTATCCCTTTATCCACTAGATATATCTTAGATGCAAAATACCTATTCAAACATAAAATAAGTTGATAAAAATAAAGTTTATTAATCCCTATTCTACCTTAATTCTACATATTACCATGTATAATATCCCTAAGTTAAAAAATTTCAAATTTCCAATCTCAAACAAACTGAAGGCACTCAAGGCCAATATCATACTATCATCACTTGCACTTTCACTAGCAATTAGGTGGGGAAAACTACATCTGGCTTGATCCCTCCTTGAAGTATTTGTATGCAGGCAACTCTCTTCATAGTAGGGTGTTGAGTATGTCTAGCCTATCCTATTAACAAACACAATTTTTAGATCATGCATTACTTAGGAGGATTAGGGTTTGTATCATAAATCAATCATTATATGAATAAAACAAAGTTAATAACTTCATGCACATAGGAATATAACCTAGAAAGATAGACACATGTGCACCCAAAAGTCTAGGATAGTCCTACATAGAGGAAAATAGCACCAATATCATGACATTAGAGCCACATGGAAACTTTGTCAAAAAGTGGCACTACTATTCAAGAGGGGTTATGACACAAGGATCCAATTGAAAACACTTATACCTACTTCCATATTAGTTTCTAGCACTCAGATCATACATATCAAGTATTTTCAAGATAAGTATTTATTTTCACATATTTATCACTAGTTTAAGAAATTCATATCTAGTCAAATCTATAATAAATTAGTGGATATTTTATTCATATTTTTGTAATGTAGACATATCAACCCTTTAATAAAACATAGTGTTTACATAAGCTAAACCATAAAATTTTAAGACATGGATATGGATAAAATTCATGTATATATAATGATCTAATGCTTATGTAGAGTGTGAAAGAGGTCTAATCCAACCCTAATTATCTTAAGAATTGAAAATATATTTGTTGGGTTTGAAATTAGGTAAGGGACACTAGCCCTATACATTGGTCACTAGTGCGGTGAGCTAGTGTCCAAAGAACCATACTAGTGTCCAAGTGGTAGAACCTAATGCACTAGGGTTCTGGATCCCTAGGGGAATGTTTGGGACTTCTTTTTGGATGTCTAAAGATGTGTAATTCTCATAATAAATATAGATAAGGGTTTAAAGAGGCCCTATGATAATTCTAGGGATATTCTAGGGATGGGTGGTCTCAAGTGAAACTCATTGCACTCAAGTAACATTTTATATGACTACATAGTGATATTTTGTCATGTGGTATAATATCACTCATTTGAGAGGATATAAGCCTTGACTCAAATTTTATGAGTTATTGAATATGGAGATGATCCAAAGTCTTGATAGGTGGAATCATCCCAACTATTTAGGGTTTAACTATGTGTTCAAAGTGTATTAATTGTCTTAGGGATATGGAGAAGCAATATGTTTTCATATGGCATCATCTCAATTATCTAAGGGCTTGCAGACCTAGGCTCAAGGATATAAATTATTTGATGAAGTGGGGAAGATATATAATGAAAATTTTCCTCATCTTATTAATCTAGGAGGTCATTGATCTTCAAAAAATGAATAATTCTTGGAAGCTTATGGGGAAGCAAATTATCGGCAAGTGGTAACTCTATGCTCATCTAAGGCCCACAAGTTTACTTTTTTATTAAGTCTAGAAAGGTTAAAAAGGTTAAGTCTAGGTAAAAAATTTATGAGTAACTTCCAAATGACATGTTCAAATATAATGGAACCTATAGGAGAAAGAAAATAAATCATTATATTTTAAATTCAAATGAAAATGGGTAAGAAAAAATTGAAACAAAAATCCAAGATAGACCAAATAAGTGTATAAAAGGGGCCTTTATACCTAAAAATTTAGTCAATTTAGCCAATATATAATGAAATTAATATGTATAAAATGAATCTATAAAAACACTTATCAATTTAAACTCAAAATGAGGTCAAAATAGGCTAAGTTGTTAAGGGAGAGATATAGAAAATTCTAAAAATAGTTAGATAATTTGCCTAAGTCCAAGTTAAACTTATCCAAAGGGGTAAATTTAACCTATTTCAAAACATGACTCAATATATACAAGACTCATCAGAATTATGAAAATTGAGACAATTTAAAATGAATCCCTAGATGTAATTTCTAAACCAAAAGCATACAATGAAAATTTTATGTTCAGGTTTGGTTAAAACAATGAAGCAATCTTAAAATTCAGACCTCATATATAAAAACTTTATTTCATTGTATTGAAAATTTAAAATAGGAAAAAAACATATGATTATTATAAAATAAGAGACCAAACTTCAGATTAAAAAATATATTCCATGATTTTTGATGAAATTAGGGCATGTTGTGCAAGCAACAATAAATAGTGACTTTGCTAGAAAATATTCTTGAGTAATTTGGAATGAAAAAAACATGTCTACAACCTAGAATCTCTAGATTTAAACAATGCATAGAAATTGAAAAAACTCATGAAAGGATAAGAATGGAAATATTATAGAACAAAATTATATAATCTCATTGACTACTATGTGCAAATGTATTTATTTCATTTCTAAAATTTAAGTACTAGTTACTACAGTTTGTACCATTAAGCTAGTGAATTTTACCTTAGAATGAATACCTGTGTATTTCTCCATTTCTATCTAGGTATCCATATACATGATTTATTTATATCTAATTCCACTTAGATCCCTGATATAATATCAATTAGACATCCATAGCCTCGATAGAGGTTACTTGAATCACCTAAAAATTGTTTTTTTAGAATAATAAATTTTATCTTATTTTCTTTCTCTTATCTTTTCCTTTTATTTTATATGTCTTAATCATGGGTTGGGGACCACCATGGAAAAATAAAGGTAAAATTATAGTTTTTTCACTCTTAGACCTTAGCTACATTAGTTTCATCTAATAAAATTCTAAATTTTTTGAAGTGCATCCTTTGAAAAGTTTTGAGATAATATCTTTAGAAGTCAAATGGTTCACCCAAACCCATCAAAATACAAACTAGTTTAGAACACACATAATATCTTAAACATTTAAAAATGACTTGGAAACATAATCTTGAGCTAGGAAATATTCAAAGTAATTAAGAACATAACTTAATTTGTACTACCTACACACATACTTCTTATTTTAATCAATGAGGAACCATAAGGTAACCTGAGACTAACAATAAAAAATAAAGCAAAACAAAACATGAAAGTAAAAAAGTAAAATAATTTACTTATTAGACCTCACCAAGATAATTTAAGCTTATAAATAGTGCTTGAATAACTACCCATTTATAGGAAATGGGGCATCTTCACCAATTACACACCTTAGGTGGAAAGCATTTTCACCCAAGATTTTAGAAATTTGATAGGGATCCAACCACAAGGCATCAAACTTTCCATGATGTCCTTTTTTCACATGAGACTTATCCTAGTTAAGGAATAAATAAGAGATTAAAATACTTTCAATTTGTCTCACTTGTTAAACCAATTCTTGATAACTCTTTGATGTCTACTAAAGTGTAATAGGTCTACATTACATTTTTATTCTAAGTACAAAAAGTTTAAAAGGCGATATTCTATTTTATTGTCAGTATTTAGATATTATCTCATGAATTTCAAGGTTTAGATTATCCAATTTATTGCGAAGATAAGTTATTTTCCATATCCCATATTATATGGGGAAGTGCCTAGATAAGATTTAATTATAGTCATATAAAACCACAATGTGAATTTTAAAACCTTATGCTAGTCCCTAGAAATCTTTTCCAAGACTTTATTAATTACATCTAATATAATTTGGTTTGTTGATTCAAAAAATACATTACCTTGTTGATAATAATTGGATGATCATTTGAGAATTACTTGATTATTATAGGCGCATTAATTAAATTGTAATGAGGATAAATCAAGGCCATTATCACATACCATAATGAGAGTTATCCCAAACTTGGTGACTATATATTCTTTAAGGAGGCTTATTACCACATTAATTATGATATTATTTAATGTTTGATCTTTAGTCCAATGATTGAAATAGTTAGTTTTAGTAAGAATGAAATTTTTTCCTCCATAGGAATTAGCATTGTATATCCCATGAAATCCAATCCCCATTTTTTTAGTGGACATACCTCAATAGCTGGTTGTAATGGTATGTTGACGATACACTTATTATACATTGTAATCTATAAAATGTGGAAACTTATTACCTGTGAGTGAAAATATTTGAAAACATTCAAATAATAATATCTCACCTTAAGTATTTCATAGGATATAAAACTACCATAACTGTGACCAATTTCATATTTCCTATGGAAGTCCTTGAGTACTTCAATTGTTTCTACCTTATTTAGGAATCTTAAATATATAACTTCATGATTTATTTTGAATAATATGCCTAATTTGATCATGAAATGGCTTCTCTTTAGGTTTAATTCCCTTTTTTGATTGTATTTTAGATGCCTTGGCTACTCATTATTTAATAAATAATAGACTATGTCCTTATACCAATCATCATTTGTGAGGATTTGTAGTGTATATTGCTCGTAAAAGTTTTTTGGATCTATTTCAGCCATTATTTTGTTAAGTCCTTAACTTCTTTCTATTTTCATGGTTGGATTTATAGATAAAAATCTTGAATAATAGTCATAAACATACCAAATCACTCACCTAGCTCATTGTTGATCAACATTTATTTAATAGCTATATTAGGAATGATGACAAACACTTTCATATATAAGATGTAATGTTTAAACTTATTGATTTCTTTGATCAAGACAAAATCTTGTTTTTCAATCATTGAATATCTAAACTAAGAATTAATAAATGAGATAATAAATGAGACATCTCTCTCATCTCCAACTTTTTTTATTTATGTTAGGATAAAAACACTCAAATGCTATGATGTGAAATAATAGATGTAAAATGACTACTGATAATCAGAACTGATAAGCACCCATGTGTTGAAAATTTATTTCTTTATCTTAGTGAAAGTTTCTTTTACTTTAGGGATCAATTAAATTTTGGCATCCTTATTAATAATTTTGTTTAGTGTTCAAACTATCTCTATGAATCCTAAAATTAACATCCTCAAAAATTTAATCTTATTGAATAATGACTCTATATATTTTTTGTAAGTAGTGGAGTCTTTAGAATTGCTTTAGCTCTCTCTAGGTCTATGGAAATACTTCATTTAGAGATGATGTGGAATATAAAATTACTCTAAATATACATTTCATTGAATTCATGGATATTCCATGTTATTTACATCTTTGAAGTACCATTCTTAGGTCCCTTATATGTTATAATCATTTCTTAGAAATGACAATCAAGTCATCCATGCAGATGACAATGCTTTTTCCAATAATATCTTCGAATGAAATATCCATGGCATGAAATAAAATATCACCTATATTAATTATAAAAAATGGCATATTTTTTTATGTGAATGTAAACCATTTCATTATAAATGATGTCTTTATTATATCCTCATAATATACCATCACCTAATTATATTCTAACTACCCATTAAGAAATGACATCATTTGAGAGTTGTTCACTATTTGTAAGACTTCATCTAGTGAAGGAAATCAGTTTTTATATTTTTATGATTCTTTATTTAGGTTATAAAAGTACACAAAAATAAATATCTCCCCATTATTATTTTTTATAGGCACCAAATTAGCCATGCAAGTGGAGTGCTAATAGGAAATATGATCTTTGTTGAAAGTAACTTCTACACTTTTTGAATATCAAAGGTTCCATCAATAGATTAATTGGCCTTTTTCATTGATGAAATGGATTGAATATCATATTGATGTGGATATTTCAAGTAAGTATAAAGGTATTAAACATTTTTAAATCCTCGTATCTCCAATATAGTATCTATGATATATTTTAAGGATTTCACAATCCCTTATTTTTCATCATGGGTGTAAGTTGTTCCTAAAGCACACTTTTTACTTCATTTTCATTGACTATATTTTAATGTTCATGTGGTATACCTTTATTATAATATATTTTATCTTTCTAAATTTGGTAATACATGTTGAATAACCTCTCTAATGAGACCATACCTAGAGTTTTTTTTTGGTTTTTCAAGTTGATCACTCCTTCATATAGCTCAAACTCCCCTACGTCATTCATAAAAAATTTAGGATTTGAATATATTAGTGTTAGTGATAAATTTTATGATACGACAATAATAATTGAATAATTTAAAGTTTTTGACATTATCAAAAATGAAAGGAGTAAGACTAACTTCATTGAGAAGTTTCTCAACTTGGAGTTAGAAATTAGTTCTAGAGTGCTCATAGTTATTACCAATGTATCTACCATGTAATTTCTTCTACAAGACAATTTTTGGATGTTGAATGTATTGAAATATTATATTAAGTTCCAAACTATTTTCTAATATATGGATATATATTTTTCATTACAATCATACTGGCTCCTAATTTTCTTAACCACCAACTTTGAATCACCAAGCACCTTCAAGTTCTTAAATATATTTATAAGAGTAAACTAAAGGCCATGAACTCATTCCTTATATTCAAATATATTATTTGTTCATGAAAGTTTTATATAGAATAATGATAAATATGAATTTAATCATGAGTTGATGAGATAAAATCTAATACCACACATATTATTTGACTTGGAGCCATAAAACTTTAGGATATATATGTGATCTTCAACTGTGTGTAGTGAACCCTTAATGGTAGATACTACTGAAGTGTTGACTTATTTACTCTCTTATTCCATATTTAATGGGATTTATTTTTTTTCTTAATATGAATATGACCTTTTGGTATGATCTTTAGTAGTATAGGTGGGCATTAATCTATTCATAATGAAATTATTTTTAGCCTCTAAGCCTTCAAAATTATTATTATCACTTGAATAACCATGTTGAATACTCTCATATGCTAAGGTATTAGTAGGAAATAAAATAAATTCAAGTATAAAAAGGATATCTTCCTCATCTAGCTAATCCACATCTTAATATTTAAATTTATCTCATATAGTCAACATGTTAATTGATAATTTCCCATAAGCTTATGCTTCTTGCTCAAGTGCTTAGACTCCTTGTATAAGATCTCATTTATCTTATTATATTCTATTATAAGATGAATCATTTTAATATCTATTTCAATTATAATCTGGTTGGGGATGCCACACCATGGGACCTATATATGGAATAAATTGGTCACCATGTATCCATTTAACATTCTAGACCAATATCTATTAAGAATCATCCTATGTGTTTTAGGTATATCTACCACCTTAATGTCAATGAAATTTTGCACCCTTAGATTAAAAGCTAGATCCATATGAATGTGGTTGAGTTCACTAACCACCTTGACTTCAGGTTTTTCAAATTAGACAAACTTTCTATTCAACTTTTTAAGAGTTAGACTCAACTATTGTAAAATGGTATAAGGCATCACATTTCCTAAAGCACCTAAATCCACAAAATAATTATGTAAGTTTTTTCCAAAAATTCTAACTTTTAGTAGAAAAATATGATTTTCAATATTTTATTTATAAATAGTAATATGAGAATCAACTATTATATTAACTTCTTCCAATTTAGAAGTAGATAAATATTTTAACAACAAATCCTTAATATGATATCTAGAGAAAATCAAACATTTTTATGTTGGCCTTAATTTTCTTTAAGTTTTATATAATGTTATAACCAAGGGTTTTTTGTTCTAGTGGTTTATTAGCTTTTAGGGGTGTGGAATTGTTCTTGGATTGATAATAGGTGTTAGGTACTTTAGGTGGATATGGTTTATTACTTGAGTTCTAATTAGGTATAACATAAATGTTTTTCGAAGGAGTAGATGTGGTCAAAGGATTTTGTAACTTACTCCTCAATTGATAATTATTTCCCCTTTGAAATTGTTTAAATGCATGGAGTTCATCAAATTTGTATTGTTTCTAATTTTTACTCTCAAATGGGAACTTATGTGTTTATAAGACTATATTGGTACCTATATTATCTCCACTTTGGCTTGGGTTATTATCAGGGGCAGGTATTATCTCAATGTTATCCATATAATTTTGGAAGATGTTTGAGGCCAATATAAAGTCAAAACAATCTATTTCAACATGATTAGCTATGTTATATAGCCTACACTAAGTGGTTAGGGCTAAGTTAGCCATGTTCACTAAGTTTGAATCACTATTATTATTTTTATTTATGTTGTTTAAGAGGACTAGACACATTTCCATTATTGGTCCTAATGTTCCACTACCTATTGGTTATTTGAAAGTTATAATTACTACTTTAAGGTGGGTTAGTTTTGGTTGGATTAATGCTTTTAGGCACTTATATCTACAATTTAACCATGTCATTGGTCAATCATTTGACCATTTACTACATATTGGCTATTTCTAGGTTCATTATGTCACTCTGGTTATTTCCTACTTATGGTAGTTGCTTAACCACTAGTGCAAAAGTATTTATAAATGTAGGGATATCCTCTTTATTATTTTTAATATTAACATATCTAATTATAATAGGCATGGTAGTAATATTGTATGCATCATGTATAAGTTGTTATTTTGTAGGTTGTGACAACACATGATTTGAAGGGACATAGGGATAATTGTTAGGCATGTAATTCAATGACATTAGATTCTAGACTATATTTAGACCTAAGTATATATTCCCTAGGATTAGATTAATCAATGAAGTCTTATACATGAGAGATTGGTTAACCATGGGAATATGATTATAAGCACTTAGTAATAATAGTAAGGGCAAGGGACTATCACCATATCCTTGAGTCATCATTTGTTGTTTAATATTTAAAACTTAATTATATTATAAATACAAAGATGTAAGTACTACTAGAGTTATTATAATAAACATGGAAGACATGGGATCTAAATCCCTTAGATATGTCTAGATGGTATCCAGTTCTATTTACATATAGGGGTATTACAACCTTTTTTATATTTTGTGGAAAAAAGTAGTGAAAATACTCATGGGATCATTTGGTTCCCTATGGGTAGCTATGAACTGATGGTATAATATTATAGGGTCGATTGGTAATCTAAAATGGTTAATAAATATAGTCTCATGATTAACCCAAGAAGTGATCATTCCATTTGGAAGACTAAGGTACCAACCATAGGCTAACTAAATTAAAGTATAGGTTAATAATATACAAGCCACATCTTCATGTTGAACTTGTGTTTAGATTAAGGCATCTCCAAATGTTTGGATGTGTTCCTCTATTGTTCTTATTGCACCATGAACATATCTTGAACATAATTTATAAGGTTTTTTATGTAAGTCATGTTTGAGTCCTAAAATATTCATAGGATAACTAATTCCTCCTAATCATACATGATTATCCACTTATGGGTTCTAAGGAGGAGTAAAAGGGTTAAATAAAGGGATAAAAACTATAGGGGAATTCATGGCTAAATAGATATGTCTAGCCTAAATTCCCTTTATCATTTCTAGCTCTCATATGCTATATTAGGTGTATTAACTCAAAGTCACCCTCAACAGGCTCTAACTTTGTAGTTATTTTTTTATTTTTTATTTTTGAAACATGGAATGTCTCTATCTTAGTAATGTTTATAAAATTTTAAAACTAGCCATTCTTCTAGTGTCAATATTTTGGAAGTAAATTTGACACACCAACTTATAGGCATGATGAGAATCCACCTAACCTCTCTTGAAAGGAGAAATAATTGGTCTGGTTTCCCCAAGGACTGTATATATTAGGTTTCATTGTACTGATTTCTATTAGCTATTAGTTATGGACTATTCCAAATGAAGGGGCATTTACTAGTTTAAACTCTAACACTTATGAAAGGAAACTTAGACTATTTTTATCAAAATAAATAGATTATTTACATTCAATATAAGACTTATAGCTAATTAAAACTTACCATTTTACCAATAAAATTCAATAGTGCATAAATGATGGCAGTCAAAGAACATGAAATCTAGATAAAAATTGAATAAGTAATTAAAATTCAAACTACTCTAAAACTTATCTAATAGTGGTTATAAAAAATATCAAAAGGCATAGGGTAGGGAGAAAGAGAAGATGAGCCTACTTTTTAGAGGAAATGAATCTATTTCTATCAAGTAGTCAAATCGTTTGAAAAAACCAATCTCTTCTTGGCTAGCATATCATAACCAGAAGAAAAAGATGATGCAAGAGTCTAAATACAAGTTAACTAAGAAAATATAGGGAAACAAAACCACCATAGACATGTGAAGGAAATGAATATCACTTCACAAAGATTTATAAAATAAGATGATTCATGAAATATTTATTAAGACCTATTAGATAATTAGGTGAATACATAACTAAATCTAAATAACCTCAACTCATAAAAAGGATAAATCTAACTAAGAAAGTAGGAAAAAGATAAAGGAAAGGGGAAAATCCACATGATCTCCTATCTAACTAGATCTATTCTATCCATTGATCAAATATATAGCCCTTATTTAATTGAAGATCTAGTCTTTTATAGGCAATGTAACTCTTTGGGGTCATTACACAACCAACCACCAAGTGGTTGCAAGAATTCAATGGGATAATTTATTAAAATTTTAAAGGATCTTGTTCAATCCCAAGGAAATTAATCTTAAGGTCATGGTGACTGAGTTTGAATTAAATTTTTCATGGTATAAAATGGTTGAGCAATGAGGTTGTGATCAAAAAGGTGTTGAGGACTCTCACACCAAGGTGGAACCATGTTGCCATAATCATAGAAGAAAGCAATAATTTGTCTACCCTTCACTTTGATCATCTAGTTGGATCTTTGATGTCTCATGAAGAAATATTGAGAGATTCATTTGGGGAAAGTGATGAGAAAGATTTTTCTTCCAAATTACAAATCGCAAAGAATGAAGATGCCAATAGTAGCATCAAAAGTAATCAAGGCCAAGGTAGAGGTTAAAATTAGAATTACTCAAGAGGAAATAGAGACAGAGGTGGTTTTTAAGGAAGAGGTGGTTTTAGAGGAAGAGGTAGAGTCTGATTTGATAAAAGAAATATCTAGTGTTATCATTATAATAGGTATGGCCACTTTAATTATGAGTGTAGATTAAAAGAAGGTAATAATGATAAAAGCATTCATTATGCTCAAGAAGGTGATGAGAATCCTCCAGATAATTTATTTTTATCTTATGACAAAGCTAAAAATGTTTTTAAAGGTGTTTGGTATTTAGATTCAGGATGTTCTAACCACATGTCAGGGAATGAAACACTTTTTTCTATAATGGATGAAAGTTTTAAATCCAAGATAAAGCTTGGTGATGACAAATCATTGAAGGTTGTTGCAAAAGGAGATATAGAATTCCATATAAAACAAGGTATGAAGAGTGTTAAAGATATTTATTACACTCCAAAGTAAAAGCATAATTTGTTGAGTGTTAGACAATTATGTGAGAAGAATTATAAAGTTGTATTTGAAAATCAACAATGTATAATTTATTATAAGAATCATGGAAATAGTGTGGTAACAGTTGTGCCTATGACAAAGAATAATATGTTCCCATTCAAGTTTGGTGAACATAAAAAGAACCTTTTCAATATGACATATAAGGATACAAGTTGGTTGTGGCATCTTAGGTATGGGCATTTAAATTTTCATAGTTTGAAGATTCTAACATCAAAAGCATTAGTTTCTAGTTTGCCTAAGGTTGAAGAGCATAAGGAAGTTTGTGAAGGATGTACTAAAGGAAAACATGCAAGAGAGAAATTTCCAAAAGGCAATGCATGGAGGGATCATTATCCACTCTAGTTAGTTCATTTAGACATTTTTGGTCCTATATAGACAAAGAGTTTGGGTAAGTCATCATATTTCATTACTTTTATTGATGATTACTCATGACAGTGCTGGGTTTATTTTTTGAAGACTAAAGGTGAAGTTCTTGAGACATTCAAGAGGTTTAGATCCCTTGTATAAAATTACAAATAGTGAAAAATCAAATGCTTAAGGACTGATCGTAGAGGAGAATTTTGTTCAAAAGCCTTTCAAGGTTATTGTGATATGCATGGCATTAGAAGATAACTGACCACTACATACACACCTCAACAAAATGGTGTAGCTAAAAGGAAGAACTGTATAGTGGTGGAGATGGCACGAAGCATTCTATAAACAAAGGAATTAAGCAATTCTTTTTGGGGAGATACAATTGCTACAACAGTATATATTCTCAATCGGAGTCCCACTAGTGCACTTGACAAGATGACTTTGTATGAAGCTTGGTATGAGAAAAAGCCAAATGTTAAATATTTTAAAGTTTTTGGTTTCTTATCCTATGTTCCTGATCAAAAGAGGCAAAATTTAGATCCCAAAAGTGAGTCATGTATTTTTGTTGGATATAGTGAGGAAAGTAAGGCTTACAGGTTATATAATCCTCTCACTAATAGGCTTATTATGTCAAGAGATGTGATTTTTGATGAAGGGGGAGTTTATGGTTATCAAAAAGGCCATATGGAGAAGTCAAAATCTGTTTTAAATGAAGTTATTATGGATGATATTGATCATGGGCAGCCCACTAATATTTATGTGCTACAAATCCACCAAGTAACCCCTCATCTAGTTGTTCAATTCCAAGTGTAATTCCAGATTCAAGGCCTAGTTCTACAAGGAAGGTAAGAAGATTGAGTGACATTTATAAAAGGAGTTCAAATAAAGCACATGAAGAAAATCCAAGAGGTGAGAAACTTAATTTTTCTTTACTTACCAAGGCTGATTTTGAACCATCATGTTTTGAAGATGCATATACTAATGAGGTTTGGATGCAATCAATGCAAGAAGAGATGGATTCTATTCACAGTAATGACACTTGGGAGCTTACAAAGATTCCACATGATAAGAAAAATATTGGCACCAAATGGGTCTACAAGAATAAATGTAACAGTGATGGAAGTGTTGAAAGGCATAAGGCGAGATTAGTTGCTAAAGGCTTCACATAGAAGTATGGCATTGATTATGAAGAGACATTTGCACCAGTAGCAAGACAAGAAACCATTAGAATGTTGATTTCATTATCAGCTCAAAATAATTAGAGCATCCATCATATGGATGTAAAAAGTGCCTTCTTGAATGGGTACTTAGAGGAAGAAGTAAATGTGGAATAGCCACAAGGTTTTGAAGTGCAAGGAAAAGAAAATCATGTCTACAAGTTAAAGAAGCCTTTGTATGGCCTCAAACAAGAACCAAGAGCATGGTATACTAGGATTGATGGATATTTTCAAGAGAATGGCTTTAAAATAAGTAAGAGTGAACCTACCCTTTACTATAAACAAAAAGGTAATGATATTCTAATTATAAGTTTGTATGTTGATGACTTGTTGTATATGGGTAGTAGTTTTATGATGAAGGATGAATTCAAAGTTTCCATGATGAATGAATTTGAGATGAAAGTTTATCCCTCATGAAATATTTTTTAGGAATGGAGATTTATCAAAGGGAGAATAAAATTTTTTTTTGTCAAACAAAGTATGCTAAAGATATGTTGAAGAAATTTGATATGGTTGATTGTAAACCAGTCTCCACTCCAGTTGCTCATGGAGTTGTGTTGTGTAGAGATGATGGTGCTGAAAGAGTTGATGAGATATCCTTTAGAAGTATTATTGGAAGCTTAATGTTTCTAACTCATACAAGACCTGATATTACTTATTTAGTTTCACTTGTTTCAAGGTACATGGCAGAGCCATTAGAAATACATATGAAGGTAGCCAAGAGAATTTTGAGGTATGTTAAAGGCACTCTAGATTTTGGTATTCATTACTACACTTCTAAAAAGTTCAATCTTGTTGGTTTTAGCGATTCTAATTGGGGAGGTAGTTTGGATGATCAAATGTCAACATCTAGGAATTATTTTTCTTTTGGTTCTAATTTGATTACTTGGAGCTCAAAGAAACAAAGTATAGTTGCACTTTCTATATAATTAGAGTATGTTGTAGTCACTTTAGTAGGTACACAAGCATTATGGCTTAGAAAAGTTCTTGAAGAAATTGGAGAGATTCAAGTTCAGTCCACAATTATTTTTTGTGATAACATTAGTGCTATTAAATTGTCCAAGAATCTAGTCAATCATAATAGGACAAAACATTTTGATTTAAAGCATCATCTTATCCAAGATTTAGTGCAGACGAAGGTATTAGAATTGAAATACATCAACACTCAAGAACAATTGGCAGATATATTCATGAAAGTAGTTGCAATAAATCAGTTTTTGACACGCAGAGATCAAATTGTGAGCCTACTCAGCATCAAGGGGGAGTAGGTTGAAAAGTGATGCTGAAGTGCAGTTCACTTAGTTCTAGTTTTAGACTATTAGTGTAAATTTAGTTTGCATGAATAATTTTTGTGGAGATAAATGTAGACAGTTAGTTAATTTTTAGTTAATATATTTTTTAGAAAAAATGAATCCTTAGAAAGGCTAGAGTTAGTTTTAGTATTACATGCAAATTATTATTTAGATAAATTTAAAATATTTTATTAAATAATTATAAAAGCATGTTCACATGCAATTCTATTAATACATTATAATTGATCTTTATTTTCAAGCAGAAGAAGGAGAATGATTCCAAGTTTTTGAAGAAGTATTTTTTATTTTTGCAATTCTTATTTCTTCTGTATTATGAATATTGCATATATTTAGCTATGATTTAATTTTATTTAAAATTATACATCTGGTATCAGAGAAGGTATTTTTCTTTTGGGTTAAAGATTTAGTAGTTGGAATTTTGCCAAAAAATTATCATGTCAAATTCTAACTCCTTGCCCATTCTAGAATTTGATGGAATGAGTATGATTATTGGTGTATCAAAATGATGAATTTTTTGATAGGAAAAGATTTGTGGGAGATTATTGAATTAGGTTATGTAGATCCAATTGATTTGAATGCCCTTATAACAAATGATAAAATAGCAAAGGAGGCCAAGAAGAAGAATGCTCAATCCTTATTTCATATTCAAATAACTCTAGATAAGAGCTTACTTCCATGAATTATAGGAGTAAATATAGTAGAGGATGCTTGGAAGAATCTAAAAGAATCTTACCAAGTTAGTGATCAAGTCAAAGTTGTCAAGTTACAGACATTAAAGAGAGAATTCAATAATTTAAAGATGTAAGAAGCTGAAAGTGTGAGTACCTATTGTGTCAGAGTAAAAGAAGTGGTCAATAAGATGGCTAAGCTTGGTGAAATTGTGAAAAATGAGGTTATGATCAAAAAGGTGTTGAGGAATCTCACATCAAGGTAGAACCATGTTGCCATAATCATAGAAGAAAGCAAGAATTTGTCTACCCTTCAATTTGATCATGTAGTTGGATCTTTGATGTCTCATGAAGAAATATTGAGAGATTCGTTTGGGGAAAGTGATGAGAAAGATTTTTCCTCCAAATTACAAATAACAAAGAATGAAGATGCCAATAGTAGCATCAAAAGTAATCAAGGCCAAGCTAGAGGTCAAAATCAAAATTACTCAAGAGGAAATAGAGGCATATGTGGTTTTTAAGGAAGAGGTGGTTTCAGAGGAAGAGGTAGAGGCTGATTTGATAAAAGAAATATCTAGTGTTATCATTGTAATAGGTATGACCACTTTAAATTAACTACTCTATAGCTTCGATGAGATGAGATTTCATCATGTGGTGTCATCTCACTCATCCATGAGTTTGACTATGGATTCCATCTAAAAGTATCATTATGGGGTTGTGGTGAAGTAAGATTTCACCACATGGAATCATCTTGCTTAATTGATTGATATCCTACCTTTGTAAACTATACTGACCCTCTTGGGGCTATGATGAAGTAGGATTTCACCATATGGATTCATCCCATTCATCAAAAATTTATTAGGCAATCTCAATGTTCAAAGTGATCCAAAAAAGTGAATGGGTGTGATATTGACACTTATAAACATCTCACTTATCTAAAACCTCACGTGAAAATCAATAGGCATAGAATGGCATGGGGAAGTGATTAAATGAGATCGTGTTATTTTATATCATCTTGCTCATCTAAGAGGTTGTAAATATTTGTAAAATAGATAAGATATGAAAGTTATGGTAAAATGGGCTAATGATAAGTGACACTTCAAATAAATGTGCACATTTAGAGAAAATAAAAGTGATCATTAGTCTTTCAAATTAAAACAAAAATAGCTAAGTTAATAATCCTAAATAAAGGTAAAAGGTGTATAAATTTATTGAGTAAAAGGGGCCCTTTGCCAAATTTAGATCCAATCTAGTTCATTTCCAATAAAATTGACTAATTCTTAAGATTAAAAAAATATGAATGCTTATCTAACTTAATTTAAAGGAATAAATAAAAAGACCTAATTACTAAGGAAAAGATACAGGAAAAAAACCCTAAAAATATTTAAATAATTTGCAAATATCTAAGGCCCTAATTTAAGTTTAATGATTTTGACAGGTGAAACAACCATCAAATTTAATCTCTAAAAATTCTAACAAGGATGATTTCATAATGTTAGTTGGCATGGTCATTCCTTGCTCTGTCACTTATCAAATGGGGATTTATAATATGTTGATTGCTCTAATACTTTGATGTAATGAGATCTTACCACATAGCATGATATGACACATCTAGAAGGTTTCATGCCTTGGCTCAAATTTTATGAGGTAATAAATACTATAGAGCTCCAATATCTCTATAAGTGGTATCATCCTAGCTATTTCAAGGATATAAAGAAGTAGGATTTTGTCACATAATAGGATCAAATATATAAATGATTTAATGAAGTGGGTAAGTTATATCTTGACAAACATTCCTCATGCCATTCATCCAAGAGGTTGTTAATTATTGATAAGTGTCAACTCCTTGCTCATCTGGGGCTCATGAGTTTGAAAATTTACTCAATATAAAAAGGTTCAAATGGTTATTGTTATAGACTTAGATTACACCCTAACTGAGCAAAGGATTTCTCAGATCCTCTACTCAGATCTAATCCAACATGGGAATGACCCTAGGTTGTGGGTTACCTAAACTTGGGTCAGACCTCTAGGGTTTTTAATGAGGATAGCTCATCAGATATGAAAATATAGTTATTTTACTAAACCTATACTATTGAGATGAAAAGGGAGCAAAAATACATGAATGAAAACCTATTCTAAGTGTGGTGATGTACCAAATGTTCAATGATCCATTCTCAGTTTAGACACTTTTATGACTACTAATGAATCCAATGGGGAAAATAATTGATCAAGTTTTATGAAAAAGTCCCAAACATGAGTATTTTATATGAATTTTGAAAACATACCTAAAAATTGAAGGAAAAAAATAAATTTTTCTATGTAAGACATTATGGACTTATGACACTTCAAGAAAAACCTCACTAGCTATCACTTCATAGAACCTACAAGGAAATAACAATCTTGAAGTACAGGTACATGGAGGACACATAGATTATGAATAAAAAACATACACTCTATAAATAAAACTCTAATAAAGTACACATAGCATTCAAATATAATCTAAAATTATCTTATAATTCTTTAAAGAGATTCCAAAGTAATTTTAGTAGAGGTTTTCTATACCCATCTAAGGGATGAAAATCAAGAGCACAAAGATTGAATTTATAATAGAATGGGATGAGAGAGAGGGGAAGGGATGAGTGGGAGAGTGGAAAAGGGGTCATAATTATCAAGGATAATATTACCATAATAATTAGTCATAATATATACTTCAAACTTCATCATTCCCTTCCTTACATTAATGCCACTATGTCTTTTCCTGACGTGAAAGGATGGATCATGAAGGTCAAGACCACTACAGGAAGTAACCAACCCCATTGTATGAATCATTATTGATCTCCTATACATTAATTACCTTTATTGAAAAGACAAAATCCTCATATTCATGCACCCAAAAAATCCATGACTATAACTACCTTGATTGGGTATAAGTACCTACTTGTCAAAGCTAAGATTGTATCAAAGGATAAGAAACCTCTCTACAATCAAATTTTTTCCACCCTATTGAAATAATTAATAATAGGTATTTAATATAGATGAAAACCAATACCATTTATTAGTTTTAATATATCCATAATTGTAATGGATATACATAGATTTTTTGATCTCATTTCAATAGCTAGTTGCCCATCGTTGATCTCTATTAGGCCTAGAAAGACCTATTTTTGCCTCTGAGTATTTATGGAAGAAAAAAACTCATCACACACGTGGATAAATTTAAAAATACAATGAAAATATTTGTAAAACATTACTTTAATCTCAAATAATAAGGTCTACAAGTTATAAACCCTCACACTAGGTCCAAATTAAGCTTTAACGGTGGTCGTTCATGATATTTATTTTAGCTAAACCCAGATCACATATGGATCTTGGATCTATCTATTTTACTATTTGGGTTCATAGGATCTATTGATATGATGTGTCTACCAATGTGTTATCCCTACCACATTCTTTATCATATTTTAAAATATGACTATTGCTTCTTCTGACACATGTCACCATTTTATGCCTTTTAGGATTTGATAAAATTTACTTTGTCAATATTTGCTTTGGGATTCCTAAATTAGGACACTTGGAAACCCCACATTTAATCCTAGGATAATTCTATTATTCTACATCTACTTCACATTATTACACCACATGTCAACCTCACATACAATATAGCTCATTAACCTTTTGACCTTACATGAACAATCAATTTTTTTGGAGTGATTGAACATGTGTCATCAATCTCCTACTTGATCAAATGCACCCCATTGATATAATTTTTTTCCATGATCATTCCAATTTTCATTTATGCATTTAATATTAGGATCCTCTAACTTTTTGATTATGATCTCACCATTGATATTTGAGTGCATGATTAGAAGCACTCCATTAGATCTTATAGACCCACTGACCCTACCCTTGTCCTCTCACCATTAGATATTATCTTAGCTTCCATGATCTTGACATCTATAAAATTTTTGTTTGTCCTTAGTATCCTCTAACCTTTTACCTCACTTTCCATTGATATTTGATATTATCAAGTGAGATCTCAACACCTAGAGGCAGTGTGTCCATTCTTAGGATCCCATAAAGATTTTGAATTCAAATAGCTAGTTTCCACAACTTAATATTGACATCCTTAGTCATGTCTCATATTATTTGTTTATTTTTTAAAGGCTTGTAGACAAAAAATTCACTAAGACACAAAATTTCCAAAGGAATGACATAGCATGAAGTACATCCTTTTCACGTAATCCTTCACTCAAGGGCTGCTAAGATAAGATTGGAATATAACTATATAATAAATGATTATACATGTCTTTAACACATTTAACATGACTAAAAAGTATAATATAAACATAGGTCATGACCATTTAATATATAGATTTGGCCAATTTCTAGGTCTAGAAATTGACTGATATTTTTGGTGACTCAGCTGGCTTGACCAACCTACTGGTCATGGAACCTAGAATTTGATCAATATTGCTCATGATGACTAGATAAATGAAGTATTACTTATAAAAGGATTATTCCTAACTCATAGAAACATTCTGAAGTAATGAGACACACAAAAATAAAAAGAAATAAAAAAACCAAGAAATAACTACCTAAATAGAAAAAAACAACAAATAGAGCAATTTACAAGATCACTTGGAGGTAAAGACATACCTATCTACCTATGTACAAAGATCATGAGATAACACTAGTATAATAATTTAAGATACCTCCCATTGATAGGGATGGGAAGGCTCTCTCTATTCAACCTATCAAGCTTAAAGGCATTGATCTCCTTGTAACCTATGATAACATAAGGCCCACTCCAAAGACTATCAAACTTAGAGTGCTTTCTTAGTTTTGCACAATCCTCATCCCATTTGAAGACTATATCACCTTATTGTAATGTATTTGAGGAAGATATCTTATTAAATGACCTCTTAACTTAGTTTTGATTAGACCTTGTAATGTATATATCAGTGTCCCTTATTTCCTCCAACTATCTTAGCTCATTCAACCTTATCTGCATAGCATCATCTTCTAGGAGCTCAAGTTGATGTGCAATCTCTGATGTAGGAAGTTCAAGAGATATAAGAAGTTTGGATTCTTTTTCATAGATAGGAAGGTATTAAGAGTGTCTAGTATCTTTCTTAGGTGTCACTCTATCTACCCATAGGGCAGTCCTTAGTCTAGTATGCCACTCCCTCTTACCATCTTCCATAGTTCTCTTGATAAACCTTAATAAATTCTTATTTGTAGACTCTACTAGTCCATTGCATTATGGGTAATATTTATAGGATGCCTTGAGATAAATTTCATGTGAAATATCCCATGCACATATCTTTTTTTCCTAAAGGCAAATGCATTTTCAAAAATGATTATAGAAAACATATTGAATCTAATCACAAGGCTATCATAAAAGTCCAAAATAGAATCTTCATTAGCTTCTTTGATGGAAGTTGATTCAACCCAACTTATAAATTATTTTGTAGATGTAATGATCCATTTATTTCCTTTAATTTAAGGAGGGTGTATCATCCCTATGAAATATAATCACCATTACATGAAAGGTTGTTCTATTTGTATGGGTTACAAGGGAAGGGTAGCTAGTTTCTACTTGCCAACAAACATTACACATTTTAGGCATTTTATTACCCAAGAGTGTGCATATCTAAACATTATGGGCCAAAATTACCCATATCTAATGATCTTAGAGGATATGGTCTTGGTATAAAAATCCCCACTAGCTAGAATATCATAGAACTACTCAAGCAACTTGTCTATTTGGCATGATTCTACACACCTCAAAAACTTGTCTCTTATATCTCTCTTGAAAATTACTCAATCTATCAAGACATAAGGTATAATTTTCAACTTGAATTACCTTATATTAGCTCTATCTACTCTCATAGGACATTGGCCTAACACAATAAATATGAGTATATCATGTGTCCAATTGAAAGGTGTGTTGTCTACAACTGCCATTGGCTATCATAGACTGCCAACACTTGATCTTTATCTTGTTTTAAATCTACTTCAAGGTCTTCACATAAAACTCTTCCCCTTAAAATTTTTATAAATTTAACTTCAATGTCATACTCCATTCATTTTTTAACCCATCCATCTCTTTTCTCATTGAGGTCTTTATTGAGTATAAACTCTTTAATACTTGAGTGTAACACCATGAGTATGATCTTAATATTGGAGACCATGTGACTAAATTTATTAAAACCTCTCACTACTACAAGAAAATGTTTCTCTACAAATATATACCTATACTCGTACCCCTCTAAGGCATAACTAAATAAATCAATAGGATATTCTAAACCTTGATCATTTTATTGCATCAACATGGCAAAGATTGCATCTAACATAGAGAAGGCATATAAGTAGAATTATTTGTTAAAATTAGGATTAATAAGTGTATGGGCATGAGAGATGGCCTCCTTTATGGCCATAAAACTCCTCTTACCTTCTTTTTTCCATGTAAACTCCTTGAATTTTCTTAACATGTGAGTAAGAGGCTTGACCAACTCTATAAAGCCTGGGATACACCTTATTATAAAATTAATCTTTCCTAAGAAATTCTATAGACCCTTCTTGTGTTTGGGCAAGGGTAAGGATAAGATGGACTCAACTCTTTCAGGATCTATGGAAAGACCATACTTGGACACTACATGGCCTAATAACCTGTCCTCATGAACACCAAATATACTTTTTTAGGATTTAATGACACACCAAAATCTTTACATCTTTCAAATACTAACCTCAAGTGAGAAATGTGATCATTTGGGTCCTTTGAGAAAATAGTGATGTCATCTAGGTAGATGAGCACCATGTCATTGATCAAACCTTTAAAGGCAACATCCATTTCCCTCTATAAATTTACTCTAGCATTGGATAGTCAAAAGGGATTTTTATTATATGCATAAGTGCCCACTTTGTGGTGAAGGAATTCTTATGCCTATCTTCTTCCTTGAACATAATATAATTATAACTAGAGTAGACATAAATTAATGAAAATATTTAATAACCTACCATATTTTGAATAATATGATCCATTAAGGGTAGTGGGTAATGGTATTTTAGGGACACTTTATTGAGGTCCCTAAAGTCAACACATAATCATATTTCCCCATTATTATTCCTCATTGGCATAAGGTTTTCCACCCATGAGGAAGGTTGAATAGGGAATATTATATTTGATTTAATCAACTTAAATATCTCCCTTCTCATCAACTCCTCCACTTTTGGGTTTATAGGCCTTTGTTTTTGCCTAACTAGTTTTACATTGCTCTCTAGTTCAATGGTATGTTGTGTAAGTTTGGGATCAAAACCCTTCAAATCCTTGTATTCCCATGTAAATACATTAAATAACTCTTGGTATAATGTAATAAATGTATCTCTCTCTTATATCATGTTAATATTTCCTAACTTTAGTAATTTATCTTTGAAGATCTCTATCCTTTCATAATGTTCTTCCTTGGCTAAGTTACATACCTTGCCTCTTATCACTTGGTCATCTTCATTGAATATGATTTCAAATTTCATAATCCCTTTAGGTAGATTTTTATATCTCAAATATACTATTTGATCATCATACTGATGTTGGAATTTATTTTGACTCTTATGGTAGAATTCTACCTCCTACATCAAAAAACATATAATTTGGTCATCATTATCAAACACCTTCCAACTCACCTCATTGTTAGGTACAGTTGGCCTGTATATGAATTTGATCTTGTTTTGACTTTGGTTTCCTTTGGCTCATTATACAACCTCATACTGATCTCCAATGGTTGCAAGCCTATCTATATGTTGATTTGACTCTCTTGGTATGGATTGTATATTGAATGCCAAGAAGTCCTCTATGAGATCCCATACATGATGTTTGTAATCTTTAAAATTATGGTTCTTGATTTTAATAATACCTCTCACATGTTTCAAAACAAGCTCACCAATAGACACCTCTTCTTCTTGCCTCTTGTAAACCATGTAAAAGATCCTCATATTTAGTTATGTTTGAAGTACAACTGAATTGAAATATTGTAGCTAAATAGTACTTCTAATTTGAGGGTGAAACTAGCATGGATCTAGATCCACTACCATTATTTGACCTTGAGACATAAAATAATAAATTCAATATACCATCTTCCTCTTGAGTGGTGTTAGTTAGGAAAGGTATAACAACACCCTCCTCATGCATACAATACACCCCTAAGCTTGCTTCTTCAATATTAGTGTAGGGATCAAATCCATCATTATCAATTACCCCTTCACCCAAGTATAGGTCTAAAATGCCTTCAATATGGTCATGAGGCTCTAACTCACTAAAAATTTCATCTTCATCTAATATGGTATAGTTGATGTTTGCAAGGTTAGGTATATAGGGCTCTAGATGGAACCTAGAGATAGGTTCAGACCTAATAGTGACCCTAGTCCCATATCTAGTCCTAAAAACCATGTATGACTAGTCAAAGTACAAATATCCCCCAAATTTTTTATTAAAGTCCCTATATGTTCATAGGGAAAAATATGGGGGTAGATCTACAACCATTATATCTTGAGAGATGACACAATTTGGGCAAGCTACCAATGTGTATGATATTATTTTAGTGGGGGAACCATCTAACTGGAGAACACCTTTTTCATTAGGCACATACTTAAGCTCAATCTTATCTATTATATATTTAAGCATAACTAAGGTTGAAGCTCCTAAATCTATCATATAATTATGTACTAATCAGTCCCCTATGATGACTAACAATAGAATGGAGGGGGTTTGATAACCTTAGGGAGATGAACAACATTATGAACTTGATCTTGACTAGGAGCTTGACTAGGAACTTAAATTTGACTAGGCTAACTATTATTGGTAGAGATAATGTTAACCTTATCAGTTGTCTCATTCACATGAAAAGGCTTAGAGAGCTCTTATTGAATAATATCTTTCTATCCTAGAATAGACAAAGCATCATACATAGACATAGTGACATTAGACTTTTTCATATGATTTACAATGTTGAAAGGAATAATATTTCCTTTAAATTATATCTTGGAAGTAGAAGTATCACCTGAAACTGGAGAAACATGAGGAATAAAAGGAGACTTATGTTGTTGCCCTTGAGGTATTTGTTTGGTTGAAGGAGATTTAACAATTACATTTGAAGGGGTAGGCTACTAAATGTCTTGTGGAGATGTTGAATAAGCCTTAAGCTACCCCAAATTGTCATCCACCATCCTCTTCTTAAACCTTGTATGGGTTACAACTAGTTTATCTATATTTTGTGTAGTCTACCCCATGTTTATTGTTACATGCTAAAACATATGCTCCCTTTCTTGAAAGTTCATGCATGTGGTGTAAACTAGTGCCTTACCCATGTTCCCTTGCTATTGAATTTGAGATTCTAATGGTGTCAAGGCATGCATATTACCTTGATTCATTGGAGGACCTTGTGGTGGAGGAGGCATTATGTCATGGCCTTGAAATGAAGGATTATGCTACCAACTATGATCTTGATACATTTCTCCACTTTTAACCATTACCATCTCATTAGACTACCCTCCTAATTTCCATTGATCATCTTATGTAATGCTTTTTTATGTGGGGACTAAGGCTTTTGAACCACTTGTAGCTGTGGGGGTGTAACTATTATAAGATCTACCTTGAGTAATTCTACCTTGGGATTGTTGATTTTATGGATAAGGGGGTCTATCACAAGATTGAACAAGGTATTGGGCTTGAAAGGGACCTTGATATGGCCTAATAAAAGTCTATTTTTGTCTCTCTATAGTCACTAGCTTGTTGTTTTGTTCCTTCATCAAGCTCGTAATCCTTACAAATTTGTCCACTGACTATCATCAGGTTGGGATTTATTGTTTGGAGTGGAAAATAGATCAATAGTAGGTGGGGTTGGCTGATTCTTAGGAAAAAGTGGCGTGAGAGGTCTTGTCATGTGTTTCCCTACTTGTATCAAATAGTTTTATTCCCTTATAGATATCTCATAAGCCCTAAGTAGAGTTGTCCCACCCACAGATTGGATCATGACTACAATGTCTAAATTCAATTATCTCAAATAGTAAAGAAAAGCATAATTAGGTGTGGGTTTAATGATGATAAGGATATTATCTAAACTATTTTGGAATCTATATTTGAATTCAACCATAGATTCTTTATATGCCCTCTTGATTGAGATGATTTGTTCAATAAGTGACACATGGTCACTTCTATCCTCAAAACATTTACATAGGCACTCACCAAACTCATTATAAGTATTGATTGAGGTAAGAAATAGACCCATATACCATTGTAGGTATTTTATTTTCAAGGATGTGGCTAGTAATCTCATGTATATATTATCTTGCATAATTTTATGTAATGAACAAAGGTTTGTAATGTCAGATATATGCTCTAGAGGGGTGGTGGAGTTTTATCCTATAAAGTATGGTAGACTCTTCAAAGAGGTAGTAGGGATATCATGATGTTTATAAATATTAAGAGGGTTTACACCATTTAAGGGTATAAAATCTTGCATTATGGGCCTTTCCATTTGCATAGTAGGCATTGCATTGCTTAAATCAATAAGATGACTAGGAGATGAATATTTATTTTGGGGATAAAGACCTGTCTTATTGAATCTTGATTTTTTATATAAAATAAAAGGAAACTCAATGAATTAAAATGGAATACCTTTACTATCTAACCCTATAATAACCTTTGGCATGAGAGGTGTTATCTAGATGATGTTAGGAACTCTATAAATTGGATAATCTTTAGCTTATAATAATGGTAGATGTCTCCCTCTATTGTAAATACTTATTTTTAACTCCAGACATCAGTCATGCCAAAGATAATGTGTCCCACTAGGAATTCCATATATATTTAGACTTAGATTTCATCCTAGCTAAGCAAAGGATTGTTTAAGTCCTCTACTCAAATCTAGTCCAACATGGGAATGACCTTAGGTTGTGGGTTACCTAATATTATGTTAGACCTCTAGGGTTTTTAATGAGGCTAAATCCTCAGATATGATAATATAGTTCCTTTAATAAACCTATACTATTGAGATGAGAATGGAGAGAAAATAGATGAATGAAAACCTATTTTAAGTGTGGTGATGCACCAAATGTTCAATGATCCACTCTCAGCTTAGACACTTTTATGACTACTAATGAATCTAATGGGGAAAAGAATTGATCAGGTTTTATGACAAAGTCCCAAACATGATTATTTTATATCAAGGATAAAAATAGACCTATAACTTCAAGGACATAAAGAGATAGGTCTATGCAAGACACTATGGACTTACAAAACTTCAAGAGAAATCTCACTAACTAAGACTTCATAAAACTTGCAAGAAACTGATAGTGTTTAAGGAAGGGTACATGGAGGACACAAAGATGATGAATAAGAAACATACACTCTATAAATCAAAATCCAAAAAATTACACCTAGCATTAAAGTAGAATTTTAAATTATCTTATATTACTTCAAAGAGCTTATAAAGTGATTTTAGAAAAGGTTTTCTATACCCAGATGAGGGATGAAAATCAAGAGATCAAAACTTGAATTTATTATATAATGGGATGAGAGAGAGGGGAAGGGATGTATGGGAGAGTGGATAATGGATCATAATGATCAAGGATAAGATTACCACTAGAATTAGTCATAATAACTACTTAAAACTTCATCAATCCCTTCCCTACATTAATGTCACTTTATTTTTTCTTGGTGTGGAAGGATGGATCATGAAGGTCAAGACCACTTTAGGAAGTAACCACCCATATCATATGAATCATTCTTGAGATTATTTGCATGTATTCCCTTCACTTCAAGGAAAAAATACTCATATTCATGCACTTGACAAATCTATGACTATAACTACCTTGAGTGGCTACAATTATCTACTTGTTGAAGCTAAGATTGTGTCAAAGGATGAAACACCTCTTCACAGTCACATATATGACACCCTATTATAATATTTGAGCATAGGTATTTACCATAAATGAAAACCAATCCCATTTATTTTTTTTCATATATCCATAATTGTAATGGAGATACACAAGTTGCTTGATCTGATTTCAACAACTAGCTACCCATCTTTGATCTCTATTAGGCTTAATAAGACCTATTTTTGCCTCTCAACATTTATAGAATCTGAAAATTCATCATACACATGGATAAATTTCAAAATACCATACACATAATTGTAAAAAATTACTTAAATCTCAATGAACAAGGTCTACAATTTCTAAACCATCACATGAGGGCCAAACTAAGCTTTAATGGTGGACCTTCGAGATATCTATTCTAGCTCAATCTAGATCATATCTGGATCTTTGCTCTATGAATTTGCCTATTTGGGTTTATAGGATTTATTGATATAATTTTCTACTTGTGTGTCATCCCTACCATATTCTTCATCATATTTTAAAATATGACTACTACTTCTTCTGACACATGCCACCATTTTATGTCTTTTGGGATTTTATGAAATTTACTCTAACAATATTTACTTTCGGATTCCCAAATTAAGAAACTTGACAACCCCATGTTTAATCCCAAGATCGTATTATTAGTCTCCATTTGATTCATGTACTTATGACACATGTCATTCTCATGTGTAATTTACCTCATTGACCTTTTGAACTTACATACACCATTGATTTCCTTAGAGTGATTAAATGCATTTCATCAATCTCCTTTTGTTTGATCAAATGTGCACCATTGATCTACTTGTTTTCCATGATCATGCCACTTGTCATTGATGCATTTAATCTTAGGATCTTTTAACTTTTTGACTAAAATCTCTCTATTAATCTTTGAGTGCATGATTATAGTCACTCTATTGGATCTTCAAGACCCAATAACCCTGCCCTTTTTTTCTCACTATTACATCTTATCTTAGTTTTCATGATCTTGACATTTTTTAGCTTTGAATTCATCATTATGATATTCTAACCTTTAACCTCACTCACCATTAATATTTGATTCAATCAGGAGAGACCTTGAGACCTAGAGGAAGTGTGTTCATTCTCAAGATCCCTTAAATATTTTAAATTCAAATGGTTAGTTTCCAAAACTTAATCTTGATGTCCCCCAACATGTCTCATACTGTTGGTTCATTTTTTAAAGTCTTACAAAAAAAATGCACTAAAACACAAGATTTTCAAAGTAAAAACATATCACAAAGTACATCCTTTCCATGTAATCCTTCACTCAATGGATGTTAAGACAAGATTGGAATATGACTATATAATAACTGAATATACATGTCTTAAACACCTTCAACATGACTAATAAGTAGAATATAAACATAGGTTATGACCCTTACAGCTATAGGGTTCGCCAATTTCTAGTTCTAGAAATTAACCAATAGTTATGTATAGTCCCAAAAGTGTCAAATGACTATCACATAACATGTTCAAATATAAGGGTACCTATGGGAAAAATAAAAGTGGCCATCATATTTTAAATTCAAATAAAAATGGCTAAAAAATCTAAAATAGAAATCCAAGACAAACCAAAATAATCAAATAAAAGGGGCCCATTTAGACAAAGATTTAGTTAATTTAGACCAGATATAACAAAATTACTAAGTATAAAAATGAAAATATAAAAACACTTATCATTTTAAAATCAAAATGAGGCTAAAATAAATTGAATTGGTAAGGGAAAATATGAAAAACTTTGGAAATAGTTAAATAGTTTTCCTAAGTCCAAGTTAAATTTGTCAAAAATGGGAAGTTTAACCTATTTCAAAACATGCTTCAAGATAGACAAGACTCATTAGACTTGTGCAAATTGAGACAATTTTTCAATGAAGCCCTAGATCTAATTTATAAACCAAGAGCATACAATTAAAATTTCATGTTTAGGATTGGTTAAAACAATGAAGCAATATTATAATTCATACCTCACATCTAAATACTTTATCAATCAGATTGACAATTTCAAATAGTTAAAATCCACCCAATTATTCAAAAATAAGAGGCTATACTCTAAAGTCAAAAAATGTTCCATGATTTTTAATGAAATTAGGGTATATTGTGTAAGTAATAACACATTGTTATTATTTTTGGACCTACAGTGATATTCAATTTAATTTTTCTTAACACTTTATGAGAGATGTTATTAAAGTTGTGAATGGTCATATCAAATTAACTAAGGTATTTGCCTCTTACACCAAGTATAAGAACAAATAATATACTGCAAATTTTGAGCCATGATATATTATCTACCAAAACATGATTAACCCCATTACCTATTATTTTTACTTGAATATATAATGGGATTTTTGGTTAATAACATGTGTAGGAGGTAAGTATTATTTCTCAAATTAGATATTATCCTCACTCCATATAATGGCATTGAAAGTAGATGCAAAATAAGTTGGTTTAGTATTATTTCATTAAATTTGTATTACATAGTGCCACATCAATAATGTTCTTATAAATAATGGATTTTTGAATTAATTCTAATATAAACATTTTTTCTTGAGTATTTTTATGTTTTTTTATGACATCATAATATTTAACTACATTCATTAACACCTTGGGTGGTGGAGGAAGAATATGAGGGACATTTTGAGGACCTCCACTTATTCTTATAGGATGATGTAACACAATATTCATATTTTAATAGCATGGTCCCCTAGATAAAATATAATCCTAGGGTGAATAATAGGGGAGGAATGGTTGGTTTCACTACCTTGAGGTCTAGGGGGAGGAGGAATGAAATGAGTCGTACATGCACTTTCCCATTCAGTAGTAATTGGAAGAATCTCAAATTCAATAGTCACATTATATGTGATACTAAGGAGATATAAGAGTTCATAATTATTGATATCATCCTTAGTTTGATTTTAGATACATTTAACCCATTGAATTTCATGAATATTAATAATATTTAATATTTTAGGAAATGTTATCCAAAATTTGGCCATCATGAGTGGAAGTCATTCAAAACTTTGATGTATTAGACCTTAACTTTGTTGATAGCCATTATGAAGATTTTTTCTTGGTCATTAACGTTATAGGATCTTAGGTATGGTAGGGTGTCTTCCTTGGTAGCTTACATGTTATCTAGGATGGTCTAGTGAGTAGTAGGTTCAAGTCATTTAGTATTGTCATCAAAGAGTTACTTTTTGTAAGCTTTTCATCATGTTTTTATCATTTTTATGGTAATTTTTACAAAGTTAAGTTTAAATGGAAATCAAGTCCATGAAGAAGCTTTCTCAAGGAGACAAGATGTTAAACCTTCAAGGAACAAAATGGTATATAGTTGATCAAAGTGGTCAAATAATCAAAACTAGTAAGTTGATCACATTGTGTTTTAAGTAATTTTAAGACTTTAAGGTAATTTTGACAAGTTTAAGATATTTTATTTCTTTAGTCTTATTTTAAATTCTAATGTTGAGATGACACTTAATAGCAATAGAAAATTTGAGGGTTTATTTCTTCAATAGAGGGTTTTTTAAAGTCATCTAACATCAAATGATGACATCATACTTATATTTGTTTATAAACCTTTCCCCAGGCCTTTTGCAATTGCTTTCTAACATTGATAGTATTTTTTAACTACCACTCATCATTTACAATGGCTAAATGAGGTTTTTTTGTAATATTTTCAAGAGAAAAAGGTGAGGAACATTTTGACACACTCTTCCATATCCATACAAGTCAAGGGAAGCTAAAGAGTGACTTGTTCCATCTTCTCTAATAGTTCCAAAGGGCAAAATAGTCATATTATAGAGGAAATAAAACTTTTGGAAGCCTTTTGTAGGGGTTTTATATTAAAATACAATTTACAAGATCTTCCATTGGTCCCTATGGCCTTATAACATCCAAATCTATATAAAAATTGGAGTTGTAGAGCCAAAAACATATTAAAACCCACTCCATTTCTCCATCAGATTTCTTGGTAGAAAAAAATAATCAACCAATTTTAACTTGGAATTTTGAGGATAAAATTTAGGATATAATCCCTTGTAAATAAGAGTGGAACCTAATGACCTACTTTGTGTCATTTTTTGGCTGGTTGATCTCCTTAACTTTTTGAACAATCATTAAGAAGTTAAGGAGAATAAAAATACTTGAAGCACCATCAGGGTTAGTTTTCCTCAAGTAAAGATTTATGAGGTAATATTAATGTGTGAAAGTGATTTTAAATGGTCTATTAAAAATTCATTGATCCTTGAAATATCATTTTATTTCATGTTTCTTCATGTTCAAGTTTGGTGTGTTGTCAAACAATCTAGTTTTGATAAGTTGGCTCAAGGCACTCAAATTATAGGAGATGTGAGTTATTTTTAATGAATTAAATGGATGAAGTTAATTTTAAAATATTTAATACAAAACCCTAAAGACATCTCAATCATCTTCAAACATCATTGACCTAATGGACTTCAAGGAGAATAAAGAGTTTGCTCACACATTTGGATTGTTAGAGATTGTAGTCATTAAATAAGAGTGTGATGCCATATATCAATAATATTGGATAGGAAATATTATAATTATATATCATTTAATTCCATTATCATGGGTGGAAATCTTACAATCCAAAGACCTAGGAGTTTACTTTCAAGTCAATTTCAAATAAAGATTGTAAATTTATAGGTCTGTAGACCTATAGGTCACTATTGGCATCAAAAGATTATGTAAGAAGGATTAACAAAAAATTTAATGTAAAATATATTTACCTCTCATATTTTAAAAAAATTATAATCTCTTTAACATTCATGAAAGCTCAGTTTCCTAACTCATATTGCATTCAAAGGGACTATGTAAGTCAAAAGGTGATTGTCCAAGATAAGAAGAAGGTAGTGATAATTCTAAAAGTTTGTCCATGTGATATAAAGAAAATAAAATTTATTTAGAGTATTAAAATTAATTATTCATCTCTATACATACCTTCATCATTGTTCAGTTGATCCCAATAGAGAACCAAACAAGGAAGAATCAAAATTTAGCCTAAATGACCACCTACAGGGCTCTAGCAGGTAGTGGGGTCAAATGTCATGTTGGTAAGAGAATGAATTAAATTTTTGGATGATAAATTAGGTAAAAAAATATGTGATTGATATGTTTTATAATCCAAAATTCATAAAAAAGTTTTATTTAGCCTATAGAGTAAAAATTTGGCAAACCTACAATTAGGCAATCCTAATCAACACCTACAAGAATACCTATATGAGGATGCATTTAGATGTTAAATGGAGACTCATATGATATTTTATTTTTTAAATATTCCAATTTTGGATAGTAAAATATTTTTATATTTTTAAATGAATAAAAAAACCTTAAAAAGGGGACATCACTCACACTACTATCAAGATAAATCTAAAACACTATCTATAGGTTCGTCACAAGAGAGGCAATCAAAATGAGATATGTATGAAGAAAAAAAAGGTTTAAAAAGTTTTAAAAAGGTAAATAGGAACATTTATATCATTTAATAATCATTTAATAAACATAAAATTTCTAATGAAAAGGATGATACTCACACTACATTTAGATAGACCTGGTTAACACCTACAAGTAGGTTTTTAGTGAGTTGGATAAAATATGTTAATCATTTATTGAAAAAATGAGTATGGATAGTGAAATAGGTGTTTCCATTTTAATAATAAATTATTAAATTATTTCATTGATTTTAAAAATTATTGAGGGTAATGACAGGCTTAAGAAGGGGTAATTAGGCCTAAAAGGCCTAAATGAGCATACACAGGCTTATGTATGTGAAATATGAAGAAACATGCATGTTTTTGAGATTTTAGTCAATTAAAGAGTAAAATTATATGGTTTAAATAATTTTAACCACTCCATGAAGTTTGGAAACACCAATAAATAAATAAAGTGTGAAGAAAGGCATGTTAGGGTCATTTGAATAAGATTGTACATAAACCCTTGTATAGGGCTAAAGATTGATTCTAGTGGTTTGAAGGGTTAATCCATTAATATAACTATGGGGATACATTTTTACAAGTTTCACATAACATAAAATTAAGTTTAAAATCTAAACTAAATGTTTTGAAGAATTTTCTTGCCAATTCACCTTCTTCGACTACAGTCATGCTAGTATGGCTAGGAAAGTCAACTTTTATTATGTGAAAATATAATGAAGAGATGCATGGGATCCTGAGCCCATCATGAAGCAATTATGGGGTTTTATAATTAATATTCTTGGCATTTTTTAGGGTTATTTCCCTCAACTATATGAATCATCCTTAAGACTCCAAGTACTCTTAAAGCCCCATTAAATCTTGAATGTAACCTGATGGAAGAAACAAAGATTTTAAACACTCAAGATGGATTAAAGTGGCCTCTCAATAAATTTTATTATCTTCATACTTCTCTTAGGCACCTGACTAATCATAATTTGTTCATGTGTGTACAACTATTGTATAGATAAAGGCCTAAAAAGCTTCCATTTGTGCTTGTGTACAGGGTTTTGAACTAGACAAAGCTTCTTAATCAATTGAGTACATTATTTAAGTCAATATATAAGTTTTATAATCATGATTATATCATTAAATAATCTTATAGATTCATAATATAGGTTTCAATTTGATCACTAAGCCTCAATGAAGAGATGTGACTCATCTTGCATCAAGAGAGTAAAGTGCAAACATGTTACAAGGACTTTAAAGTCATGGAACATCTTGGTGAGAATATATTACTATCAATGCAAGGTATTAAAAATCATGGAATAGTGATATAAACCATTATTAACCCTAAAATTCATTTGAATCTTTAAGACATGAATGTCTCTTACTATCCCTTGCCAAACAAGTATGGGTACTATAGCCATAAGGTTACTTCTAGTGTTTGAACATAGGTTATATGATTTGATAAAAGACCTAAAAGAAACAACACATTTTTATGGAGGTATCTAAAACAAAAAATTAGATCTTAATTAAAAATTCAAGCCTTTGTATAAAGATAATTTTTGTATATATATCATGGAATTCAAATGCAAGTTTCATGTGAGGAAGAAGAATTATAAAGAGAGAGTGGGTATATAATATTCCCAACCATGCCAAATGTAAATAAGGTGAATTGTAAATACCCTTAATAGGTAGACTTGTAACTATTTGAGAAGGATATATGATAAAAAAAATCATCAAAATTTCCATGAATACC
Source organism: Torreya grandis (assembly GCA_037957365.1). Lineage (NCBI taxonomy): Eukaryota > Viridiplantae > Streptophyta > Pinopsida > Cupressales > Taxaceae > Torreya > Torreya grandis. The sequence goes on from JARHVA010001793.1 coordinate 1,497,656, forward strand.
TCCTATGCTATCCTTGTGAAGAGTTACTCTAACACATGTCCTAGAAGGCTAAGAAGGAAGATGAAAACACATTATTTTAAAGTTTGGTGTCATTCCTCATCTATTTTTTAACTAATCTGATCATGATTGTCATCTCATGAGTTTATCTTCTTGTCCTACTCTTTTATCTTCTTCCAATCGATCTATAAATGAATCCTTGAGAGGCATCGAAGGGATCCTCAAGCTAGTTATAGCAAATCCCTACCAATTTTAAGACTTAAAATTTCCTTTAAAATTAATTCAAGTTTAGTTCTATCATGTTATCTTACATAAAATGACATTGAGTGAGTTTTTTTATGAATTTTTTATGATAGTGAGATTAATTCCATGTATTTGTCCTTTTTTTTTATGCATCTATGTAGGTTAGTTTCATTTCAACAAGTCATATGATGTGTAACACATGGTTTTTTGAGTGTAAGTGTTGAAAACATTAGTAGTTTATATGTTTACGCCTTTGGTTGATCACCTTAGCTATTGTATAATGCATAGCCTTCATATCAAAAAACTAGTGTGCTAGGAGCTATTTTTAAATCATGAAAATCAAATTGTAACTTGTCTTTTCATAGTGAAAATAATAGTAAGTTGAGGAATTTATATTTGTTGCATCACCTCCATGTTTGTTTACTAGTTTTATTCCACTTTTACCCCTTTTCCTTTGCAAGTGAGATAAAAATTTTAGAATTTTATTGTGAATCATCAAGGGAGCTAACTAAAAATAGAGGTTAAATCCACTTAGTAGGTCACCCACAACCTAGGATTGTTCCCATGCCATCATATAGTTAGAAAGGCTTGAACAACATTCCTAGGGGTAAAAATTAGATAGATAATAAGAAATAAACACACAATTTTGATAATCACAATTTGGATCACAAAATATAACTATTATAATATATTATAACTATATTAGGGTTTCACTTATGTGAATCATGATAAATTATAAATCACTTATGAATGTCAAATCCTATTGTAGGATAATTATGAAACCATAAGAAAGTAATATAAAATCATAATATAGAAATACCTAAGGTTTTTTATGGTCAATTCAATGATCGAGTTCACCAAAAATATTTTATAAATTTAAGATTAATGTGATATATCTCAAATAAATATATGAATATTTATATCATATACAATAGGTAAATAATCATATATATTTAAATGTAAAGGGGTATATTGAAATTTCACTTACTATATTTGGAATGGAAAAAGTAATAGAAGAGAGATGCACTTAGCTTAATTTTTATTTTTTCAACTCATCAAGTTTGTAAGTGTATTTTAAATAACTCTATATATTATTTATAACCACTTAAATTAGGAAATAAAAACTCAATGTAGAGACCCTAAAAATGGGATTGCATTATTTTTTGTTTTTCCCATTTAACCAATTCTTTTTCATTGGTTATGAAAGATAATCTTGTTTTCATTAATGTTTAGTTTGGATAGTCTTAAAATTTGATGTATCAACTTAGTTAAATGTGAAAATTTTCAAAAAAATTGAGACAACCATCATATTTATCATTAGTTTCTCATATTCCATTTGACTAAGATTATAGTCTTACATTTTAAATATGCTCACTTTAGAAAAAGTTCAAAAAAATTGAGACAACCATCATATTTATCATTATTATCTCATAGTCCATTTGAATAATATTGTAGTCTTAAATTTTAAATATGCTCACTTTAGGACCTACCCTAGATGAAGAGATAGAGACACGATTAGGATTAGGATTATGCATTTGGCCTTACGATCAAGCATTACATTTATTTCAATGTGAATCCATCACATGGACAACCACTTAAATAGATTAACCTTAATCATGGTTTTATATAATTTATTAATACTAATGACTTAAAGATAATTTTTATAGATTTATTTTTTTGTGACTTCACATCACTTATTAAGAAGAGATTAATGAGGTCCTTTTTATTCTCTTAAATTAGGTGATAAATTCTTAATATTATTACATTACTTGTTGGGTAGACTTGAAGGGCACAATCATTTATTAAATCTTCTTATGCTTGTATGTTTATAGCTTATTTAAGTTATTTTGCATCATTGAATGAATTTATCAAGTTAGATTACAATAATATTGTTATTTAGAAGGTTTGTTTCTTAAATTTTTATCTTGTACAATTTTTCCTTAAGGTTAAAAAATATTTGAATCAAATTAAGCATCTAAGAAAATAGAATTCAACTTAATGAAAAATACCTCAATTTTCATTGTCATATTTCATCAATGTCCAAACGAATTTAAATAAAACAAGCACTTCATTCATGGTAGTATTATAAAATTGATCTTTTAGATTATTAAGAACTCGCTTGATAATTATTTAGTATATTTTGATATTACTGTGAACTATTACCAATTTAATTAATTATTAAAAATAAGACATAAAATTTCATAATAGATCATATCTATACCAAATTTTAAAGCACAAGTAAAAATAACACTCTTTTCTAGGTAAACCAAGTCATAAAAGTGAGGTAATAGTCAACCATATTATTCACTATATGAGATTGATCAATAATTACATATCTTAAGAAACTTAGATTAATATTAATAACTTTAAAAAATACATTGGATTTAAGTAACAATTAATTCAAATTTACATAATTAATTATACTTAAAATAATGAAAAATCAAGAGACCATTGGATTCATGTCAAATATTATTTTATTTTTTATTTTAATAATAAGGAAAATATTACAAGGTTCACAACATTCAAGAAATACATAAAAAAACAAGTTACACTAGAGTCCATATGAAATCAAGGTCTATAATTATGTAGGTGTAATTATGATCCCCACATAAATTTTATTTAGACATTCACCCATGAGATGGGATACCATACATACCCATGGAGACATAGGAATAGGGCCTGACATAGTTTTGTAGGATATTTAAAAGTTAAAAATGAAGAAAATCTTTCTTGTATTTTGCATCATGAGTTCATAAATTTTTATGAGGATACATAAAGTGTCACTTACACAAACTCTTGGCACATTATTTCAATTTTAATTAACCATTTACTTTGGAAAAAAAAAGGTACAAACCCTTGCACACTTTCTTCAAGTTCAAATCAATTTTTAATTTACATTTATTTCTCCAACTCCTTATGAATCCATTAGTGTTAGGGTTGATAATCAGGAAAAAGCCATTGACACCCATATAAGTATCCTAAAGGAAATGTTTAATGAGTTTAATAAAGTTACAAAAAATATGATGGACATGTAGATCCAATTAGATAAACAAGGTAAGGAAAACAAGGAGAACTAAGTACAAAAGTATCCGATGTGTAATACATATAAATTGAAGGAAGAGAAGGTTAAAATAGAAATCAATATGAATAATATAGTTGAAGAGATTTATTTTATAAAATGAAAACACAAATATACTATTAATATGAATAAGAGAAATGTCATCAACATTGCTAACTCTCAAGGAGAATCAAAGAAAAAAAATGCCATATAACCTAAGATGGTCCTAGTATGAGGACTAAGGAGTAAAAAATAGTGTGACTATTGAGGTTGAAATAAATGAATAGTTAAAGGCCATTAAGCTCAAATTATTATATGAATACATATAATTAGATAATATTCTTGAGGATCTAATTGATCAATGAGGTTATGTGTTTTGTTTTATGACTTTTTGATGTGTGTAATATGGTTTCCCTTTTTTGTGGATTATTTGGTAGGTGTTTAATTTTTTTTTAATCTTCTAATCTTTGTCTTCTAGGTTATGTAAAAGGTTTTGGGATCCTTTAAAAACCCTCATTTTTACCCTTAATAAAATAAATAAAATAAAAAATATTTAGTAATCTATGTGTCTATAGATCCAATAAACCTTAATAAACATAAACTTTTTTTTAGAATTCAAAATTATAAAGAATTATTAGTAATATGGATTTTAATTTTAGTATTAAGCTACAAATTTATCTTTTTCAATTAAAAAATGTAGAATGACTAAGTATACATTTGTATATTACTACATCCATAGGCATGAACCTAACCATTGATCATTCAAATTTTGGGCTTTAAATACACAACTCCACTTATTTATTTAATTAATAATAAGAAGAGTGATCAAATAGATGCATTCAAAACATTTCCTTTAACTACTTAGAACAAACCAATAAGCCTTAAATAAGAAGGAAATTCTATCTCTAAATAAACTTATTCATATGTCAATTTAAATACTTTCATATTGCTAATTTAAATTTATAACAAGGGTAATGCCAAGCTAATTTTATTTATATAATGAAATATCAAGAAATATACCCTTATAAATTATTCTTGTTTAAAGATTGAAGAAAGATTAAAGTAACACACCATCCATTATAAAGTCCAATGTAATTGGGTGTGCATATTATAAATACATGTATTTTATTAGAAGTCATAGAATAACCCAACCATGGAATCTTAATGCATCAATCTAAATCCAAGAAAGAGTAACTCAGTCATGTATTCTTCTAAAGAAAATATAAGTCAACCATACATTTTTTGCAAACAAATACAACTTAGCCATATGTTTTTTGAGAAAAATATAACTCAGCCATTCTAGAAACAAATATAACTTAGCCAATTTATTTATAGAAAAATAATAACTTAGCCATGAAACATTTCAATGCCTCTAATACATAAATAATGTGAATGTGTCAATGTTAATGCATCCATAAAAATAAAAACCTAGCCATGGAAATGACAAAACAACTCAACTAAGATTAATACTAAATCCATAAATGTATGCAAACCTAATCTCATAACAATTCCATAATGACCTCAATAAAAACTAAACCAAATGAATTTCAAACAATAAATACTTTTAGGCCTAAGCCTAAAAACCACTAAAAATACCATTTCACTTTCCAAACAAAACCCATTATGTGTTTTAAAAAGATAATGTACTTACCTAAAAATGGAGTAATGTTTACAAATGGTTGAGTGTTCTAAACCCACTTATATGACATAGATTTTACCATCCAACTTAGTTTCTAAAAGATTAAAAATATTACTCATTTTTATCTATGTAGTCCACCACAACAACAATTCCAACAAAAACCCTTACAAACATGATCTAGTGTAGAAAAATAGGCTCATTACCATTTTCATTTCTTCCACCATTAATTTCATGCAATTTACAAAACAAAATAAAAGTGTTTAGTTGAGTTCCAATTTAAGTCAAACCAAATGTGACTTTAGTAAAGGATAAAATAGATTATTTGAATGTAAACTAATATTTTGAAATCAAACCAACCACTTATAGAAACCTAGCCAATCCATATATAGAAAAATTAACACTTTTTTTCTTACCTTGATAGCTATCATGCCATTATCATGCTTAGTCCAAAATACACCCTATTTCCATGCATAAGTGAGTTGAAAAATTTACAAGGCTTTACTTAGACATTTTGTCCATTCCCACAAATTATGTATTCAAAATTCAAATAGCTAAACCATACTCACAAACCCTAACTTTGCTAGTTTGAATTTTATACCAAATTAAGTTAGGTTAAAAAAATCATTCCTACTATGTAGTCAAAATTACAATAATCCTCAATGAAAAGAGTGGTTATATCCAACCTTAGAGGTGTTTAATGCAATAAAATATAATATCTAATCTTTTTTTATTAAAAAAAAAATTCCCATTCCATATGGTGATGTGGTTTGTAGTGGCTTTGACCATATTTTCTAAATTAAAATATCAACTCTTATCCTTAACTTAACACCTATGCTAATTCCTGTTAAGGTTTGTAAAACATATTTATCTTCTTTAAAAACTATTGAAATGGTTCTGAATTTTTTAAAAAATTCATCCTTATAAACATATCTATTATAAATGCCAAAAATTTATCTTTTTATTTTTTGATAGATTCAAACTTCATGGTGCTCAAGTAGTCATAAAAGATCAATGATCTCATAACTCAACATTGCATATGATTATTTTTTATTTCAAAATGGTTCAATTAGGTTGATATGTGTTTATAGTTTAATACCCTTTGGATATTTTCACTATCAACCCTATTGATAAATTGTTACATGTGAATTATACAAAATATCCATTCACACATTAAAAATATGGGAATAATTTCAAAACTAACTATAAAAATTGTTTCCTCATTAAAATGTTACAAGTTACATGTGTTTCAAGAAAAACATTTTAATACCAATTTAAATTCTCTAATATACACATAACTAAAATCATGATAAAAACATGATCAATATTTGTATGTTAAAATATCAAGACACATAAAAAAATAATGCAAAATAATACAAAATAAAATGGATGTAATTAAAAAATACATAGTTCATACATGAACTATAATTTCTCTTAAAAGTAATTAAAATCAAATGCAATTATTATATTAATCCATTTAGAGAGATTTTTGGAAAATGACAAAAATATAATAAATTTTCAATACTCACAAAATAAACAACAAAATAGAGTCTTTTAAAACTAGGATATGGCACTCAAACCTTGCAAAAAAAATTCTAGTAAAACTTAGACATATGAAAAAATTGGTATTCTCCAGGATCCACTAGTACTATCTTAGTTGACTATGTAGGTCTATGCTATATCATACTACTATGGCTACACCTTTAGATATCTATTTATTATATGCTTGAATTTTATCTTGTGCATTGATCCCTATTTTTATTCTACTTATTGTTAAACCCTAATTTTACTTTTAACATAATATGATCATTGAAAATAGGGTTAGTAAGTTTGGTTTGATAACCCTAATCAATCCCCACTAATCAAATGAGCATTGCCTACATTTGAATACTATGAAGAAGGCTCAAACTACACTTCCAACCCCCACCCCCCCCACCCACCTAGATGTGTGTACACCATCTCATAATAGAATGTATTTCAATGTTTGGATTGTGATACTTGGAACTATAAACAACTAAAATTAGCCACAACTAGCTTCAGACTAGACTTCAAACTGATTTTTAAAAACCATTGCAAATTAAGCCTAAGAATCACTAAACATCCCAAATTTACTTGAGCATCATTAATCAAAACTGATAATCATGTTGATATATCCTTATTAGGGGGTATCCTATCATATGCAACCATAACCTTTCACAGATTCATCCCTAATCATCATGTGGCATTACAACAATCATTTTGGCCTATGGACCTATTAAGTGGGGCACATGAACAAATATCAAATCTTGAAAAAGATAAATGTCTAATCAGAATTAATTAACACTATAAACCAAATTAAAATCTTAGTTGACTTATCCATGTGTAATCAATGAATTAATAAAATATGAAATATCCTAGCCTTTCATCATCACATTTGTGGATGTCAAGCCTTTGGAAATATCTCAAAATGTCTCTTTTTGGAGACCCATGCCTATTCATTATAAATCATGAGTATTTAACACATTTAACTCTACTGAGGTTATTCTTGACTCACTTAGGTTAGGTTTAAAATCATTCCATGTTTAAACTACACCTTAAGTCACATTGGGTTGGGGTTAGTTCCCATGCATATAAATACAAGCCCTTGCCTCTTCACTTCTAAGCTTGGATATTATAGAGTTATAAAGTAGGTTTTTGTATGAGATTTATATCAATAATGCTATAATACAAAAATATTGAGCCAAAAAAGAAAAATCCACATCAATCTAACACAATCTATGGTGCCAAGGAGAGGAGCTACCAAACCTCCATTACCAAAGACTCTTTAAATCACAAGCCAAACAAGCCACTTAATAATGCATTTGGAGCCCCTAAGGAAGGTAAAAGATTCATTGTCTTTTGCATTTTAGTTGTGATTTCATTTGTATTTTTTTAGTAATCTCACCCCTAAGATCAAGGCTTAGAGTGTAGGTGTGTTTATTTAATTTTTTATTACTTGAATGAACATGTGACTAACCTCCCTTCTTGGATTCTTATGATCAAAAATGGCATGCTTAATGGGACTTGTACCCCAAAAATTTACTCTTAAATCCTTCTATACCATTCCACTAATGATTTTCATGTCAAAATGTGAGCTTACTGATCAAAATAAGTGAAAATTGGAAGCTAAGGGACATTTTTATATCAGTCGTGAGGTTGCCCTATGTAATCATGATTTTTCTCTCTAGACAATAATATCTCAACTTACACAATTATAGTTTGAATCATTTTTAGTGATTTTTCATATAACTATGGTTATGTTATTTATTATTTTTATGTATGTAGGAGTTATTTTTGATATTAAAATATCATGAATCTAAAGTCATGATACCATAATACCATGATTCTATGAATCATGATATTACCTAAGCTATTTATGATTTTACCTCTAACCACTAGTGGTTAGGCTAACCATTTCAGGTTAAGGTGCAATATCATGACTCTTAGAGTTGAATTTTTGTCTTTTTATTTGTTTTTTTACAACTATAGTAGATATTTTACATTTTATACTCTATTATCTCAAAAATTACGCTATTTCATCGAAAGTTGTGGTTTTACAGGGTTGTGTTTTTACTTTATTTTTTATGGTTTTGCACTATGTAAACCTAAAATCTTGTTCCAAAATATTATTTTCTCATTCATAAAATTTCTTCAAGGTAGGCCAAAACCCTCTAAAATTTATAGGACCCATGCAAAATAATAACACAAATTTAATCATAATTAAGTCTTAAATACCTTCGTTTTAGTGCTTAAAAGGAATCTACGTGTTATGCTTAGTTTGTTTTGTGAAATTTATTACAAGTTTACAAATTATGCCAAGGGGACAAAAAAACTTCATCAACACTTCATTTGGTACATAAAATTAACACTTACTTAGATTTAACTTTCCTAAAAGTGTTTCTTTATGCTAGATCTTTATACTTGTTTACTCTTTTTTTTAAAATAAAGAGTGTGTGTATGCTCTCCCCCCATCCCCTTTAGGGAACTCAAGTGACCAAAAGTGTTTCTTCCTTGTAATTTTTTCCTTATCCAAGGTATGAAAATAATTTTTTTGAGGCTCTCCCCAAAACCTTTATGGTTTGGGTGATATAAACATAACCTTTAAAGTCTTTTCACTTGGTCATTTATTTTTATGCAACTTGGATTGTGAGTGGGAGTTCATAGCCTCATCACAAGTTATTTAAGGGTGATTTAACCCATGAATTAATCTCTTGACATTGTACCAACCCCATTTCATGGTGGGGTATGTAAATCAGGGCACATATATTATAATTATTAAGGGTTTAAGTGGTAACCTCTCTAATTGTAAAGAAAACCTGAGTCAGGTCTAGCTAACCAAGGGATTCCACTAATAAGTACACTATTAGAATTGATATGAAAAATAATAGACCCTTGCATACTAATTTAGTTGATATAAAATCAATTGGTGTGATTTCATCTCTAGTGTTAACCACACGTAGGAGCATCTAGACACATGAAACTTATAGTTTTAGAGCAACCCCACTTGTTGTAGACACACTATTGATATAGGGCGAGTAGCCCAAAGTTCTAGGTCTCCATACAATCTCTTGAGAGAAGGAGGTGTCAAAACCCTACTTATTCATGCACTTTAATTTTTTTATTGGCACTTAAAATCCTCTAAAGATAATGTATATAGATGTAATTCGATATTATGCAACCTTGTTAGTTTTAGGATATAAGATGTTTCACTTAGGTGTTTTATGTCATTTTATCACATGGTTTTTGAGTTTAAACTATTTTTTTTTTTAATACCATTTCATAAACCACTTTTTTTTATGCGTCACTCTTTTATTTGAAGAGGTGTCATGCTTGCCATTTTTTATCACATACCTTTGCCTTAATCTTTTGACAAATTTTTGTTTGTGTGTTACTTGATTGGAAAGGGTAACATTACACTGCTCAAATTTTCAAGTTTGTATGCCTTTGAGTCTTGAAACAAATAATTGATTACATATTTAGAGCACGATAACACCATTACACTACTTGAATAGTTTCTTAGACTCATTTTTGCCTTGTGTCCAAAATCAGTTTTTTTACAACTAATCTACATGTGCCTTTAGGATCTTTTACCTAGTACTGTTATGTTGTTCATATTTGTCTAGCTTGTTGTTTGATTAAAGAAGCCTAGTTTCCTAAGTTTAGTTTATGATTATCCTTGACAAGTTTGAATCCAAACATTGATTGATTTTTATTTATGCCTTGTGTAATTTGGGATTAGACACTAATATTTCTCTTTTGGGTTGCATAACTTAGGATAATTATTTACCCAATTTTAAAACTATTGTTTGTTCCTAGATTTGGGAAGAATAGCCTATCATCTTTGTGCCTTTTGTTTCATTCATTATGCCAGTTGACCAAGTCCATGTTTGATTTTGTATGCCAAGTCTATGCCAAAGTGTTTCAAATTTGTTAAATTAAATCTCACCTAATTTTTAATTCTAGTTTGTGTGTTCATTTTGACAAAATTCCTAAAACATGCCTATTTTGAGCCTATCTTTTGATGTTGCATTTGCCCAAAATACCTAGCAACTTTTATTTTCTTAGATTAGATGTGTTTAGAATGCTTTAGACCTAGAGTTTGGAATTATAGTTTTTATTCAGCTACTTGAAATTTTATGTGAGACATTTAATGTTAGACGTATGATGTTAGACTATTTTATACCAAGTTTTAGCATAAAACATTTTGGAGATACAACTCCCCTAGATGAATTTAGACCAAGTTTGAACCTTTTGTCCTTTGTAAATCATTTTTTAAGATTTTTTAAAACTCTAAGCCTTTTAGAAAATGTTCATCATTGATGTGGGTATGTATTATTACACTCATAATGGAGATATGTAAAATTCAAGTTATGATAGAGCGGCCACACAAATTGAATTTATTTGAGAGCCCTATGTTGAAGAAGTGATTTGTGAGATGGATTATTATCCTCCTTATAATCCTCAATCTAGGGAACAACAAGATCCTCAAGCATAGTATTTAATGATACCTTATTTTGTTTGATTAATGTATGATGTTCACCCTCTTACCACTCATGGTATCTATTCCTCCACCTATACCATTAACCCTCCTTCAAATTATATGAGTCACCAAACTCCATTGCATCCAAAGAAATACCATTTATATACTAAGACTTCATCATTTAGCTTGTGATGGAAACTAAGATTCATAATGCCCTACCATTTCTATACCAAGACCTCATCCTTTGGCTCATGATAGTAAATAAGATTCACAATGCCCTACCATTTATATACCAAGACCTCATCCATTATCTCATAATAGTAATAAATATTTGTAATGCCCTACCATTTCTATTCTAAGACCTCATCCTTTAGATTGTGTGAGAAACCAAGCTTCACAGTTCCCTATCATTACCATTATTGGCCCTTCCAATTGAGTTAGCTTGTTATCCCAAAAATACTATCCAATCATTACTCAATGGGTCATAATTACTATCCTAGGCCATAAACTAACCTTTGGAAAGCCTATCATTATCCAATCACTGACCATTCTTCATCCATTTCTAATTATTCCCCACTTTATAAAACCCATACCAATTATCCAACCCAGGTCATAGCTATTATCCTAGACCATAAAATATCCTTTTTCAAGCCTATCACTATCCAACCACTATTCATTCCTCATCAATTTCCAACTACTCCCCTCTTTATAAAACCCATACCAATTTCCAACCCAAACCAAGCCAATCAATTAACCTCTAACCAAGCTAATAATTTAAAGACCAAGATGTATTCAAAACTGGTATTTTACAACTACTTGTAAACCAAGGCCAAGAGAACAAACCAATATATGATGTTTTTTTTGAATGAACCATTTGTTATGATTCAAAATGTGATGAATCACCTCTTATTCCTATTCCCATTATCAAGGAATCTCACTCTGATAATCCAGTCTTTGCTATGTCACTTCTTAATGATTATAACCACCTTTAGAAAAATCATTAACTTGACCATATGCCTATTTTTAAAGAGACTTCCTTTGACAATCCATTCTTTGTGGAGTTGTTTCTTGACCTTTTTCCCATAATTAAGGAGTTTCATTTTGACAAACTAGTTTCTATGGAGCCTAGTATGTCATCATAGGGCATTACTTATTCCAAACCAAACATTCAAAAAAGAATTCATTATAATAATATATAAAATAGATGAAGAATCAACATGGAAGTTAGGTTTTATCCTTGAATTTACATAATATTTAGCTTCAATTCAGAATCAACTTCAGAATCAGAATATATTTGTGGTTGTTACAATATTGGTTATGCATGCCTCAAAGATCAATTTAAATATATTTATTATCCTTCTATAGTTTTTGAGGATTATTATTTTAGATTCAACAAAATTTCTCATAGTATCTTCTATAAGGATTGTGTGACCTCTTTCCATTCCACTACCATTCCACATGACATTAACACCAACCAACCTAGCCAATATATTGACCTTCCATCTCCCCTAAGTAATGACTAGGATTGATATAATCATACCTTATTAAACTACATCTATGGTTACATAGAAATTATATAATATTAGGGAGGCCTAGACCACATTCATGTATAATAAGGACAATATCCTAGTGAAACCTTTTTGGATATGCTAGGGGAAAATCAGATTTCAAACTCAACATCTTCTAGTGAAACCTTTTTAGATGTGTTAGAAGATAATCAAAGTCAAAATTCAACATTCATTAGTTAAACCTTCTTAGATTCACCATGGGATAATCAAGAAAAATTCATTGGTGAAAACCTCTTCAAGGTTCCAATAGCTAAACACAAAATTTATTCACTTCTTGATGAAGACATTATCAAAGATTAAATCAATATAGATTCTAATATACAACATAATTAGATGGTATCTACTCTCAAGCCAAAACAATAGAAAAATATGGTGGTCCTATTGAGATAATATTCATAAGTCTTCAACCCCACCACATCCAAAGTTATGTCAAATCTATAATCAATAGCATTATATGTATCTTAAAATCTTGATCCTTATTTGTTTCCCTAACATTATACATTCCATTATCATCTACCTTTACATTGACAACTTAGACCTATAATCTATTATTTATTTATATTTACCATCCCTAGTATTACTTTCCTTCGTAGAGGATATAAATATATCTTGTCTTGACATTTGAAAGAAATGGAATTAACAACCAATGAAGATCATAACAATATTCCTAGAATCCAAATATGTAGCAGGTTCTTGATAAAGTAGATATTTAGAAGAAGTGTGGGCTAGAAATTTACATGATCGATTATTCTAGTTTTATCACATGTTGATTAGGACGTGAATCTCCACATTAACATGAACAATAGAAACATTTCCCTTGCCAAAATCATAAAACCAAAAACATACCTTTCCAAAAACATTTACCTTGCCATTTCCATTTTTCAATTTCATTTTCCATTCCTCTTGTCATCATTTCATACTTGGCCATTTGTATTATCACTTAGGGGCAACCCTACTATTATTTTATCCAATCTTCATGTCATCATCATCCTAAACAATGGCATACCATATGTCATTTTACCATACCATCCCTATTAGACTAAAGCATGTTTTTAATCATCCTACCTAACCCTTTTGATCTTAGTTACTTTGGTTCTTCCCATACCTTATATGAGGGGATTCTGATAAAGTCTTAGTAGTTTCAAAATTATGTGTTTAAATGATAGTTTATGAAAGTAGTGTGATAGTGGATCCGACAAGTTATCTTTCATTTACATCTGATTGGTGATACTGATTATAACCACCTATGGGTAAATTAGTAGTCCACCTTGTGTTACTAATTATAACTAATTATGTATAAATCAATATCATATACCTATGATGTTGTTTCCTAATAATAATCACCTATGGGAAAATTAAGAATAACACCTTTCACCATGCATTGCCACATCACCTTGTCATTACTATTATTGTTTGCCTAGCCATTTTCATTAAATTTAATAACTTATTTTTATTGGGTTGGATCTCATTGCCTTTTACGTTGGAAAAACCACTGTGACTTGAGGTCCTAACAAGACTATGTAGGCCATGCTAGAGTCACATTGAGTTGATCTCAATCTCCATTTTCCATATGCTCTCACCATTTTGTGAGAAACCTAAAACAATTCTCTCATCATTTTTTGAGTGATATATCATCAATATCTAACACGTTAAAAACCTAAAAAATTCCAAAAACATTCAAAAAATTTAAAATACAAAAAACATTTGTCCTATCTAAGCCAAATTAGTCATCTTTGATCCACCCTACTAGGGAAAATCCATTATTAGGATGCTTTCTTTTGATTTTACTTTTAGGATTTTTATGTGTTTATTTATTTAGTTATTTGTTTGTTTGCTTGCCTATTTATTTATTTTAGTACTATACCTTAACTCAGTCTATATGTGTTCATTGGGTGATTCCTTATGCATTATTCTTGAGTCCATCCATATTTATACATCAATATTATCATCATGGTTTTTATCATTAGTTCATTATTTTCAATTATTTATTAGATCAAGAGTTATCCCTTATACATATTTTGGCTAAGTTATCATGGTGTTTTATCATGATGCATACTGTCACATGCTATAGCAAAAACTAGCTCAAGAATTCTTACAAGCAATGGAACCATAAAATTTTATCCTTGGTAAACTTGGAAAATCCTCCCACCCTCCTTGATCAAATCAATCCATTGACCATTTTAGTTTTATCAATGCTAATAAAGATGAACATCTCTACATTATCTGGTATGACTGAATCATTCACTTTGATCAATTCTTATTCTTCTATTCATCTCTTTCATCATTTGTACATCCTTGTGTTCTTGGTTGTTTGTGGCTTCTTTAGTCATTAAACCATTACATCTACATTTGTGACCACTCATATTTAATTTATGAAATATGTTACATCCTTGAGTTATGATTATCAATCTATCCTACTAGGGTAAAATAAAAAATCATTTTTAATCCAGGTCATCTTAATGATTATAACCACCTATGGGCAATCATTATTTTGACTCATCTACTCTAACTGTGGCATATGCCTTTGTAATTAATTATAATTACCTTTGGGTAAATCAGTAATTTTTAAATCATTAGTTTAATCATTATCTTGATTATATTAATCTCACCCATGTGTTAATTTCATTCTTCTTCTTAACTTTTTTAAATTGACCATCCATCAACCTTATGTGTTGGCCACTCCCTCGAGGGGGCATCATTATAGTCTTTCAAAACATTGTTTGGAGTTTTTTAATTCAATCATTATCTTCTTTACATCTTATTTCATTATTTGAGAAAACATTACTATGCCTATATCTTGTAACATCTTCCCAAATAGGGGTAAATTATAGACACCTAAAAGTGGCCACAATTGGCTTGAGACCAAACTTCAGATTGATTCCTACCAACCTTTGAAAATTAAGCTTAGTAATCACTAAAAATCCCAAATTTGCTTTTGCATAATTTTTAAAAGCTCATAATCACATCAAAACATCCCTAATAGGGGTATCCTATCATATGAAACCATAACCTCTCATAGGTTCATCCCTAATCATCCTATGGCATTACAACAATAAATTTGGCCTATGGACCTATTAAGTGGGGCATATGAACAAATATCAAATATTGAAAGAGCTAAATGGATAATAAAAAATAATTATAAAGCTAACCCAAATTAAGAGGCTAGTTGAATTATCCATTTTCAATTAATGAATTACTAAAAAAGGAAATTCAAAAATATGAAATATCCTAGCCTTTCATCATCATATTTGTGAGTTCTCAAGCCTTTGAAAATATCTCTTTTTGGAGACCCATGCCTATTCATTAAAAATAATGAGTATTTTACACCTTTTAAATCTACTTGGGTTATTCTTGACTCAAATAGGTTAGGTTTTAACTCATTCCATGTTTGAACTACACCTTAACTCAACTTGGGTTGGGATTAGTTCCTAAGTCTATAAATACAAGCCCTTGCCTCTTCATTTCTAAGATTGGATATTGTAGAGTTATAATTCAAATATTTTCATGAGATGATATAAATATTGTTATAATTCCAAAATATTGAGCCAATAAAGCATAAGCCACATCAAGCCAACACAAACCATAGTGTCAAGGAGAGAAGGATCTACACAACCTCTATTGTGAAAGACTCTTTGAAGCGCAAGTTGATCAAACCACTCAATAATGCATTTGGAGCACCTAAGGGAGGTAAAGGATTTAGTGTCTTTTGTATTTTATTTGTGTTTTCATTTATCTTTTCTTATTAAGCTCACCCCTGAGATTTAGGCTTGGAGTGTAAGTGTTAGTGTGTTTATTTAAGTTTTTATTACTTAAACTAACATGTGACTAACCTACCTTCTTGGATCCCTATGATAACATGAACCATACAAGTTTCACTTGTGTTTTTATTAATAATTAGATATATGGATAATATTTTGAGTGGTTTTTAGATATTTATGATTTTTTGATAGTTTTTGAAAAGATTTATAATTTATTTCTCAATGTGATTATCAAGTAGTTACTTAGTAAATATGACTTTAAGATTGACTTATATTTATAAATGAATATTTGATATTTCCTATAATTAATGAAAAAATAAACATATATAGGTTAACCTAATTGAAACTTCCCAATTTTAAAAATACATGTCTAGTATTCTTCACTACCCATGGAGGTAGACACCTAAAATAAAACTACAATTATTTAACTATCACTGGTATTGTCTTGGGATTTTTTTAGTATTGAGGAAGGTTATTGTATATAATTGATCTATCATAATTATGTCGATATGGTAAATTGGGTAAGAAAAGACAACAATGGGGGGGGGGGGGGGGGAGAATAGGGGAAAGTGTGCAGAAGAGTTAAATGTCTACATAATGTCTAAGTATGTAAAATTTATAAAAGTTGACATTAAAAAATTTCTAATACCAATTTTAGGTGTATACATGTATAGTTATTTGAATGGGTCCATGTTGATAATATAATTTTATAATTTTCTCAATGCATATTATACCCACAGAAATTACCATTCTAATTTGTATAGTTAATCCTTATAGTTCATATAATGTAAATATTCTAAAAATTAGTTTACCCTTTTAGTTTGACCATTTTTTGGTGGTGATAGCATATACTACAGTTACATTTTGTTGCCAAAGTTTTATGTCAAGTCTGCAAAAATTTAGATGTCATCAAATTTCCTAAACTAAAAAGATATTTTTGGGTATTTCATGTAATCAAAATACCTCATAAATATTTTTTTTTTCCAAAAATGGTGAATCATTTTTCACATTCTTGTGTATTAATTGAGATACCTTGGTGAGTTTTTCCACTACCAATCTATAAAATCTCAATTCAATAAATACTAGAATTTAAAAATCACTTTGTTGTAGTCTAAATTCACTCAAAAATGGAAACTTAATCCATACAATGATATATAATTAGTGTATACTTGTTATGTTGGAGAATAAAAATACTTAATAACTAAATGTAAATGTAAATACACTTAGATATAACTAAAAAATTAGTTGGAAGAGGCAAAAGTTCTACGTCATCTCTCATATTATCCAATATAATATTAAGATGAGAAATAAATTTTTTACATCATATAATTATATTCATAAAAAGACATTCTTATTTTTTTATTGACTCCAATTCTTCCTAAAAAAATGCAAACTTACTTTATTCATTGATGCCTTCCTACATATGTGTAGTCTCTATAATCATGAAAAATGTCCTTTCATGCTTAAGGATCCCAAACCATATGATGATTTGAAGAGATATTGTTTATATTTTTAAAGGACACTTTTAGTCTCTATAGATGATATTTTTTTTTAAGGTAGATGAAGGTTATAAAACTACTTATTAATATAGACTAACAATTTTGAAACCACTACCTAAAAGAACTTATGGTTTTGTAACCTCCCAAAATAGTTACACATCCCCCAATTGTATAAAGTGGAAGTTTATCCAAAAATAATAGAACTCCTCCATTGAATTTTTAATGATGATTAAAATTAGGTCTAATATTTACTACCTAATAAATGTATTATTTTCTAGATCCTTATGGATGTATCTCCCTTATTGAGTGGCTATTTTTTCCAAAAATTATTTATTAATGAGGGAGGAGATTTAGAAACAAATATTCCACATTATAATTGAAATACCACTTGGATTTCCTTTCAATTTTACCTTGAGTCAAATATACCAAGACTTTTTTGATGCCTTGTAAGTTTCTTCAACTTTTCACTATAGTACTACATCCTCCTCTAACCCTCCTAGTGTGTCCAAAACTAAGTATTATGTGGAAGCTAATTATTTAACCCTAATTTTTATAGAGGCTATCTTCATTAGGTATATATGATTAAGGATATATAAATGATAAATAACAAGGGTGAATATCATATAAACAAAAGGCTAATTAATATGCTAAACTTAGATGTACCATATGCTAAATTTATAAAACTAAGATAGGCTATTAATAGAAAGTAATATTATGCTAGATATATAAATTATGTAAAATAAATTACTTATTTTTTTATGATGATAAAATAGTGTTGGATCTGGTATAGGTAGGAAATAGGTAGGAAGATAGTTCTAGATCAATCGTTAAATTATAGATCTAATGCCTCTAGCTCTCTAGATAGTTGTGTCACCATGGGATAGTTACATCAATATTAGTGTCTGATATCAATGATAGTGTATTTTATAGAATATGTGATGAAATAAGATGTGAACATGTGGATGCTTCTCAATTTTTCTTTACCTTTGTTTTGGTGCATTCAAATTTTGATCATGAATTATCGCTTTATTGAAATGGAAAAACCCTAGCTTTCCATCTTCAATGTGACCTTAGAAAAAAAATGGGGTAGTGGGCACATGGTGTAAATCTAACCTAAAATGAGTTTTATCTAAAAGGGTACTTCTTACATAGATAATACTCCATAAGAGGGCCTCAGACTTGTAATTTTCCCTTACATTTTGGCTTATGTGTGAATCATGTAATGTGTGTAAAGAAACTAAAATAGTGACCTAGCTTATAACCTAGAAAATATTACCTTATGACTGATACTTTAGTACTTTAGACCTGTATTTATGTTATTCCTTTGATTTACATCATAATAGGGAATCTTTTGGTAATTGAGTGCTTCTTGAGTGCTCTTTTGGTCTAATTCTATATATTCATAGGTGGTGAATGAATGAGGGTTGATATTATATTTATACTAATCCTATCATGATATAATTTTCATTAAATCACTTAGGCCAACCATTTTAATATGTTTCATTTTCAAATTGGATGACTTTAGGGAATTAGACACTTGTAGTGGGCTAAGATAGTGATGTCAATGATGATGTCTATCTGAGATGTTAGTGTCCAAGGAGAAAGAGAGCAGGCACATGCTCAAAAATTTTAGAGGCATAAGTATATTTTAAGAATTATGGGTAAGATAGGATGTATATGTCATCCATATAAGTTTTATTAGACTAATATATAGGCCAAATGGCACAAGATAGAGTAGATGTGAGGCTTGTATAAGAAAGGCATATGTAGAAATAAGAAGAATAGCTAAGGTCTAAATTTCTAAAGTGTAAAAGTCTAAGGTTATACATAATTGAAAAATATCATATACATTTTCTCCCTTTTAGTCTAGTAATTAAATTACTAGTTTAAAGGAAAGGAATAAACTGGGTGTGTATACACACCTTATCTTTGCTTGACTTGAATTTGAGTGATTTAATAGTGACTAACCTAAAACCAAAATCATGTTATAGTGTATAATCAGTGCATATAATTTGGGTCAAAAATAAATGAAATAGATTAAAATAAAAAAACCAAAGTTTAGGAGTACACCTATATGTTGATGTAATTGCCTTGCATATTAGCAAGTTGTTTTTACAAAAGATGTATCATTGTAAGGTCTTGAATTTGAGATTAAGATAAATATAGACAATTCTTTAAATTTTACATATCCAAGGAGATACATATAGAGAGAAAGGGATAAAGATTGAGGTTGGAAGGTACATGACCCCAACTTTGGAGTAAAAGTGAGTTGCCACCTAGCAGTTGATATTAACTCAACTATGCAACCCAATGATACTCATAACCTAGTGAATTTAGATGATAAATTCCAAACTAAAAACTTTTAAAGATTGAGTGATTTAATTACCCCAACCATGCCAAAGTTTAACCAAATACTATAGTAGATTGGATTGCTAAAGTATATAAAAGTTTGTGGGGTATCAATACATGTAGTAATTTTGGAATATGAATTTGATTTAAATTTTTAAATTTTAGGCACATTTTTCATAGAATATGTACCCTATATTTTTCTCATGATAAAACTATGTGTAACAATCGTACCATGTATACAATTCTTCTACTAATGTGTATCATAATCATATAACTATGTGCTTTGTCCATTTCATAAATTTGTGTAAGTGTGGAAGACATACATCCAAATCATGCCTCTAATATATATGGATAAATATGAAACTGACATAAGTACCAATGTTGAGGACATGTTTTCAAAACATGCCTCCACTATAAACTAGATATGTTGAATGCTAAGTAGGTGTGGAGAAAAATCTTCCAAAACATGCCCTCATTAAATCTATGAATTATAAGTACCATATTTAATGAATGTGGAGAACATGATTCCAAAGTGTGCCCCTATTAAATATGAAAATTATGAATGTGTGGAAATTATGTCATCATGAGATGCCCCCACTAAATCTATAAATTGGTGTAATTACCATATATTATTTGAGTGTGGAGAACATGATTCCAAAGCATGCCCTTACTGGATCTGAGAACTATGAAAATGTCAAAGCCATGTCAGCCTAACATGCCCCCACTAATATTCCCACCCTTTGATGTGATTTAAAAATAGTACTTGGTAGTTATCTCACCTCAAATGAGTAAGACAACTGTAAATATTTGAATGTAACCATATAGCATATAGAAGGAAACATATCTAGGTAAATGTATCATTGAATCATGTAGAACCAATGTGATCACATGTAGGCCTAATATGCATGATAAATATCATGTCAATGTCTAGATATTAGAATTAAAAACTCAAAAAACAAATAAGTACACATAGAAGATCACTCAAAAGTAGCTCAAAATACAATGGTACATAGAAATTAATATGCCCTCAAAGTTCAAACCTAAGATAATTTAAGACAAATGAACAATGATGTGACTTGAAAAATTCAAAATGATCAAAAGGCATCTTTAAAACATTTATCAATCTTCTAAGGCACTATCAATGACATGAAGGTACTCGGTACAATAGACTGTATATGACAAAGTCAAGGCCTAAAAACATTGTTTGAAGAGTTAATAGGCTATAAGGAGCATGAGAGGTGAGTTTAAATTTATTTAAGGGGTATCTAAGTTATCAATGCATAGTGAAATTATCACCAAACACTTCAAACCACAAAACATTACTTTCAATAGTGCTATTATACAATCATATTAAGGTTCTTAAAGGATATAATGTCATACATATATTATTGAAGGATATAAGGTATTATATGATTTTAGGACCCATATGAACTTATAATTAATGAATAATTGAGGTTTTATGAGGGGTTATACTTTATGAACAATCTCTAAGAGCATAAGTATGTCTACAATACAAACAAAACCCTATAGATAAACTTATTTACATACATATATTTTCACACCATTTACATGGAAATATAATATTATTATGTAATTTAAAGGGGTATATAAACTAAATATTCATGTCAATAAGTTTAGGTTTGGAGGACTATACTTTATAAACCATCATTAAGAAGCTTCACCTTCAAAACCCTCCCAAATCCTCATAAGGACTAGTTTTGAAAAAAGTCAATTTCATTGAAATAAAAACATAATGAAATATCCTAAAACATATTCAAACATGAACTACACTTAGAGAGGGTCCAAACAATGGTACTCTATTGTACGGAATTGTATGGATTATGGCAAAAACATAGTTTTTTAAATAAAAAGTACTAAAAATTGAGGTACAAAGAAGATTAATGGATTAAAATCCATGAAGAGTGAAGTTTGAATATTTTTTTTACTTATAAATCCATCAGGTGTTCAAAAATAGGCTTAAAAATTCCCTTGGGAGTCTCTTCAAAATAACCACTTTATAGGAAATTCAAGTAGATTAACCTAGTCAACTAGTTTGACTGAGTTGTAGGTGTTTCCACATCAAGAGGACATAATTCATGATATTATAGGTTGTTATAGGCATAAATATCATTTTATTTGTAGGTTATAATGGTTTTATGTAGCTTTTCAAGAGCCATCAAGTGTAATAAGTAAGCTACTAGACCTATTTGGCCTAGTAGGCCTATTTGATCAATCCAATCAAGTAAAGAATGACATAGAAGGACTAATAAATGAGTTGATATATAATATCCATGCCACATATCTGGTATTAAAGTATAAATATAATCCACATTAAATATTCAAGTAGGAGGGATTAAGATTGAGTTATCTTGTCCTATGTGCTAATCACTCTAAATTAACTAATCCAAAGTGGCATATTCCATAGTATTTATGAAAAAGAGGTCATTAACTTAACTTTAAATCACTTAAATTGGATTTGTCAATAAAATTGTGTTGTATATTGATAAATAAGGATCTTCAACAAGTTAAAAAGGACCCACCACCTCATTCCAACACCAAAAATGAGATCATATATAGATCATGCAAGGCTTTGACACAAAATAAATTTTTTAAGGGATGTTTGTTATAATTTAAATTTGTTTTTGACTTGAGTTAATGTGGATTTGATTATTCCTCTCTCTCTTCTACACCAATCTCCCAGTTAATTATCTTTATACTTCTATATATTTAGGTTTTCAATCCAATTTTGAATATCCCTCTCTTGAGCATTATTAAACTCTAACAAGATTGAGCTTTGTAACCTTTCAAGATTAATAAAATGACTATTTTTTAGATTTTTATATACTTATATAGTGTGTTATATTATTTTTATTTGCACATGTGGTAGTATTTTCTTCCTTGGTAGGTCTTGATCTCACCTAGTTACTAGTATGTCATCTTATGTAGGTCACACATAGTGTTTAATGTTGAATGACTAAGCTAATAAAGGATATATTGATTGGTTAGTGACTTAAATAAAGCATATTCCATCATTTCCCTCATGCTTTAGTTATTTGATGAAACCTCTATGTGAAGTACTATTTCAAATGAATCATTTAGAGTTGTGGATTCAATCATTATTTTGCTTATCAGTGTTGTAGAAGCTCAAATAGAGTGGATGAACCAACAATAAGGTGTATCACCATCAATATAATTATATTTCCCTTCCAGTTATCCTTTCAACCCTTTTCATACCAAAAAGTATATTAGGTGTTAGTAAACATAACAAAATGATACATCAAAGGAACTAACCTCACAAATCTAGAGGTTTGGTCTAATATATAGGTGTCTCACACCTTAGACCATTCTAGTGTTAGTCTAGGTGTGAAAGAGATCTGAGCAATTAGCCTTTAATGAGGTGCTATCTAGGTTGCTTATAGTTTTGGCACACCTAATGGGACACATATCAAACCATTAGAGTACACATTTGTAGAATTTTGATATTCATAAGTAGTTTCAAGTAATCTTATGGTCCTTATCTTTAAGGTTAAAGGAAATTTTTATTCAAAATTCAATTGATTTTCATGTGTTTTCTAGGCTATGACAGCTTATAGAAAATAATTTTATCATTCATATCCTTATCATTAGTTATAATATGATCCTTATCACCCGTATCAACCCTAACATGATCAATATTAGCTTTATTATTATCCTCATAAACCTTGTTATCTTCCTAATCAACCTAGTCAAGTCCCAAGACAATCCTTTTCCAACTTCAAACAAACCCTATTTGGCTATGAGAAGTAAATAGTAAGCATAGACACTCAAAAGAGCTATGGAAAAAAGATCCCCAAGAATTAGATTGAGAGCATGAGAGCTCATTTACATCAAGCTAAAGAGGTATGTGAATCTTTCATAAGGCAAGGCCATTTAAAGTTTAATGTTGATATTCTTGACATAGGTGGTTTAATTATAAACATTGAAGAGAAGTTGGTAGTCCATGAGAGACATTAGGGTCACCACAATAAGTAACATGTTCCCATGGAACTACCTTTTTCTCTTTATGTACAACAAATAAATATTTATCACATCCCTCAAGATTGTATCCAAGCCTTGCCAAGCTTTTCTACATGGAAATCTATCCAAGAGATATCTCATAAGAATGAGGAAGCATGTTTTGAGGAGGTTAATTTTCATGTTTCATAATAGATCATTTAGTAACCTTCATCTTCAATTTTTCATGGAGAAATCTCTAATGATTTGGTTCATGACTTTAAGTCTCACCTATTAAAATAGATTGAGATTGAAAATAATCATATTCAATAATCATTGGTATCTATATAAAGGAAACACAATCTCAATAGTAAATTCCTTCTTTCATACTAATGGATGTAACAAGTGCAATAGAAGAAACTCATAAACCCAAGCTCATAAGTTAGAAACAAGTATAACAGTCTAGGGAAAAAGAAGAGCAATCAAGTTTAAGTCCAAGTGTTATTCTATAAATCAAAAATGAAGTCTTTCAGTCTTCACTCTTTTCTCCTCAAAATCCAAATTCCTTTCCTTCATCAAAATATATTTAAGAGAACATGTAGAAGAGAGAGGAGGTAAAGGTGATTCAAGTTGAGCAGCCTCATGATCAAAATCAATCATCTATGGTAACACCTTGGACCTTTCTCATCTTATTGAGTATTTATGGGGATATACCTTGCTTATTATTGAGAAGGACCCTCTCCTTTATGAGGTAAGTGAAGATGATTTCATTAAAGATATAGAAAATGAAGGTGACTTGAGTGATCAATAAGAATAAATCATGATTAAGAAACCACTTATCAAGGATATGCATGATTCAATCTTCTAAAATACAAAAGAAGATGAATTATAAGAGGTTTCACTTAAGCAATAGGATTTGTTTCCAAATAACTTGAAATAGCTGTCAAGGATGAGGTATAAACAATTATTTCTTTATAATGAGGCCATGAAGAGAAATCACATAGAATGATTATTGAGATGGAGAACATTCTTGAATTTGATGACCATTGGAAGTAGTTGTATAATGAGTTCTTGAGTGAGATTGAAGAGATTAAGATGAAAAATTTAGATGATGAGATAGGATGCTAGGTTTGGAGATTCATATGAGGATTCCACTAATGTTTTAGAGCTTCAAGAAAGTAATGTTATTTTGGAGGCACAAAGGAAAGATAAGTTGGAGCGTGATTGGATAGATGAGATGCCATTCTCTACTAAAGATGAAGATGAAACAAGTGTATTATATCAAGAACCTTCATATTACTCTATCAAAGAGTTAGAAATATGTGATCAACATTATTTATCACAAGTTGATGGTAAGGATGTTAATGAAATCCATGTCTTTTTAAGTGTTCCTAAATAAATGGCCCTTTAGGATGATTTGAAGAGATTTTATTCAAACTTTGATAGTTCATCTCCACTCTATGATGAGATTGAAGATTGTATTGTAAAGATTACTATTGAAAAAACTCATCCAAAGTCTCATAGGTAGATTCAAGAAGAGAGTAATGACATGTTGCAACAATGCTTGGAAAAATTTGAAGACTTTGAAAAATCACTACCTCAAATGGAGCATAATGAAGACACCAATCCAAGTATACCAGCTAAGTTGCCAATATTATCATTGAATGAGAATGTGAAAAATCATCATCATCCCATGAATGAGGTAAAATTAGCATTATTGATGCAATAAATAATAATTTATGAGGAATATGACTAGGTCTTGGACTCTCATGATCAATCCATGCACTTGAGAATGGAAGTAGAAGGCCCAACTATTTCTCCATGTATCCATGAACATATGAGTGATCCTATCTATAATAAGAAACTATAAAGAGATGTTACACATGATTCAAAGTTCCATGGTGGACAATCTAGCTTTCCATTTGACCCTAGAGGAAAGTGTTTCATTTTAGGTTAGTTATTTTAGGTTATTTGTCATGTTTTAATAAGTGAATAGCACAAGTAGTAGTTTGATATCTTGTTCTTAGTTTCCTTAGGTTTGTTATGTTTGATTTATAGTTTATTTGTTATTACTTGTATTATTTCCTTTTAGTATTGTTATTGTTACAGTCAAGAGGGGTATTACAAAGTCTAAAAGGTCTATTCAAGAGTCAAAAGAGTCATCAAGTCATGTTGTCATATTTTTAATTTCCATTATCATGTGAAATCTAATAGGTTATCTTGACTAATAGGATATTCAACCCTAGTGAATCACCAAAAATGTTGTTAATTTGGCCTATTAATGCCAAATACCAACCCATATAATCCAAAAAAAATTAGGATAATGTTAGTAGCCTCTTCATGGTGATCAATTGTACATGTTTTGGTCTAAAAAGATAAATATAGGTCTTTAAATGATAAAATTAGTGTTAAAATGTCATAAAATTGTTCAAATTACCCTTAACTATATTCATATACATGACTTTACTTTAGTCATAAAGTTTCATAATTTGAAAAGGTCATTTTATGCAATTTTAAGCCTAAAAGGTCCCATTTTGAGCACCCATGTCCCAAACTTGTCCCATATAAGCATGTCAAAAGGTTTATTTATTGTTATAAAATTATAAATACTCATGTTATTCCTCTATATGAATTAATTTTGTGGTTTATAACATTAATTATGAATAATTTCAAGCACAGGTATGGACTTGTACAACCCATTCCATACATCAAGGATCATAAGTAAGAAGAATATGGAATATCAAATGTTCCATAATAATTTAAATGTTTAATAATTTAATTGAATCCCAAAATTAGTCTTTTCCATTCACCTTGCTAGTTTGCACACATGAAGAGCTCTTCAGGTTTGTAGGTGGTACAATCATGAAAGAGAAAATCTAAGTTTGCCATTTTGGCCAAAGAAAATAAATAAAAAGAGATTACTATTAGATCAAGTGGTTATTAATTTAGTCTCATCTCATTCATGAACCATATCTTTTATTTTAAGACACACATCAACTCTCTTTCATCCAAGCAACTAGTTGCTTTTCTATAATTTCTCTTCATCAAGGCATCATATCAAAAAAATTCAAGTTTACAAGACTTCTTACAGACATGAATCACACTTCCATGTGATCCATTAATTATGTTCAACATTTTTTTATGGCTGAATGGAGTTTAATAAGATAAAGGAGTGAATTTTTGTAGTCTACAAGCCTGTGGAGAAGAATTATATGGTTTAGGAGAGAGAAAGGGTTTCAAAGTTTTCTTGGTCTCATATTTGTAGGTGTATCCTTCATTTTATTATGGTTTCATGATATATTATCAAAGGTTACATAAAATACTCACAACAATAATCCATCAATGGATCTCAAGCATCTCCAAAGAGACATTATTTAGCAATGTTTAAGGTTTCTTGGCATATTTTGAGGTTTTAACAAAATCCTAGATTTCATTTTAACAAAATATACCTCCTCTATTGACCTTCAAAGTGGCATGACTATTTTTTATATGTGTATATCCTTCCTTCATGATCTTTAACACTTCTTGGTGATAGGTTTCAATGTTATTTTCAACTCCTATGTGTTCATCTCCATTCTTACTATTTTGCACTACCATTCTCACTATGTAAGGCTTCTTTCCACCCTCCATTCATGTTTTCACACCACCCACTTACTAATTACCACTTTCATTCATCTCCACCCAATTAATTCAATATAATAAGAAGGAAAAGGGTAAAATACATCATGAATGTGAAGGAAGGTATGCAAACCTTGAGATTTTGCACCACCTCATGAGTCTCCAACTATAGCAAGTCAAGATCACAATCATGATTTTTCATATGTTCCCATATCCCATTCACTCCATCACCTTCCTTTCAATTCCAATCCATGGATTCATTTTAAAGGAGAGTGATAAAAATAGATTCATCAATAAATATGCCTATGTGCTCTACAAACTTTGAAATTCTATTCAAGAGAGAGAGAGAGAGAAATCATCCACTTGCATCCAAGATAGGTTCATTAAAGAATGTGGTTCATGAAATAATTATTTGGGAAAGAATAAAAGCATATATATCTAAATGAAAAGGTTAAATCATATCTCTTTATTGATTTAAAGGAAGTTAAATTATTCATCAACAATCTTTATGACTTTGTCAAGGTCTATACATGCCTCAATTTATACTAACATAGTCATTACAATTGTACTATACAGTCACTTTGAAGGTTAACATCATGGAATGAATGTATCAATGGAGATGGAAATAAATTCAAGTTTATAAATCTATGATTTAATCCAATCATGTCTCATCAAGAAGGAGGTATGCATAAATAAATTCTCAAGTGTCTTTGAAGACACCTACAAGCCTATTTTTAAGGTCTACACCTATAATATAAAATGTACTTGATAGTTTTTAGACCTTTATAGGTTCTTGAATTCTAGTTTTAAACATCAAAATTTATTTATAATATAAGATAGGTAACCTTAGTGAGGTGAAACAAAAACAACATTTGCCTAAGGTTAATATTCTCAAATGATGCAGGAGCACCTACGGGTGCATAGTATATTTCATTTGTTTAAGTATATTGAATGAGTTTTCATACAAAAATTTGGAATTCAAATTGTAATTTGATAAAAAATGATATTTTAGGCAAAATAAACCATGACACCTTATCACCATATGGAATAAGGTAAGTCAAAACATAATTAGTATGTATTAGTTATTAGTGAAAGGATTCTTCAGCTGAAGGATGTTGTTGAGTCACTTTAGGAGATCGTTGAAGTTGTTGAGAAAATATCTCCTATTTGTTATCTTTGAACCCAAGTTGGTGTAAGATGAGGAAGAGGTTCTTCATCTATTTTTGGATTGGGGTGATCCTGGAGAAAACTCTTGGAGCCATCAATATGGCTCTGTAAGTGGATTTTGGTTCAGGATGAGTCTCGTAAGGATGACTGCAAGTCTCAATTATGGTAGGATCATTCACACTATCCTGAATGTGGTGAGGCAAAATGAGGCATCTATTTTGGAAAAGCTGAGGTGAGGAGGATTTTAGGAAGCTATGGAATTTTTGTCAACATGATAGTGTCACAAGATGGCAGCGGTAAATACAACAAGATTTTTGATGCCATAAATGGTGCTCCAAAGAATAGCCCTGAGAGATACGTGATCTATGTGAAGAAGGGAGAGTACAAGGAAAATATAAAATTGCCCTTTTCGAAGACAAATATTATGCTAGTGGGAGATGGCGTGGATGCCACTATTCTTACTAGTAACAGAGGTGTTGGTAATGGATGCTCAATGTTGGACACTGCTACTCTAGTTGTTTTTACAAATGAATTTCTTGCTCGAGACATAACATTTGAAAACATAGTAGGTCCATCGAAAGATCAAGCCCCTGTTGTAATGGTGCAATCAGATATGATGTTTATAATTTCCATTTGTTTGGATTCTATGTCATGATTAGAGATGAGGTAAAGGCCTCTTGTAAGTGGAGCCATTTGATGATCCAACATCCATTTTGTAAAATCCTTGGATTGTAGATATATATAAATGAAGTTCAAAAAAAAAGGTAGTCTCGAGCCTATTGTATTGACTTAGTAAGGTTTATCTTTTTAAATGACTATGTATCAGTGCATGAAAGGTCATGGAGTGTGCCTGTAAAACTCTTGGACATGATGTATGAATATATCATATGCATACACTAAGCTCACAGCTTATATAAAATGGTCTTATATGAATAAATATAACATAGAGTTCTGAGTACTCCAATTGGTTCTGAGAATGCAGGCAAAGAGTATAGCAAAGTAGAGATAAACACATATTTTTTGTATGTTGAAAATGTAGAGAGAGGATTTATGAGTCAGTTGAAATCTTGATTGAAATGTAATGGGTTGAAACAGCTGAGAAAAGTTCATTAAAAACAAAGGAGAATAATCATGCAGAACCTAACTGAATAGGTCTGGAGATTGCATTTTATCTTTAAATCTATAAGTTTGTTTTCTCCAAGATTATATGGGTTTGTAACCATATATCCCATGAGAAAACTATCAAAATTTTAGGAGAATCTAGATAATATTTCATGAGAAAATATTTTGTCAATATTGTAATTTATGCAATTTGGGACAGTGCACCATTTTTGGTATCAGAGCTAGTAAGCTCCTGAAAAAAGGAAAATTTTGTATTCTTCTAATCAGTTTTTACAGAGATAAATTTGTAGTGATTGAAGCAAGTGAAGATATTTAAAGATTAATTATTGTTGTAGTGAATAAGTTGTAGTTTCAAGGCAGTCAAGTCATTCAGGCTTATGAGGAGAAGAAGCCAAGGAAATCTTAGTGAAGAACCAAGAGAAGCTCTAGAAGAAGAGCATAGTGAATGCTCAAGAGAAAGATCCAAAGCAAGGCAAGCTTGCATTTGTGAAATTATTGATATTTGGTTAAAGTAGTGTCATATTGTAGACCATTGACTCAGTGTGAGGCTCAATAAAGCCATTAAGGGGGATCAAAAGACTAGGATGCAAAATGCCTAGGTGAGATCAAGGAGATTGTCAAAAGACCAGTCAAGGAGAAAGGCTTGGGTGAGACAAGTGGACCTAAAGGGATCAAGAGACCAAGGTGGAAAAGACTTGGGTGAAGCTCTCATAAATGGAAATATTATTGAGAAAAGATCAGAGCAGCAAGGTACATGAGAATACCAAGAAGAAAACAAGCACCCCAAAGCAGAAAGGTATGACTAATGTTGACTTTGATAAAGAGATTGCTAGTTTGTGGAAAGACTTAGCTAAGATTAAAAGCATGTTTGAGTCTTGGATGTAGATGGAAAATTAAGCATGGGTATGGCCAATGAGGAAGGGGTTGAAGTGGCCAATAGATCTCCTAATGAAGAGGAGAAGAAGGCAAAAGGATATTGCCAAGAAGAGAGAAGCCCATAGAGGCTTAAAGAGGATGAGTAGGTTGCCAAGTGAGCAACAAGAGGAAGAGGTAGAGAAGAAGGTTCTCATTGTGGATAACAAGAGAAGAGAATAAAGAAAAGATGAAGTGTCAGGAAGAACACTTGAAAAGATAAGAGTGTTGGTGAAGAGAACACTCATAGGGACCTTGTGGTCTCTTGTTTTTATATCTAATGTTGTCTTTGCATGGGTAATTGTAGGTATGAGCAGCCTTATGAAGGTCAAAAGAAAGGCTTTGAAGAATGAAGAAATTTGTGCAAGAAGAGACACCAAGTGGACAAGTGAATGTGCAAGAAAGAGAAGTGAGTTTGTTGTTGTTGATAAGGAAGAAGATATGCATTGGTTAATGTATGAGGAAGGTGTTGAGGACCCCATACAAGCAAGAGGAGAGATGGAAGATGAAGATGACTTCCATGATGCCATTGAAATCCAAGAAGAGGCAAGAGAATAGCCAAGCACAAAGGGAGAGAAATATTACTCCATGGAACAAGCTATCAAAGAGGTAAATGAAGTGTTAAGACCTGATTTTGATTGTTATTGTGAGCATGAAGATGTTAATACACAAGTTAGAAGAGGCAAGAGGAAGATGAAGTCCTCACAAAAAGCAGTTAAGCATGGTTACAAAGTGCCAAAATGGCTCAAGGGATCAACAAATAGAAAAGACACAAAGCTCAATTAAGATGAAGACTCAAGCAAGAAGCAAATACAAAGCATGAAGGAAGAGGTATAATGCAAAGTGAGCAAGGCCAGCTATCAAACAAGACAACATGAAGATGTCAAAGAGCAGAAATTGTTTGGTAAATTGAACAAGGGTCATCCTAAAGCTATGAAGAAGGTATGGATGGATAAAGGTGAGAAAGAAAACTTCTCAAAGAATAATGAGGTAAATCATGAGGATACAAATATGAAAGGTAAGTCAATTGCTTGCAATTAATGGGATAATGATTTGTTTGAATCATTTAATGATATTTTTATGGAAAATGAGAAATGGAAAATGTCTATGAAAACTAATGTGAAGTAAGGAGAGAGTTCCAAGAGGATGGATGATGAAAGTGGAGATGTGAAATCAGTTCACATGTTTGAAAAGAGCAAGGAGACACAAGGTAATAGTGTTCCTATTATTTTTGATAAGTATATTGATGATGATGAAGAAGCTGATTTGTATGAAGAAACCATAAAGTGGATGAATGTATTTATAGAGGATGAAAGACAATTTGGTCCTAAGTTTGATATAGGACATGAAGATTTGGATGAGCTTGTGTTGAGTGAAGAGATGAAGAGGATATAAGAGTTGTTGAATCCTCCAAGAGAGTTGTGTAGAGACACATATCAACATGGTGGCACCATTGATCAGATGGAAAATGAATTAAGGCAAGAACAAAGAAAAATGGTGAGGGCAGATTTGGACAAAGAAGAACGGCATGAAGACAATCAAGGGGCCTCATGGCCTCAAGTTTTTTTTTACTAAGGTTGCTTTCGATGTTTTGAATGTAGGTATGGAAGTTTTTGAAGTAAATGATAACCATAACTCAATAGATGCACTGATGAACCAAGAAGGCAAAGAAAACTTTGGAGACACATATGAAGATGAAACATGGACATGGAAGATTGTAGCTCAGAAAGAGATGAGAAGAAGGAAATACAAGAAGAAAAAGAGAAACAAAATAAAGAAGAAAGATTGGTTTGAGAAAATGAATGATTTTGAAAATGACTTTGCATCATGTGCAGGAATGAACAAGAAGTCCAAGAAAAGAATCAAATGTGGTGCTATGGAACATGTGCATCAATATGAATAAATAGTTGAGGCAGAGTACAATGGATGGCCTTTAATTGCAGCAAAAAAAAAGAGAAAATAAGCATACATGAGTAGGGGCTCATGACAAGTTTCAAGCATGGTAGTTTGATGCAGGAGCACCTATGGGTGCATAGTATATTTCATTTGTTTAAGTATATTGAATGAGTTTTCCTACAAAAAGTTGGAATTCAAATTGTAATTTGATAAAAAATGATATTTTAGGCAAAATAAACCATGACACCTTATCACCATATGGAATAAGGTGAGTCAAAACATAATTAGTATGTATTAGTTGTTAGTGGAAGGATTCTTCAGATGAAGGATGTTGTTGAGTAAATTTAGGAGATCATTGAAGCTGTTGAGAAAATCTCTCCTATTTTTTATCTTTGAACCCAAGCTGGCGTAAGAGGAGGAAGAGGTTCTTCATCCATTTTTGGATTGGGGCGATCCTAGAGAAAACTCTTAGAGCCATCAGTATGGCTCTGTAAGTGGATTTTGGTTCAGGGTGAGTCTCATAAGGATGACTACAAGTCTCAATTATGGTAGGATCATTCACACTATCCTGAATGTGGTGAGGCAAAATGAGGCATCTATTTTGGAAAAGCCAAGGTAAGGAGGATTTTAGGAAGCTCTGGCATTTATGTCAACGTGACAGTGTCACAAGATGGTAGTAGTAAATACAACAAGATTTATGATGCCATAAATGGTGCTCCAAAGAATATCCTTGAGAGATACGTGATCTATGTGAAGAAGGGAGAGTACAAGGAAAATATAAAATTGCCCTTTTCGAAGACAAATATTATGCTGGTGGGAGACGCCATGGATGCCACTATTCTTACTGGTAATAGAGGCATTGGCAATGGATGGTCAATGCTGGACACTGCTACTCTAGTTGTTTTTGCAAACAAATTTCTTGCTCGGGACATAACATTCGAAAACACAGCAGGTCCATTGAAAGATCAAGCCCCTATTGTAATGGTGCAATCAGATATGATGTTTATAATTTCCATTTGTTTGGATTCTATGTCATGATCAGAGATGAGGTAAAGGCCTCTTGTAAGTGGAGCCATTTAATGATCCAGCATCCATTTTTTAAAATCCTTGGACTGCAGATATATATAAACGGAGTTCAAAAAAAAAGGTAGTCTCAATCCTATTGTATTGACTTAGTAAGATTTATCTTTTGAAATGACTATGTATCAGTGCATGAAAGGTCATGGAGTGTGCCTGTAAAACTCTTGGCCATGATGTATGAATTTATCATATGCATACACCGAGCTCACAGCTTATATAAAATGGTCTTATATGAATAAATATAACATAGAGTTCTGAATACTCCAATTGGTTCTGAGAACGCAGGCAAAGAGTAGAAAAGTAGAGATAAACACATATGTTTTGTATGTTGAAAATGTAGAGAGAGGCTTTATGAGTCTGTTGAAATCTTGATTGAAATAGAATGAGTTGAAATAGCTGAGAAAAGTTCATTAAAAACAAAGGAGCATAATCATGCAGAACCTAGCCGAATAGGTCTGGAGATTGCATTTTATCTTTAAATCTATAAGTTTGTTTTCTCCAAGATTGAATGGGTTTGTAACCATATATCCCATGAGTAAATTGTCCAAATTTTAGGAGAATCCAGATAATATTGCATGAGAAAATATTTTTTCAATATTGCAATTTATGCAGTTTGGGACAGTGCACCATCAAAGGAGGAAGGACCTATAGTCAACTTCCAAGGATAATCATTAGCTACAACCAAGATAAAGGATGGAACATGAACAAGCATGAAGATAAGAAAAATTTGGAGACTATAAGGACAAATTTGAATCTAAGTATAACTTTAAGAATAGTTTTTTGAGCATCATGGTCATCAAAAGATGGTGTACAAACTAATCAACTATACTAATATTGAAAAAATGATTGATACAATCTGTACAAGGACCTATAGTCATAAAGGTACAATCCAACATAAGGAAGAGAGGAATTTTTTTAAAGAGGATGGTAATATTATATGAAAGATTTATTATTCTAAATAAATGAATGTAAATTTTTGTATCAATGGAAATCAATGAATAGGAACCAAACTCAGCTCATTCATACACCTCAAAAATTAACACCTATAATTTTCTCATAGGCTACAAACCTATTTTAAAAAGGTTGGAAAAGAGGATAAACCAATAGTATATGGTGGAGTA
Organism: Torreya grandis; assembly: GCA_037957365.1. Taxonomy (NCBI): domain Eukaryota; kingdom Viridiplantae; phylum Streptophyta; class Pinopsida; order Cupressales; family Taxaceae; genus Torreya; species Torreya grandis. The sequence continues at coordinate 1,532,650 of JARHVA010001793.1, forward strand.
TAATGTTTTAAGGATTTATATATAAATTATCAATCATATTTTTTAGGTCATTATACAAAATGGGGATTTAAGCACTTAATCACATAGTCAAGTTCACCTCAAATCTATACATACAACCTTAAGAACATAAGATTTCTTTTAAGCTAGTATGCAAGTTGATAACACAGTGGCCTATAGAGGAGTCTTAAGGTTCAAGAGGATGAATCAATAATAAAATGATGATGTGGATCATCAAGATATCAACATGATGAGAGTTTTAACACTACATATTCATAATCAAAGTCAATTATAGGCATCACTTATAGGCATACATGACATTTCCTATTGGAAAATCATATGCCCTAAAAGTTTAAACCTAAGATAATTAAATAAAATTGACCCATGATGTGACTTGAGAAATTAAAAATGATAAAATGAAAATTTTAAAACCTTGATCAAGCTATTAAGGCACTGCTAATGACATAAATTTACTTGGTATAGTAGATTATACATACTATGATTGTGTGAAGGCCTAAAAGTATTGTTTGAAGAGTTAATAGGATATAAGGAGAATGAGAGGTGATTTTTAAGTGATTTAAGGGGTTTTTTAGTCATAAATTCATATTAAAATGATCACCAAACAATTTAAACCTCAAAACATCACTTTTAACATTGCTAACATATAATCATATTAAGGTTCTTGAAGGATATAAGGTCATACATAGGTGACATGATTTTTTAAGTTAAAAAATGAAGGATGAAACCATTTAAAGGAGGATTTTAATATAATTTAAAATCATATTCATAATTTTGTAGTACAAACCAAGGTGAAAAAGAATAAAACTCAGTCTTGAAACTAGAACAAAACATGTAACTCAAGCTAAGTTTTGGGTAAAAGAGTTTACAGACCAAAACATGAATGATCTAAGCTTGAAAATTGGTTTAATTGGTCCTTATAAGTTTTTATAACTATAAATTATGTTAAATTATTGGTATAAGTACCCACAATGTTTAAATTGTCCCCTACATGTCTATTCAAGTCATCATTAGAACAAGTAGGCTCTTAAGAGGCATGAAGACAAGTAAGATTTGGGAAGAAAAGGGAAGTAATAAAATGTTAAATTGGATGGATAAAAAAAAAAATTACATACCCATATCATCCTATAGGTATCTAAGACCTTAGAACTCAGATTTGGCCAATCAGGCCTGGAAGCTAGTCTTAAGGCCTATATCACCAAAAGGTATTTTCAAAACCTATAAACAAGATGACACCTTGAGAATGATATGTTGAGATTATAAAATTATAATGAATATGTTTTCAAGAATATAAGAGGATAAAAGGTCATTTTGGTGTATAAAGATAAATTCAAATTCTGTAATCAAGATAGCCATTTGAGCCACTTGATCAAGTGCTCATATATTTCAGCATGTGAAAAGTTTGTAAAAATTATATTATAATGATTTAAGTACCAATATAAAATTATAATTAGTGAAAAATGGAGGTTGGTTAAGCGGATATATTTTATGAAAAATTGCTAAGAGCATAAGCAAGTCTAAAATGCAAGTAAAACCCTATAGCCAAACTTCTTTACATAAATATCTTTGCACAAGATTTGCATGGGAATCCAATATTCTTAGTGAAGTTAAGGGGTTATATAAAATAAATATTAAATTTAATAATTTTAGGTTTAGAGGCCTATACTTTATGATCAATCCTTAAGAAGTTTCACCTTCAAAACTCTCCCAAATCATAATAAGGATTAGTTTTGAGAAAAGTCAATTTTATTGCAATAAAAACCTAATTAATCATCCTAAAACCTATTCAAACATGATGTAAACTCAGAGAGGGTCCTAAAAATGGTAATTTTTGTATATAATTATACATATTATGGTTTAAAATAGGGGTTTTTGAAGATAACATTCTAAAAATTGAGGTACAAGACATTTTAATAGATTAAAATCCATGAAGAGTGAAGTTTTACTCTTTTTATTCCTTATAAATTCATAATGTGTTCAAAACAAGACATGTAAATTCCCTTGGGAATCTCTTCAAAATAGCCACTTTATAGGAAATTCAAGCAAATTAACCTTGTCAACTAGTTTGACTGAGTTGTAGGTGTTTCTTCATCAAGAGGACTTAAGTAATGATATGATAGGTTGTTCCATTTCTAAATATAATTTTATTTTAAGTTTATAATGGTTTATGCAAGTTTTCAAGAGCAATCAAGTGCAAGAAGTAGGCTACTAGGATTATTTGGCCTAGTAGGCCTATTTGATCAATTCAATCAAGTAAATAATGGCATACGAGGAATAATAAATGAGTTGATGAAAAATATCTATGCCACATATCATGTATTCAAATATAAATATCATGCGCATTTAGTATTCAAATACTAATTCATGTAAATGATGGGTTAAGAAATATTTATATTGTCTTAAATGTTAATCACTCTGAGTTAACTAATCTAAAGTGGCATGTTCCATGGTCTTCATGCAAAATAGGTTATTCAATTAACTTGAAATTACTTCAAGTGAAGTTTTCAATCAATTTGTGGTGTAGAATGATAAATAAGGAGCTATAACAAGTCAAAAAGGGCCCACCACCTCATTTTAACACCAAAAAGGAGAACATGTAATCACTTGACACAAAAGAGATATTTTTAGGATTGTTTGATGTAAGTTGAACTTTTTTTAACTTGAGTTAATGTGGAGTTGACTCTTTCCTCTCTCTTCTACACCAATCTCTTGGATAATTCTCTTTAGAATCTATATATTTAGGCTTTCAAGCCAATTTTAAAGATCCCTCTCTTGGACATGATTAAAATCTACCAAGGTTGAGATTTTTAATATTTTGAGATAAATACAATTATTATTTTTAGATTCCTATATACTAGTATAGTGTGTTATATTGGTTTGATTTGAACATATGGTAGTACTTTCTCTCTTGGTAGGTCCTGATCTCACCTAGTTCCTAGTATGTCATCTTATGCAAATCACATATAGTGTTTGATGTTGAATGACTAAGCTAATAGCAGATAATTTGACTAGTTAGTGCCTTGAATTAGGTATATTCCATCATTTTACTCATGCTTTGGTCACTTTATGAAACTTCTATGTGAAATATTATTGCATAAGAGTTATTTGGAGTTGTAGATTTAGTTATTATTTTATTTATCAGTGTTGTAAAATCTCAAATAGAGTGGATAAATTAGTAGTACAATTGTATCACCATCAGTAGAATTATATTTCCTTTTCAGTTATCCTTATAACCATTTTCATCCCCAAAATTATATTAGGTTTTAGTAAATAGGGAAAAGTGATACATCAAAGGATCTAACCTCACAAATCTAGAGGTATAGTCTAATATACAAGTGTCCCACACCTTAGATCATTCCAATGTTAGTCTAGGTGTGAATTATATCTGAGTAATCAACCCTTAATATGGTGTTATTTGGGTTACTAAAAATATCACCCCAGTCTTGTATACTTGGAAAAATTAAGCCTTAGTTGTTCCTCTTAGTTTTATACCTTTCCTAATTTTATAAGTCTTGCATCTACTCTCGTATGTGCCCCTTGGTTTATATCTTAGTTGAACAATATTACATTGATGACCTAGGCCTTCTATCTTTTATATAATGCTTAAACCCTACTTATCTTATGCCTTTGAAAGTTCTGATCCTATACTTATTTTTTATTTCTTGGATATTTGCATCTTAGACAAACACCTAATTTGATGTAGGTGTTTTATTTTGACACAAGTGTATAATGCCCTAAAATAATTTAATTTGAAAATGAAATGTATCTTAATGGTTAGCCTAAGTGATATTTGGTGATATTTTCTCGAAATGGATTGGTATAAATATAATATCAACCCTCAATCATTATTCACATATTACACAAATAAAATTCATACAAAAGAGCATTTAATTGAGAAAAATATTTCCTACTTTCTCCTATTCTCATATTAGTCATAGGAATAACACATCTATAGATCTAAAGTATTAAAGGATCATCCCAAGAGATATATTTTCTAAGTAATAATCTAGGTCATTTTTATACTTATCACATATTGCATGAAACATACACAAGCCAACACATAGGGAAGAACTATATAAGTCTGAGGCCCCCTTCAAACTATTGGATATGTAGGTATTATTGATTGATATAAGGGTATTTATGGAAGCTTGACACTATGTACCCAATAACCCATTTTTCCCATAGCCACTATGAAGATGAATTACTAGGGCTTGATCATTTGACAAGGAATAATAATCTATGACCCAGATATGAATTCACCAAAGCAAAGGTGATGATAAACTTAGAATCATCTAGGTGGTTACATCCTATTTTAGTAGTTAATCCATAATAGACACTTATGTCTGATCTAAACACTAGAATCAACAAAACCATCCTAGGCTAACACAAGTGTCTATGGCTACTGAATCACTTAATCCATAATTGAGTGACTAGTCTAAAATATTATTCGAGTCTACTTTCTACTTGTTATAGATCTATATCTATATATAATTAGAAACAACTATGTATCTTTTTTTCATTATCACTTTTATATATATCATAGTTTTATTTTCCATATTTAGCATATCTCAACATAATATATTCATTATATGTTCTATTTGAATTTTTTAATTAATTGACCTACTATAGTTATGTTTATCACCATTTATTCATTTATATATTATTAACCTCATCTACCCATGTTATGATCCACATCCAATTTATTGTGAAATAATACCATGCCTTCCTCAAAAATATCCTTTTCTCCTATACAAAATATGTGCCATGTTTTTTCATAAAGTATATATACTTGTCTACATTATTGACTAACACAAACCCTAAGTTTTGTTTTAGATTAAGGTAAAAATAGGTTTTGAAGGGACCTCGAAACCCTTTGATAGAATTAAAAAAGATAGATCAATTACAAGCACCAGGATAAGCAATCCTTAAGCCTACTAAAAACTAGCAGCAAAAATAGGATAAATAGGGGCAACATCATTATCCATTTTATATTCTGCCCCCTAAAATTCCAAATAAAGATTTTCTATCTATTTTTGAGGGGTAAAATCTAGAATAGTTGCCTGCCTGCCATCAAAAATATTTTGCTTGCTTTCTAACTCTCTATTTTTCTTTACGGATCTTCTTCCCAGTCTATCTGGACAACCAACATCCGGTTTCACTTTTAAAACCTGTTCGTCTCCTTTTCCAGATTTATCCATAGTAGAAGCTAGATGTTTCACCTTCATTTTTTGGTCTTTTTTGCTACTTCTTGTTTCAACCCCCTTTGTAATGGTCTTTTTTATCAGCCCTTTTCTTTGGTTTAGAAAGTTCTTTATGTTTTCTCCATTATCATTTATGTTTAGCTCCTTCAGAGGGGAAGCATTCTCAACCTGAATCTCCCTAAACTGAGATAAAAGAGGATCTCCCTCCTCTAATTTATTTTCAACTTCATCCAAGAATTTTCCTTCCTCCAGCTTAGTTTTGTCTTCTTCATCTCTCGATCGGTCTTCCATCTTTTGACAGCCAACGATTTGTTTTGATAAATCTATCAAATCATCTATTCTTTTTTCAGGAGTTGTGGTTTCTAATTGTAACCCATATCCTTTTTGCTCAGAATTTTCTTTCTCAACACCAAACTCTTCATCCGCCTCTGATTGTGGAGCTTTGGGATATTCAATAGAAATCTCTTTCTCCTCCTCAGCACGTAGAACTTTATTATCTTCATTGTTCTTTAGTTCTTATTGATTATTTTCTTTGGGTATCCATACTTTCGTGTGCTAAACCTTGATCTTTCTGTCATTCAAAACACTGCTTGAATAATTTTTTCTTTTGTAAGGATAGTTTCTAGCCCAATGCCCCTATTTTTTACAAACATAGCAAGAATTGGGCAAATCCTCAAAAACAAACCTTTGAGTTTTTTTTCCATGCTTAGAAATTAAATCCACTTTTTCTAGGAGATTATTTAGATCTACTACTTTAACATAAAGTCTAGCATGTTGAAGTTTGGATCTGGTAGCCATTGCATTATCCAATGCCACTAGTTCACCAAAAGAGCTGGCTATACCTTTAAAAATGTCCTCATGCCAAAACTCTAAAGGGAGGCCAGGAAGTCTTACCCAAATGGGAGTGTTTAAGAAGAAAGAATCTGATAGATTGATGTTAGGCTCCCATTTTTTAATAGTTAAAGAACATTTGTCAAAAGACCACGGTCCTCCACATAGAACCATATTCATGTCCTCTTTACAGTTGAAATTAAACAAGAAGAAGCCATTCAACATTGGAGCGATTTCAACCTCTCCTCAAATAATCCATTTCCTTTTAACCATTTTAGTAAGGGATTCTATATCTGGTCTTGCCCCTAAAAATTTACCCACTAGGGTGAATTCCAAAGAAGACACAAAAAAATATATTAAAGGATCTGGGATAGATACTTGAAACTCACCTTTCTCCCAGCAAGATTTTGTAGTTATCGGTGGGAAGAGAAGTTTTCCATTGGGTTTATTGCCAAATAGAGAGGACAATTTCTTTTATTCTGAGTACTCTACCTTCAGCACTTCTAAGAATTTTTCCTTTTTTAAATGCACATTCTCTTTCTCCTTTTCAGTCCTCTGTCCCAACACAGCTAGAGAATAATCATGTTGGTAAATACTGGTCCCACAAAAAGGATCAAATCTACTCAAAGGTATTCCAGGCTTTTTATCAGCTAAAAATTTAGACCCTTCATTTTTTTCCACCTCTCCTACTGTCCCTCCAGGGTTAATACCTCCTTCCTAGTTCTCCACCACCAATTTTCCATTTACCTTCCATCCTTCATTTTCCCCTTCTGGAAGGGTGCCTTCTGTCTGCCACCCTGCACCTTCAAATTCTAGGAGTGCTCCCAGCACGCCCAACACTCCCAGTGCACCCAGCACGTCCCAGCACATCATTCAAATTTTGAAACCATGCGCGCCTTCTGCCTTCCGCCTTCCACCTTCCACCTTAAGATTCATGATGTTAAGCCCTAAACCCTAAGTTTTGTTTATCACTCTTCTTTTTTTAAAAATCACATATTTCATATCTTGCTTAGTTGCATATATTTGTTTTAATATCTTTTCTTGAATTAAAATTTATTATTTTCATATCTTTGTTTCCATCAATATTTCTTAATGTACATATCTTTTTTTATGTCCTAACTTATATTGATATTTATTATTTACATTCTTTCATGTATTCTTATATTATATAAATATTTATTTTTGTTATATTTTATTCATTTTTAACATCTCTTACATGTTTCAAATTTTTAAAATTTGGTTTCACATTTTAATTTACTCCTAATTCTTCTTTTAATTTCCTTCTTTATCACTTTTTGACCATGCATTTTTTCACATTTTCTAGAAAATAATAACACATACATCATATATTTTCCCATATCATATATAAAGATCAACACATGTGCTAGAAATAAAATAAATATATCCATAACGTCCATGAGTTATCAAAACAATTTATCTATATATATAAATGGTTCAAAATGTTTGATATAATGTAAAATGATATACCCATAGTATAAAATCAGCTCTATAGATATAGTCCACATCACCTATCTAGTGGTGGATGGGATACACTAACCATCGAATCCTACAAATTCACTCTATGAATAATCTACTGAAGTGACTATATCCATGACTATAATCCATCCACCTATCCTTGTAGATGGGCCACCTAACCCTACACTTGTGCCAACTATCAAGTTCTCTTTAAATGTGCAACTCACTACTAAGCTAGTGACTACCACACTTGAAACACCCCATTACCAAATCCTAGTGGTAATGATACCTATGTTGCATCAAAAATTCTCTACAACTCTTAAGCTACCTCATCAACCAATTGAATCCAACTAGAATAAGTAGGTGTTTAAGGTACCATAGGATCAATCATTTGTGTTGTATAATGTGAGATAGTACATCAACCAATATATCATGATGGGTCCTCTCAACCATGGTTGACCATATATCCTCATCCACATCAATACACAAACCAAATTTACATTATATCTCACATGTATATCTCTAAATAATGCATATATATAACATGTATATCTATTTATGTCACTAGTATAAAAACATCAATAAAAGACTTTAAAAAATACTAAAAATTGCATATAAATGACTAAGCTTGGTCATGTGACCATTATTAATTTATACCGATCATTTATAACGTGACTAAATTTATGAATACATTATTTTAAGTCATTTATTGGTTGTTTTAATTGATCAATTTGGTAGTTTATTTAGTCATTAATTTAGTCATTTATTGATGTTAACTGGTCATTTATTTAGTCATGGTATCCATTTATTTAGTCATTAAAATTATTAATTGTCATCAATTAGTAGTATATTTAGTCATTTGTATTAACTGATTTCCATCCACTAGTAGTAAATTTAGTCATTTTAATCATTATTTTACCATAATTTGGTCATATATTTAGTCATATTAATTCACTAATTTTTGTCAATTGGTAGTATATTTAGTCAAATTTATTATTAATTGGCATAAATTAGTAGTATATCTAGTCATTTTAATTGACTAATTTCCATTAATTGATAGTAAATTTAGTCATTTTAATTTTTAATTATTGTCATTTGGTAGTTTATTTAATTTTTTTTCATTTATTTTTGTCAACTAGATAGTATATTGATACATTGTTTATTAATTGCATAATCAATATATTTACTACTAGTTTAGTAGTAAATTTTTATTTATATGATATGAATAGTTTATTAGATACCATAAATTGTATAATGAAGAAATAAACATATTTTTTTTTGATCGATACTTGGGAATTATAAGGGTCCTAGGCCCTTTGACAAAAAAAATTCAACAAAAACAAAATAGTCTGCCATGCTCAGCATCCTTCCATGCTGAGACATATGATTAATCTATTAACAGAACACAATACTACCAAACCATCCTTAGATACATACATATTTATATTACTATCTTACTAATTTAATGACTATTAATAACCAAAAGCTAGCAAACTAACCAACTATTCCAAAATTACTAACTCCATAATCTTCCCCTAATTTGTGCAAATTTTCTTCTTCTTTAGCTCCTCAATCAACCACCTACTATAGCACCCAAATCCACCAGATTATCACTTGCCTTTGAATGCTTCAAATCCACCATCTTTATATCCTTCTAAACACCTAAAAATTACTCACGAGTTGAAAAAAATAGTATTTTCTATACTTTACTAGTTGTTTCCCCATGATCCTTATGCTTGCCTTTCCACTAGGGTGGAGACTTAAAGGGGACTCTCACCACTACTGTACCCTATCTTTTAATTATATTGACCTTATATTTATCACACCTCATCTCCCTACATTTCTTCCAACTTCAACTACACTCTACAGGCTGCTTCCACATCCTTGGCAAAATCAACCAAATATAAGAATCAAAACTCAAGCTATAAAAACATTTCCAATGGGATAAAACCCAAATAGTCTCTCTTTTAAAATGGTAAAAGAGGAAACAACCCAAGTGGCAAAGATGCCAAAGCCTCTACCAACTCAATCCTGTATTCCATCCATATGAAAAATTCCACCATTGCTTGAACCTAGGCTCTATCCATCATAACTAGGAAAAGATTAGAAGTAAAAAGAGAGGCCAAGTCAAAATTGACTCTAACTCAATGACTTTGTTATAAAAAATCCATGCCCAACACTAACTTGATATCTACTACCACTTCAAGAGAAGGAGTCCAAAAAAACATTTGATAGACATATCTTAGAGACCATTATAGAAAATCCCATCTCATGACTTTTGGTTTTTCTAAAATCTAATGGCCAATTGATTAATTCCAAACAAAAATTGTCCATCTTTGCTACACCCTAAACTTGAACACCACCAAACCAAGAATCCTATCAACCATCCTACTAAAATGCCACTCTAAAACCACCACAAGGTATAAATATCCAAAACATGAGAAAAGAGATGACATAAATGTTCCAAACCATGAATGTTCCACATCTTAGTACCACCAAAAATCATTTCACTAACTTCAAAATACATCAACCTTCACACTTGTGAAAATCCAAAGAATGATTGCCTTGACAACTAATCACTTTCTCATGAATTCAAAATCTTTCAAAATAGATTTCAAATCATAAAAATTATCTATATTAACAAATACAGAGACATCATTAGTTTTTTTTTTTTAAATAATTTGAATAAAATACCACAATATCAATATTAAAATTTCATTTTTATATTTTTTAAAATAACAATCTAATATTGATATTTCTCAATTAAAAACCTAAACAAACAATATTATCAACATTTAAAAAAAAAATCAATATAATGTTGATATTTCTCAATTTAAGAATCAATCTCAATGCAAAAAATCAGCCACTTTATTACTTTCTCTAAAAAAATGGTAAAAGGATTGATTCAACATCATGATAAAAAAGGTAATCTATAATAAAAAAATATAATGCAATAAAATGGCTGATTTTTTGCATTGTAACATGTTCATATATATATATATATATATATATATATATAAAATCAAAATTGTCAAAGTCTAAGAGTTTCTAACTCTTAGAAATACACCATGATAAAGATCCTTAAACAACACATTCAAACTACTAAATAAAGTAATGGGATAATCTATCTAACAACTAGTACATAATAAGCATCAACTATCTCATTTTCTACAAATATTTTAGTGGCCATCATGTGAAGGTTCCTTTTTTATCTTTCAAACAGACAACTCCATCTATTTTGTCTTCATAATCAAGGGGTATGTTACTTTTAACCTTTAAAATATTTACATTTTCATCTCATATTCCTTTCAATTTGACTCCATGTAAAATAGGGAGTGAGTGAATCCACCCAATGCCCATAGTAGCACCATCAAATAGATCCAACACCACAACTTTATCCCCTTCTTGGAGTTTATCAATACATTTCTGCAAAAACAAAAAAAATAGACATTATATTGAGATATAAAACATTCAATAATACACAGATAAACATTTGATAAATATTTATAAGAATCAAGAAAATGATGATAGGAAACTTGAAACCATTCACCTAACATAATAAACAAAAATTAACTTCCTACTATTTGATACAAAATAGATGTTAGATATAAAAGGTGTCAATATATTAGTAGTCATGTGTCATGAATATGTAGATGCTACAAAGATAAGAAGTGCCATTCCTCCAGTTGCTACAGGCTATTCTATAATATCCCACACCTTCCTCACCACTAGGCATAACTTTGTAATGGCTATGAGCTTAACTTATAGTTGTTGCAGGTACATCATAACCCCTATATACACCTCTTTAGTAGTTATAGGTTAATTCCTCACAAATGATGAGATATGCCTTTCACTATGGGACATTGAAAAATTTGTGGAAGAGACCAAACAAGCTAGAGGAGGAGTGAAGGAAGATTATAGAAGAAACTTCAAACATTTCTAAGGAATGACCACACCCTTGAATAACAAAGTAAGTGCTAAAATAAAGGAATACACTTCCAATCTCCATTTGGAGTGTTGTAGACTAGAATTTATGACTACATGAATATAAAAGAACCATTCTTAGCTTCTAGTCACTTCATAGAAAATAATTTCACTCTACCAATAAGAGGGATCTAGGATCTTTTTTAGAACTTAGGTCCCAAGTTTGATAAACTAGCTGATTACCAAATTAAAAGTTCACTAAACAAAGAAACCATTAGAAAACATCCTCATTTACTAGGCATAAGATAGAAGAGAAACAATCCATCAATAGGCTCATACAAAGGAGATCGAGAATAGAAAATTCCATCACCCACTTTCTTCAATTATTATAAAGGATCTAACTTAGATAACAAACAAAGATTTGTAACAACTAGCTTGCGAAAGGAGGACAATAGTCTCTCATACCACTACAAGACCACTGCTCCAGTGTTTTGTAGGTCATCATGATTACATACAAGTTGTTGAGGACATAATTAAAGGACAAGACACTATGATCACATTATTACCCAAAGGTAACAATACAATAAAATCATGACTACCAGGGTAATATTTACATGATGAAATAACAAGATAAGCTTCCATTCCAAAAAAAACACTCACATGTAGATTTCGTATGCCACAACCCTAAGAACAAATAATTATAAAGGTATGGTGTATCTTTTAGTCATATAAAAGCACTTTATTTTCTTAATATAACATGCATTATATTAAAAAGTATATTTAATCATTAAAACATCATTCATCAAGTCTTTTCATGAGCTATGCCAACTCACCACTTAGAACCCTCATTATGACCCTATCTTATCTTTTTGCATCCTACACATACCATGTCATTTGGGGACAAGTGACACTTCACATAGGGGGGAAGAATGCTATGGGTAATCAATCACATGATAATCTATGTATTTAGATTGAAATAACATGATTATGCCATAACTATACCCATATTTTATTAGGGAAAATAATCAATTTTATTATTTTCCACTTTGATATCAAAGATCATTCACAAAAAGACCTAAGCAAGACATTGTTGTAGCCTACAACCAAAACTACCATTATTGAATAAACTTGTTTCACTACAAGCAAAAATTTGAAGGTAAAATTAGGTGTTTTGAAGAGATATATGTTTGAAAATTTTGATAGGAAGATAAACTAGCTAGAATGGGAAGTTCATTAGTGAGAAGGGAACCCTCAGACCACAGGCAGTTCTAAGGAGACTGAGATAGATGGGTCATCTTTAGCAGGGTTGGATGGGCTACCTATTTTGAAAAACTACAACATTTTTTAGAACATCTCACTAGAGAATTTGTAGGGTTTTTTATAGGAGAATATATGATAGTATTTGGCATCACATTTCTAATTATAGAAGAAATGGTAAGCTAGGTTACTAGGTTACCAAGAACTGGGGAAAACTAGGAAGAGAAACCTAATGGCCATCTAGCTAGATGATAGTTTTATAAAGAAAATAAAAGGCTAGTGATTAAAAAATAAGGTGTGGAGAGACTGAGTCTACCCCTATCTTGGAGAGAAGTGGCCTCATATATCATCAAATATCTGGCATGTGAAGGTAGGTACTCCTTGATCTATACTCTCCAATTAAATTTTTTGATTCATTTAAGGCATGGTAAGACTATTAATGTCTCAAACCACTTGTGTAATATTCTAAAGAAAATGTCTAAAAAATATCAAAGCAGGGTATAGAAATCCTTGTCTCATCACTGTCTTATTTGGTTGTTGGTTACACAAGGAATAAAAGATACTAGACCTAATCTTAACTAGGAATAGTTTCTAACCTTAAAGAATAGTGAACCTCAACAAGAGGAGGGAAACAATGAGAAGGAATCTCCTAAGGGATAGGTCAAACAAACATCACAAGAGGATACTATAGGCACTAGTGCAACTATTCATCTTGTAGCTACTACATTCTCACCTATAGTTTTTATAGGTAAGAGAAGATGAATAAAATTAGTGCTACCTCCTAAGGATATAGAGGAGGAAAGTACAAAAAATAAACTAGGCAAGATATTATTTTTCTTTTTGTTCCAACTATTTCAACACAAGAAGTATATTCTTCCACCATGGCTCCTTTAAAAGGATAAGAAACTCTTCCATCACTAGTTACATAGGAAGAAAGGGATGCCACAAAACTTGATCCTTGACAAGAATTTCTTCCATCACCAAATACATAGGAGAAGCAGATTTCAATAGCTCCCCCTCCTAAAAAGAAAAATAAGATTGAAAGGAAGAAGCCCTCTGCATCAAACAGAAGGAGACCTCCTCCTAGGAGGTCTCAGAGAATTAAAATACAAAGGTCAACCCTAACATTTTCATCTATAAACATTAGTGAGGATGAAGAGAAGAAGAAGGATCCTAGAATTCGTAAGACCTCTGATGGGTTTGAGATATCAAAATGGTCTACTAAATAAGAGTATACAAAGGAAGAGGAAATGTAGTCACCTAAGCAACCTAGATTAGGAGAAGAAGACATAGAACTACTCGAACAAATAGGGTATATAGAATAATAAATAATAATGTCATATCATCCTATAAAAGAGGAAGAATTGATTGAAGAAAGAACCATGCAAGAAGTAGTAGAGAAAGACATAGTTACTCATGACTAGGAGTTCTAAACTTTGGAACAAGCCATGGAAGAAATATATAGGTTGAGGAATAAAATAGCAGAGTTAATAGGAAAGAGAGGCCTATAAACACTTCTAGGGGCAAAAAAAATTCTAAATCCATCTATGGAAGAAGAGTCAAGTAAGGAAAGGACATTGGAGGAGCCTACAACAATTCCCTTAGAAGTTTTTGTAGTCACTTCATCAACCTTAACTACATATGGCATTAGTGTACCCCTAAAATATTTTACAATAGATAATGATTTGGCTTTGGTATCATTCCATAATATGTTTTCTTTTGTAGAGACCACTACAAAAGTACCTATATTAGAAGAAGCAATTGACGTAGATCTCTCAGTTGCTAGGCTAGTAGAAACTGATGACCTTTTAAGATTTCTTAAGGAAAATTTTAATGATGATAAAAATTATCATAAGTATTTGATACAAAGGTTTATAATATATGTTGAAGCAAGAGAGAAGTAGGAAGATTTAAAAGAAAGCCTAGAAAGGGTTGAGACTATGATCACTTATTTGAAAGACAAGATCACTAACATGCATGAGACCAATGAGATGTTAATGAAATACAGATCACCCTCTAGGACATATGTTTTATACTTAAAAGAAAGGTGTCTTAGATTCAAATATGATAGGATATATAGTGATCAGTCCTATATGGTATGTGATTCTACGGCTTTCTTTGAGGTCTATAGGCATGATGACCCTACTATTTAGGAATAATTAAGTGAGTTTTACATTCATCAGTATTTTGTGCCACATGACACAAAGTGGAATCCCAATATATACCTAGGGGATGTGAAATTGAATGACTTTACCTCATATGTCCTCAATGAAACAAGATGAAAGAAATAGGTTGAGGACTATCAAGAGAAAGAAAAAGAGGCTAACCTTATGCTTAGGGGTAAATCTACTAATTCAAAATCTATAATAAAGGAATGGATTTATTTTATGAATGTAGATAATCCATGATCATGGGTAAAAAATAAACAAGTAAAGGTTTAGAACCACTACTTGAGCCTCATGGAGGGAGACAGAAAATAAATTTTTATTTCTTGTTTACATAGATCGGCATAACTTTCAGATACCTTGAAATGAAAAGAACCTTATTCCTCTTAGAACATAAAAAAGGCAATACATAGAGTATATATGTACATTGAGATTGTAAAGAAAATAATGATAAGTTAGTTGGGGTTGATGTTTCATCTAACCATGTTTTGGTTCCCAATTCCTGATTGGGAAGGGAATATCCCAACTGATAGAGAGGAAAAAAAGAAAAGGTGGAAAATCATAGATGATGATAAAGGTTTTTATATCTTGGAAGGGATGGGTTTTACTAAGCCCTTAGATTTTAGGACATATTATGGATTCAAAATGCAAATAAGTCTTTCTCAAGGACAAGATAGATGTTAAGTAGGGGGTGTGATGAGGCCACTAATTATTCTATTTATAGCCTCATCCATGCCTAGTTTTATATCTTTTTCTTATATGAATCCCTATAACTATCCATGACTCATGTAAATGAATGAATTAATGATTATATGTGTGAATTAATATATACATGTTGTGTTATGGATTAATGATGTTTTTTCTTTGATTAGATTATACTTGTGTAACCTTATTTAATAGATATTTGAAGGGTAGAATAAGACTACAAGAATCTTACTTGGTCACAACACTAATATAGAAGTCCACAATAAAAGGGGATTCCATATAATAGTAGCTACCAACATTTAGGTTTCCACCTATAGGCTTCCCATAAAAAATACAAGCTTTCACTTACAGGTTGCCCATATCAACTACCAAGCTAGAGGGTTTTCACCAAAATGTTTCCCATAGAAACTACAAGTTTTCACTTATAGGTTACCCATAGTAACTATAGACTTTCACCTATAAGATCCTGTAACCACTACACTGAACCAACTATTTTTGTGATAATAATTAATTTTTTTTTTAAAGACACATCTAGCTATTTTATAAATAAAGTAAATGATGGAAGAGGATCTTCCATAGCAGCTGTACGGATCCCTCACATGCATAGAAATTTGGATGTGCTTCCGAAATTTGAATAAGATAAGGATAATTTAAAGGAGAAAAAAAATCAAAATAAAAAAACATAATATATTTTATTTTACCAAGTCAAGGCTAAAAATAAGTAAATTTAAGTTACTAACCACCTGAAGGTTGACTAGGTTAGTTACAAAGTATTTGTACCTTTCCTAGTTTAGTGTCTACTTGTAGAATTAAGCAAATTAAATTATTATACACTTGTTACAAAGGGTTTTTTTGAACTTACACAATGAAATAATATCTATAGAGTCTTCCTCCTTGAACTCTCTTGCCTTTGGTATGTTGAGCTATGTGAATGATTGCAAAAATGGCATCAAATCCCAAGTATATTTCCTACTAATCTCGATCACCTAACTATTAATGTCAATTCCTAAAAAATATTTCATATTATATCCATATTTTAAGTTTGAATACATGCCTTTGATCTTTATAAATCAAATGGTTCATGTTTATTTGTGTAATCATTACCACTGATGATTTAAATACTTTGACATCTCATACCGCAATACCACTCTATCATATCAAGATTGTTGTAGGGTAGAAGTATGGTAGAGTTAGCATTTTACTCTCCCAGCTATACCACACACCTTCACTTTGTTTGATGTGGGACAATAGGTCAAACAGTCTCATACTGCCAGCCCACACACACTCCCTTGGACTCCTATAGGATGACATGTTAATTCTAGTGGTTGAGTGATTGTTCATTATCATGCCACAGTGTCACTGTTTACCCCTTGTAGGACTATGGTATTATATTTTTTATGTATTTTATGTGGGAATACAAGGGTATATTATGAATGAAATATTTTTAATATCATTTTATTGAAAAGATTGAACAATTTTCTAATTTTTGAGTCTCTTATTTTTAGTTTTTAGTGTTAATCAGACCTAAGAGATCATTTATTTGTTTGTAATGAGGAGGCTTAGTTAGGTAGAGAGACTTTTAGCATAGGAATAAGAGCTTTAGTCATTGGGCTCAAGGCTAGTTATAATAATGAAACTAGGCAAATTTTGGAGGTTCTAACATAGGGGTTTTCATTTTTCAAAAATTTTCCTAAGTATGGAACCCTTGTACCTTGAGAATTTTGGTCTTATAATTTGTCATTGACCTCTTATTCTAGTTCTAATATTTTTAATTTCTCACACTACAAGTAGATGAGGAGATTTAAGTCAAGGGGTTAATTGACCAACACTTTTTCCATTGATGTTAAAGGGGGAGAATTGAAGCAGTAAAACATAGCATGATCCAAAAAAACATGACAATACTAAAGTTAAGGGGATCATAATAGTAAGGGAGAGAATGATAGGGAATTCTACTTTTATTTTCACATAAATTGTTTAATAGTATAGGTTAAATATTTTTTTCACCTAATGTTAAGATATCCATATGTATTATTAAATCATAGATGTTCATTATTGTTTCATTCACACAAGCATATTCAATTCATGTGGAGGCTAGAAGCTATATTACAAACTAAAGCTATCCAAATATTATAGAAATTAATAAAATTTATTACCAATATTTTAAAGATTTGTTTACTTTCATAGTTATCTTGTTGTATTATTTGATACCTTTAGACCTTGTTTGCTTCTTTTCATATCTAGTAGTTCTAGAGAATTTATAAAAGTCTAGAATCTAAAATATATATAGGACACACAAGAAATGATATTATAACTAAACAAAATTAATTTCAACCAAAGTAAGAAAACTAATAATAATGATTGAACCTAACTTTAAATGCACTTCAAATCAATAGTGAACATCTCAGGTTTTGTATACAATGTTCCAATAAAATAATGATGATTACATTTTAAAATGTATTAGTAAAATAATAGTGAATAAGAAAACCTATACTTATATATTTATTACATTCAATAATATATTACATCATACATATAACCAAAGTTTAGGTGACAAGATAATAAGTTAATGTGATAGGCTAGTTAAGGTGATAAAAGTTCATCATAATCATATGCATTGCTAGAAAGATCAGAATCCTGATCATGTGTGTCTACATATACTTGATTTTATTTCTCATCATCATCTGTGACATGCAATAAATTCTCTCCCAAATCTTTTTTGGTAATCAAAATCTCTTCTTCAAACACTCCATCATTATCTTCATCCACGTCTTCAAATGTTTCTTGTAAATTAACATATTGTCCATCAGGCATTATATTGACAACTTCCATGAATTTTCATTTTAAATGAGACTCTATTTGAATTACATATGACCATCCTATGATTATTACATCATCAATTAGAAATTATTGGTTAATTTGAAGATGGGAAACATACAACTCATCCATCTCTGATAAAAATTGTCATGTATTTGAGCGTATAAATCCATACTCATCAAAGTATATTATGAATGGTCAGATCCACTTAAATTTTAATAATATAGGAATATTTTCACCAAAATACAATTGAATAATTTCTTGGATGAATTCAACATAAAATTTCTTCTCAGTTTCATGAAGAAATTTAGCACTAACAACACAATCACAATTTGTCTTTTTCTTCCACTCTTAAATGACTAGCATAGGTCCACATTCAACTAAAATTCATAGCCCATAAATGTGGAGATTGTGAAATCTCACTTTCCTCTATTTTCATATCTTGACCTTCTTCTTTCACATCACTGATTGCATTAACAATCTATTCTTAAAATTTTTGAAAAGAATCACCTCAAATCAAATCATGACATTTATGATTTTGAGGTCGATGTTGCATCTAATTTTGATTCTCTTCTTCATATTTTTTACATAGAATATTAATGTAAAAATAGTAAGATTAATAATATAAATGTGTAAATGCAATTGAGTAAATAAATTATTATGTAAAATGTGTTTTACTTGTGCCACTTATTGAATGAAGATGTGTTTTGAAGAATATAGGCATATATCACACTTCTTTCTTGATGTGATAGGTTTAATCGACATCCATTTCCTTCTAATACTTCACCTATTACTCTCTTATATTCACCATCATCTCATACACATCAATTAATATTTATAAAATCCTTCATATATTCTATGCAAAATCCCATGGCCCCTTGCATTATATATCCCTCAAACATGTTGCCTTCAGATTTCTTGCTAGTAAGAGTAATTTTTTTCAAAACCTTCATATATCATTTTATAGGATACATCCATATCATTCTTACTGGGCCATAATGCTCTAGTTTATATTCTAAATATATCAAAAGATGCATAGAAATGTTAAATATTATTGGTGGAAATTCCCATTCTAATAGACAAAGGAATTCAACAACCTCCTCCCTCAAACTATCAAAGTTTGAAGGATCTAATACAATTAAACTCATTCTCTTTAATATTAGGCCCAAACTTATAATTGTCAATCTTGTCCCTTGTGACAAACTTGATATATTTACCATAATAGGTAAATTATTATTGATTATGACATGATAGTCATGGGTATTGATGCCTTTTAATCTATTAATGTTAGTTTGGATTTTAATACTAATACTTACATATCCAATGGGAAAATGAGTATGAGACATCAACTATAAGAATTTTGCATGTCGTTCCTTTGTCTAGACATAAGGAGCACTAGGTTTTCTATATTTTTCAACCCAAATATTTTGATGAATCTTTAGTTATCAAAAGTATTCACATGATGAAATAGTATCAAAATCACTAAAAAGAGTTTCTATAATAGCATAGGCTATATTTTTATCAAGATGCATAAAATCAACAATATGCCTAATGGATATATCCTTAAAGTATGCAAACTTATAGAATATGTACAACTATTTTAAAACACTTTCATTATATGGATCATATCTACTACTAGTAATCCCATCATTTTAAATTATAAATGACATTATTTTTTATCCATTCTCAACAATGTAATCACTTGTTACTAGCAATGGTGCTTCATGATTCTCTTCTTGACCATTGAAACATGTTTTTTTTCAATGATATGGATGATCCATTTTAAGGTAGGCATGATGTCCAAAATAAATAATCTTACGTAAATTTCTTGAGTGCCTCACAAAATCCTTAAAGTTACAAGCAAGGCATCCATGGTATCCATGAACAGTGAAACTAGACAATGTGCCATATGTAGGAAGATCATGAATCATAAACAATAAGGAAGATCTTAAAGTTAATTTGATTAAATGACCATCCCTTAAAGATTGAATTGCTTCAATTCCTTTCCATAATTTTATTATCTCATCATATAGTGGTTCTAGATAAGCATTGATTGTATCTAAAGTCACACTTTTCTTTCTTGGTATAATCAATTATAGCGTTAATAAAAATGGTTTAGTTTTTAACCATGGAGGCAAGTTATAATTTATTAAAAACATTGGCCAAGTTGACCATATAGTACTTTGATATGAGAATGGGTTCACCCCATCTAGAGCCAAACCTAACCTTATATTATGAGGAGCTTGAGAAAAACCAAGCCATTTGTTATCAAATTCCATCCACATCTTAGAATCAGGCACATGTCATTTTTTTCCATCAGTGCTCTTATTTTAGGCATGTTATTGCATAAGTTTAGCAGTGTCTCTACACTTGTACATTTGGAGTAATAATGGCATTATACAAAATTGGTGAAGAATCTTTCTAAGAACCATAGTTGATTTTAAACCTTATCTATACCTCACTTCTTGACATTTCAAACATTCACTCTCACTTGCAAGATTATTTCAAAATAAGACACCCATTCACACATGTGTGGATGTTTTCATACCCTAAGCCTAGATTAGTGATTTGCTTTTTACATTGACTTTATTTTGTTAGAAATTTGGATTTAGGTGGTAACAAAAAACTTAATAATTCCAATAACTAATCTACACTCTCATTTTTCCAACCAAGCACCACTTACAAGTTAATAATTTGAAGGATTATTGTCAAATGACTTATCTTGTAATTAACATACATAGGCTTTAAATAATCCTCCATCAACTTGGCCCAATCATCATTTAGAACCTCATTCAACATTCTATCAGCTTCAAACCCTATGTCTAAAATTTCTTCCTCTTCATCTATGGTTGGTGCCACTTCATATGTGTTTGTTTCCTCTTCATCTCTCACACTCTACAATTCTATCATATCTTCATAATAATTATAATCCCAAGGGCTTATACCACTATGCCCATATCTTATCATATCTTGATAAATCACATTTCTTTTTTTCACCTTTCCACCAAGGTAGTCATTACATGGACATGTATATTTTTGCATGTCCCTCTCATTGACTACTCTATCATCATATGCATGGTATTGATCCATCTGTAATGATCTACATTCTAGTATTAATTAAGTTTCTTATTTCAAGAAAAAACATAAATCTAAAAAACTCAACTTACCTAGGATCTAATACATGTAAACTCATTCTCTTAAAAACTCTTCAACACTTACCCAAAATTTAGAGAACTTCATAGAATTAGGATACAAATCACTCTACAAGATTAGAATTATATCACCCTATAGGATATATATCACTCTACAATAATTCAAATTCAAGAAATATAACTAGGCATCACTCTATAGAATCAGATGTTCTTTTTATGACTAATAATAAACAAATGTTATTTTTATCCATGTTTTATTGAGGGAATTCCTTATATAGATGATAATTAATGAAATTATTTAGACATGGAACATATAATTTATGCTTGTTCTATTGATGAACCACACGCATTTAAACATATGGCAATCTTTTCAATGTTAATAAATACACAAACACTAACAAATAGGCTAATGAATTCTTTGTTGTGATTTTGAGCATTACTTACTAGCATAAATTGTTAAATGTTGAGATAATATGAGTTTTCCTAACAATTTATATGCTCCCATGTGTGGATATATAGTATCAATTAGAATATATTGGTGACCACATTTATTCTATGAATTAGCATAACTTTCAACTATGTCATATGAGACCATCTTCTAGGATTCCATGAAATTAATAGATTAGGCTTGCACACAATGTTACCCAAGCATTGAGGTATAGGCTATGGACATGATCCTATGGTTTAATGGAAAATTTATCAAAATAATTGAAATTTGGATGCATGTTACAAGTTCAATTCCCATATGCTCCAAAATGTGTAGAGAAAACTAATGAAAAATAGTTTGCTAAAATTAGAATTGCTTGTATGGTTTTGGTACTCAGTTTCCTATGTAACTACTATAGATTACACCAACCAATAATAAACTAATTATGATGTACATGCACTACCCATTCAATGAAGACTTATTGAAAAGGATCCTCAGGTATTAGGTTGGTGAATTGGTTACAAAATTAGAAATTAATACCATACCCATGCATGGTAACATGGAACACAAATAGATAACTTCAAGATATGGTCACTGCATTATATTGATTATACAATAAAGAAAAGCATCCAATTCTTTCACAACATCAAGAACTCTAAATTATTACATGGTAGTCAATGTCTTATAACAAGATACCCTCATATTTATGTAACTCATCTCTTATAATACACTAATTTTGTTCTCCTAGTTAGAAACAGTTGCCAATCATAAAGCTATAGATTTTGTGTTTAATGTAATGAGTTTTTTGAATTACCTCTAAATTCACTATTGAGGACATCCCCAAATTTATCTTCATTATAGAGGGCCTTGTCAACTTCAAATTCATTGCATTAAAACTCTGATTTCCTTGCCTACCTTTTTAGAAGTCTCTAGGTCCTCTCTAAATAAGCTTTATCACCCATGCAATTAGCTAATATACTTATATGCTAAAACCCAAAACACCTCTTGCCATTAAATAGGCACACAAACCCTCTCTAGTTATCTCTAGCTCCATTAATAATTAACAAACCCTCTTTATGTTTGTAGAGATCCATTACATAAATAATGTCAATTGTACTACCCACTCCCCCACTGAATTATCTCTACTAAATTATGCACTCTACTTTACTCCCCACTCTTTCCAATAATTTACTAATTTTTTATTAACCTTGCACATGCAATACAACCCACTCCTACCAATAATTTCCCAATTCAAAATTTTTAAAAAAAAATAACCCACTTTAATATTATATTGTCTAATTTTTATTTGTGTGACTAATTATTTAGTTGTGTTTTTTACCTGATGATCAAATTAGTCATTTATAGAAATGTTTCAAAAAATTAGTAGAATTTAGTCATTTTTAGTTGTTATGACTAATATTTTTAGTCATGTGGTCATTTATTTTCCAAATTCTACTAGTGCATATTATCATAATTTCAAAAAAATATGGCTTACTTGCTAATAATAGCTATATATAATTGACCACCATGTACCTCCTTTAAAGCATGGATTTATGGTGGTGATAACCCTTTGTAATGGTTTATATGAATAACATGATCATGATGCATTCCATTATGAATCTAACTCAAAATGGACCAACTCATCACAAGTTGCACTACTAGATCTCCCTATGTTTGTGCCTATGGTAGTGCATGTGGTTGTGGTTGTATATGTGTTTACATTAGAGCCTACCTATATATCCATCATCATGGTAGTTATTTTAATATATAATTTTGTGGAACAAAAATACATCTCATCCTTTGGCTATTAGTGGATCCCCTTGTTATCACTAGTACTATCATCTCATAGGTCTCAATTAGTGTGGTTATATGATAGGAATATATGATGGTACTCATATACCTCCCACACCATGACACTCCCTTGCATGTAATTATTATAACACTCAAACTAATATAGGAGATTTTAGGTGTGGTAACCTAAATTTTCTTAATTATCAAGGCACTAGATGTGGCTCTACACACTAAGGATAATTCCTTGTAATCCTTGAATGAATTATGCCTAAAATGTATTTGACCATGAGTTTTAAGTATCCATCATGCCCTGATATGGACAAAAAATAATATCTCCTTGTGTGACCATATATAATATTGGGGCACATGGCATACACAACATCCAATAATGTGTCTATCAATGAATGATCAACAAGGAAGCATCTACCACACATGGCAATCTTATAGGATAACACATTAGAAATATCTCATAAATATAAGTAATCAATAATATAATGGGGCTCATTCTTATATAAAATCATAATAGAATACTATAAAAAACATGCACTAACTGCACATGGATCATGGATCTAAAATCATACACCATGCCCTGCTCCAACATAGACTAGTACACTACAACAATATATAGTGGGACATTCCAAACTGACTTGTGACAAATAACATGACTTATCACAAGTCCAATAATGGCCTTTATATATATATATATAATGATTAACACGTATACATAAAATAAGTGCACTCGTAAGCCTTTTTAATTATATATCTCAGAGTTTGTCACCCATAAGGCTAAGGCTCATCTCTCTGCATCTATCTCTAGTGTATTTTATACCACATGTATGTTGATGATTCATCAATTCATCATTTAATAATGTCAATCTATGGATGGTCTCCAAAGGATGTCTACAATAGGAGAAAGAGATCTCTAGCAACCGGTCTCTTCTACCACACTCCACACTTGTAGGAATTAGAAATCACACTTGCATAAAAGTAAATAACACTTGTAGGAAAATAAATCATACTTACAAGAAAGTAAATTTATAAATTAAAAATAAAGTAAATTATTGAATTGAAAATAAATGATAAACATAGAAAACACTTGCAGGTTCATAACAAACTTTACAAAAAATAAATGTTTACATGAAAAATAAATAAAATTTTAAAAACATAATTACATAATAAATAAATAAATAAAAATACATTTATCCATCTTCCTTAGAATGAGTGGCTAGCTCATTCCTCAGAAGAGGATTTTATTAAGAACACTATATTTATGTCACAAAGATTTAGAATGTATTATTGATAAAGATTGATTACAATGGTGTGGGAGGTTTCATTTATAATCTCATTCTTCCAACCAAATCCTTATTTTGGAATAACAATCCTATATGCTCTCCACCAAATATGGAGAGAAACATAACAACTTAGATATTCTAGCTTATCTCAATCTTCCACAAAATATGGAGAGAGACGTTATTATCTATTTACAACATAAGCTCAATCTTCATGAAATATCAAGAAAACTATTTATTAAATGAAATTACACAAATCTAAATTTAGATGCAAAATATAAACTTGAAGAGCCTAAGAAAAGAATCCATAGATGGGAACATATTCCATAGATATGCAAAGTTCATAGATATGCACAGTCTGTAGATATGCTTGCATAGTCCATAGATGTCTCAACCTATAGAGTCCATAGATTCTAGTCCTACAGAGTTTGTAGATTTTATCCAAGTTTTATTATTTGAACTATTGATGACTATGATGGACTCCCTTGGTATTTGATGCTTCAAAATGGTCTTGAATTAACAATTTTTATGGATACAAAGTTACTGGTTGAGTCTATAGATATGAACTGAGTGAGTTCATAGAAAAATATAGGAGAGTTTGTAGCTATGTTCAGCGTGATTGTATCTCACCTTAAATCTTAACACTTGGTTGGTACCTCATGTTCATGTCTAATATGGCTTATTGTGGGCTGCATATACACATATTAACAACTTTTTCCAAAGATTTAGTAACAAGAATCAACAAGAAATAAAATGATTTATAAAGAAATGACCAAGTATTAGTTCTTTATTTCATTCTAAATAAATCATAAGTTTATAAATTACACTTAGATCCAAATCTTATTCAAGGAAAATAGATGTTATCACATGGATAAAATGAACCATTTTATGGTCTCATCATGTGCCTACAATCATAATTACCATCAATGCATGGACATCTTTCAAAGTGATGCACACCTCAATAGTATCCCCATCCACCACCAACCTAAAAGTGTTTGCTAGTCACAACCATGTTCCTAAGAAGATGGTAACTAACTCCACACTAAGAAAAATCTATAACATCTCCATAATACTACCAAAACATAATGTAGTTAACTACACTCAATCTTCTGTGGGTAATATATCAAGAGGATCCAATAGAGAAACTTTATCTTTTAATCTCTAAAGCCTATGTTTCCTATAAAAACTATCAAATAACAAAGCATGTATTGAATATTTATCCCAAATAAAATCAAATATACTTTAAAAACCAAAAATTCAAGAATTTAATATACTTAACTACTTCATCAACCTATTTTTATTTTCTAAAAAAATAATCCATGTATCTAACTACATTATCCTATTACATTATTTGTGTACTACATTATCCATGTAATCTACTACATCAACCACTCTTATTTTTATACTAAGTTTACCCAGCACCAAGAATTTAACCACTTGACTTAACACAATCATCCAAATGGTATGTAGTTGTTCACTTGACCTAATAGGTTTTTCTACCTTATCAAATAAGTTGGTCATACAAAAAAAATGTAGACAGCCACATTTCCTCATTCTAACTATGTTAGTAAACCTTTATACCAAGTCATCCATAAAAAAACTAATGTATTCAACCATGGTATACGCTATCAACCACCCTTTATAGTTTCAACTAGGTCAGCCATATTGAACATTATTGGCCATTCTAATTTATAAGTAGTTCATCTAACTAATACACATTCAACCACCTACCCAAACTTGTTCAATTGAACTAAGTCAACCAAGCCACCCCATTCCAATGTACATGATAATTTTTAACTAACTCATCATTAATTCCCTAGACCTAATTTTTCACCTTTTAACTTATACCCACTATTCATGGTAATTTTTAATGTATTACTATATTTTGGGGGAAAATTCTTTTACATAGATTTGTCCTAGCATTTAATTTCCAAAACCTACTTTTTTTAAATAAAATGATAAAAATAGTAATAAATACAACCCATCCCTAGATTATCCCAACATTAGTTATGATATGTCCTCCATCTCATCCTCCTTTTTGAATCTAAGCCATCATATCTCTCTTTGATAATTTTAGTCACATAAAGCTCTAGTTTAAAAAATTAGCAAATGTACAAATGAATAGTTAATTAAACTTTTATAATAAAATTTTGAAAATTTTAACCTCATAGTTATTTATTTAAAAATTATATATTTATCTCATAACTTTGAATATCTTTTTACAAATCAAAATAAGTTATGGAATCCTGAAAACATAGAGATTTTTTTAGTTCTAACAACATATTTTTTCAAAGTTTTTAATTTTTTCTTATTTTTTAGGTTTATCTCTTGTTTCACACACTAAACACCTCTTCCATCTACTTCTCATTTAGGTATTATTACACAAGGTAAGTTAATGTATTATTTAAAAACTATTTACTTTCATTGATTTTTCATTTTTTACTCTAATTTCTTAGCTCAACATTGTTCATTTTTATGTTCTTTCTCAAATCACCATCCCATGTTACACCTTCATGACATGTGATGATATTTGATTGGGTCATATGTACACACACAATATTTTAAAACTCTATCATTCACCAACATTGTCTCTTTTTAATAACTTATCTACTTAAAATATCTCTAAATGCACACCTTAAAGGGTGCACTAGGAAATAAGTGGGTAGACCAATGGTGCTTCATAAGATTGTTGGTTAACTCTATCATTACCTAAACCCACTAAAAGTATAGATTATATAACTCCCCAAGAAAATAAACCATGTTTATCTATTTCCCTAATAAATTATCCTTTCAAATGACCCATAACTAAGTAAAAACCCACTTTTCCTACTAACTCAATGTTGACAAAATTTGGCCCCAAGTCAAATTTGTGTCCCCCTATAAATTCAAACTTGTCATATAGTCTTGTCATGTCTTATAAGGTCCCTAGAAGTATTAATTTAACCTTGTTATCATTGTTTAAGGTTAATTAGGATAAGTTAAGGTAAGGTCATATTTTAGTCATATAGTGATGTAGGGGTGTGATGAGGAAATAAATCATGGTAAATTTGTGGCATAGGTTATTAGGGGTTGATGAATATCATTTTATGTCCTAAACATATTTTCACAAGATTTCATTAAGTTTTATAAAGTTTGAAGACCATTTTCTAACTCTAAGGTGTTGAATATGCATAAAAAGTGATTTTTTGGCTAACTCTAATGCATTTCCAAGTTACCTAAAGACAAAATTCATACCACACACATTAAAAGGAGTTGGGAGTAGTTAATTAACTATCACACCTATTAGAGGGATTAGAAAAAGTTAGAATATTATACTTCAATGCTATTTTGAGAAGTTAGAAGAAGTACAAATTTTTAGAGGTCATGTGCAAGTGAAAATAGTTGTAGAGTGTCCTTTAATCCTCTACAGTTCAAGAACAAGCATTGGAACAAGTTTGGATTTCAAAAGTTGTAGACATATCCTTATGTCTCTCTCATTGCTCTATTCATAAGCTAGTAGAGGCCAATTTCAAGTAGATGGTATAGGTCATACACGTAGAGTTTGGGGATAAGATTTTGGTTAAAAAATTTAAACCTATGGATTTATAATTTATGGCATTGATCATTGGATTAGTGATCTTAGATTTATGAACAATTGTTGAGAACCCATATTGCTTTTAAGATCTCAAAACCTCACAAGCTAAATTTGGCATAACTCCAGTGCAAGTGTAGATGAGTTGGTTACTTGAAACCAATTGAGGTGATTTTTAATATGTCGATATATGCCTAAAAATAATTCACCCATATTCTTGGCACTTTTTAATGTCTTTTGGCAAGCAATTCTCCCTTTTGTGCATTGTTTACAAGTGACTAGTCATGTTTCTATGTTTCAAATTTTCCAGGTGGTAAAATTAATTTGAGTGAATCTTCATGGTATTAAAGTCTCTCCACAATTGATTCATGGTTTTATTTATCATCCAAATGTTTCATAGAAGTTAAAACTAGTCACATGTCTTCATTCACCATCTTGGATTATTTTTCTATGTTTACACAAACATGGTGATTGGAGTGAGTTTTTGTGTGTTTTTCAAATAAATTTAGTATTTGTTTTAATTTTCATTATGTTAATGCAATAATTAAATACTTTTTTAGTTCATAACAATCATGTTTCATACTTTCCAAGTGATCTAGACATAAGGTTGTCTGTTCACTCACCTCATTGTAGGTCTGTAAATTTAAAGAACCCCAATGTTATCAATGTGTCTTGAAATTTTATTAAGCATGAAATGTTGTGTATATTTAAATACAAGGTTATTGGATAAATCATGTTTCCAAATCACTAAAGGCTAATGAGAGTTTTCAAACAAGCTAACACACCTAGTGACACAACCACCTACATGATTATGAATAGTCAAGTGAAGCACAAGATGCTTTGAAGATGATATCTAATATTGGAAATGTATTGAATAATATATCCTTTTAATGACTCACCAATATTAATATTTCCTAATGGAATTGAAGGAAATTAACTCAAGACCTCCACAATTATATTTCCTAGATAGTCATCTAATAACACCTATAGACATGTTGAATTTTTGGTCTTAATCATAAAGGTTATGAAGAAATTAGAGTCCTCAGGGAACTAAAAAGATCTCATGACATCAAAAATAGTAGATCAGAGTCTTTGGGAAGAATTAAATATTGATTTTGGAGGCCTATTCCAAGATACATAGCCAAATTACCTAATTGATCATCTAAAGTCAGACCATTTAAAATTTTACTTTGAATAGTGAATATAGAGGTTTAAAACTTATTTCAAGATGAAATGGATTTGGTAATATAGTGATATTGATTTTTTGATGATGTTTTGACTATTGTGAGTGTCATGACCTAGTTAAGGAGGCCTAACCTCTCAGTTGACTTAGAAGCTCTCATGTTGACACCTATAATTACTTGTTAAGATATTTCACCTTTAGATAGTGATGTGAGAAAATTATAAAGTTAAAAGGAAGTGAATGATATTTATTAATAATAAAAACTGATCATATTCATTAGTAAGCTTGAAAATGATAAGAGAAGACCTAAAAGTCCTACATAGTCATGTGTTAGACATCTACCTATAATTAGTTATTGAGGCTTTCCTTGAATAGTGATTTCTATGAAAATTTAATAAATATAGAAAGGAGATCATGTTTCTAAAGTTATTGAGATCAAAAAATATTGTTACAAGAGTCTGAGTACCAAATAGGGGTCATAACCCTCCCCACTCAGTCTAATGCACATACACAAGTTCTACCTGCTACTTCATGGAAAATGGTTGCTTGTTTGAAGAGGTTCAAGAATAGACAGAGGGACTAAGTTAGATAAATGAGTTTTCATGATTATTAATGAGTGATTATATCAATTTAAAATGATATTATACTCACATTTTAAAGGAAACAATCACAGTTAGCCTACACAAGCCTAATACTTGCACACACAATTTTACCTCACCAAAAAAGCTCATTTTTTTGAGAAAGAGTATGGATATTAAAAACATATTATGGATAAAAATTATTTTAATGTGACTATATTATGATAAAAATATTCCATCAAAACCATATGTTTAAACTTGGTATATTCTATTTAATCTTACACAACCCTGAGGCATACACAATCACAATCTTGAAGAGATAATGATCTAGTTATGTGAGTTAAAGTTGAGTTGATACTTGGAAACATTTAGAGGAGATTAAATAAATATACAATAACTTCATGATATCTCATACTCCTGGTATAAAGGAATAATGGGAGAAAAAAATGAGCTAGGATCACACAATCAATTTGACTTAAAAACCCTAGGCCTAGAACATTAAGATGTGGAGAGACTTGATGAAGAGAGGTCTTTTAAAAATAGTTGGAACAAGTCAATATGGATGTCATGGACCTATTTATATAATTTAAGATCAAAAAAAACTCATATAAAGAACCTATAGACCTCAATCCTACTTAGACCCCTTAGGATGATTGTTTTCAACTCAAGAGGTTAGTTTGTTTTACTTGGTATGGATCAAAAAATATGCATGGGACCTTGGGATCCTAGGGAAATTTTACTACCCTAATGCACTTATATTTTATGTATTTTTTTTAAGTTAATATGTCCATATTTATAAATCATCCTTAAGAACCCAAGTCACTTCCAGGTTGCCTAAGAGGGCTATAATGACCAATTTGTAGAGATAGACCTAAAAATAACATATAATGAAATATTTTTATCCTAAAACATCTTATATGTTGTTTATGACTCCAAGTATGTTATACACATGTAATTAACTTGTATGGACTACTATACAAACTACCTAAAATACCTTATTTTTATGTGTTTTATAGGTGTTTTGAGAAGGGAAGAGATTCCCAATCATGGGAAGAGTCAATTTGGTACTTTTAATAACTTTTAAAATACAAAAACTTGCTCAATAACCCCTAAAAGTGACTAAACAAACTCCATGTTGTAAGGCAATCCAAACAAGCTTGTGAAGGACTTTCTTTTGGCCATTTCATGGTTTGCCTATAATCATAATATTTTAGAAGCCAAAAATTGGCAAGGATATTGGTATTGTAATGTGTAAATTTAATCACACACTTCCTAAAATTTTACCAAGTGCAGGAGGAGTTTAGATCCAAAATCCACTTTCTAGGCCTAGAGGCCTAATTAGTAGAAGAGATAGGTAGAAAAATTATTCTTTCACTTGGCTTAAAATCATAAAATTTGGTATGGAACTATAAGGAAATATAGAGTCCTATAATATGCCTTTATTTTGTCAATATAATCTATATGATATTAACATAAGGCCTAATTGGGGATTTTGATATATAAAAAAAATTTGGGGCTAGTTTGAGGCCTCAAAATGGATTTTTTTAATTCCAATATGATATTAATAGGAAATCCATAATTTTTTTATTATCTAAAGTAATTGAAACCAAGTTTTTACACTTATGTGTAAAATAGGCCTAAGTAGATGAAGAGCCCTCTAGACACCTTGCAAGAGAAAGAGATGATGTGTCAAAGAAAACTTGTTGGGGTCAACTAAGAGGTGTTAATAATAGATAAAATTTATAGGATAAAATTATATAATAAATTATAAGGCCACTTTTCCTTCAACATGTCAATAAAAATAGGAGTTTTAAATGGTTTGTTAAGGTGTCAAGAAACCATTTCAACTCCCATGTCACTTGGTAGGTTGGAGCATCTAAAAAGGAGAAACATATGTCATCTAGGACCTTTTGAATAATTTCCCAAACTCCTCTCTTATTTTTGACTCATATTTACACTCTCTCTCTCTCTCTCTCTCTCTCTCTCTCTCTCTCTCTCTCTCTCTCTATATATATATATATATATATATATATATATATATATATATATAAGTAACCACTTTTGGCTTGAAATATATCCACCACTTGGGTATTGTGAAGACATGCCCATTTTTTTCTACCTTTTATCAATAAAAAACTAATGTTTTACCTCATTATACAACTACATGTAGTGATAAATTTATAAATAGTTAATCTTATTAAGTTTATATGTATGTCACCTTGTTTATGTCCTATTTATCGTACCTCATGTGGTTTTTTATATATTTTAGGTTGTATTTGGTGTCATCAAGGGTATCTTGTGGGTTGTGAAATTTAATTATTCTTCCACTTAGCCTTACAATTGCTTACCTTCTACAAAACATTGATATAATAGGTTGATTCTAGGATGTGTGTATGTTCATGTTGTCTTGTAGGTCCTAGTGTATTATGCAATTTGTGGTAGTTATCAAAAAAAAATGGTGAATCACCACTGTATTTAGGTTTATTTTAGTTATTTCTTCCCATTTCTAATAAATCAAGTAGTATGTGAGCCTAAGTTATTCATCAAAGGGAGATAACCCTTCAATCTAGAGGTTTACCCCTATTATAGACAACCCACAAGTGTAAGGGTAATCCCATGTTCAACCAAATTTGGAGAGGTATGAAAAAACTTCTCTTAGGGTGAAAAATTTGGATATAACATTCAACTCAATTTACCTTATTATGAAAGTTAACTAAGTCAACATATCTAACCTAGTTTAAGGCTTAATGGTAACTTTTTATTAAAATTGGGTCATGATAGCTAACCTTATTAGATAAAATTATGTAAGGGTTCGTACCTATCCATTACTATAAATAAAACCTTCGTTTCAATCCAATATGGAGTAACATTCACTTTTGCATTATTACATCTCACAATTTTGCTAAATCTATATTTGAAAGAGCCATTTTTTTGGGTTTGTCTTGGAGGAAAGATAGTTTGTATTTTGTGAAGTATTTGATTAAAATTAGGATTATTTTATACTAGATATTATTTCTATAATGTTATCCTTAAATATCCATAACAACTTATTACAAATCCCCATTGTCCAAGGAAGATATTGAGACTCGAGAGGTTCATCCAAAGGTAATTGTCTCTAAATTTTGTTATTTTATTTGATAGAAAGGTATTACACAAATTAATATGACTTAAATGTGTAAATCCTAATTACCTATATGCACAAAATTAGTATAACTATAGGGTCTTCTTTATTTTCCATATTCTACCTTAGGTGATCTAGGGCTCTATTTGCCTACCATGATCCCTTGATTATTTGTTTATGTTAAACCATCTCCCTTGTGACAAAAGATTTAGTGAGAACTAGATTAGTTTTATTTTAGGTATTAAAATTCCTAGATATGGTTATTACATAGTAATATTTAAATAGAGACTTTGGAAACCTCTCATTTAGTGTTGTGTGATAAGATATCCCTTGGTTAGGTTTATTAGATCCAATTTGGTCATGCCCCTGATATAAAATGTATTTAAATATATGTTATTTGATCTTGGATTTACTAATAATGATAAGTTTTATATCTATCTTAATCCTTTGCATACACAAGGTACTAATATACAAGGTAAAAATAGATATAATATGGTAAGAAACTAAACTAAATAATATATAAATTTCAATATTTTTATTATAGTTTCAATCTAGGAAAATTAAACCTAAATTAGGAATTAAACTATGATTGTATCCATAGGCCTAAACACCCAATAATATGTCACATTTCATCATAAAGGTAACCAAGGAAAGGAAAGTGACAAAAACATACATACTAATCTAATAATAAGCAGACCATATCTAAATTTTAAGTAAATAATAAGAAATAGAATAGGGATAGAGATACTTACCTTGGGTTGTCTTTTCGACACATCAATATACCCATTGGATCTAGTGGCACTTTATAAGATATTTTGTAGGTGAAAACCTAAAATTAAAAATATGAATACCTAAGTTTTATTAAATAAGTAATACCAAGACTAAAGGACATATGTTTAGTTCACCTTCCTCCTATTAAAATTTAATGACATTATATAAGACTTGACATCCACAAGAAATAGCTTTTATCCACTAATTCATCCTTATACTATGCAAGGGAATAATTACAATATTAGGAAAATAATATGACTATTTTGTGTTATAAATTATATTTATAACCCCTGTGTGTGTGTGTGTGTGTGTGTGTGTGTGTGTGTGTGTGTGTGTGTGTGTGTGTGTGTGTGTGTGTGTGTGTGTGTGTGTGTGTGTGTGTGTGTGTGTGTGTGTGTGTGTGTGTGTGTGTGTGTGTGTGTGTGTGTGTAGACACACACACACACACACACACACACACACACACACACACATGGATCCAAACCTATAAATTAATCGGTAATTAAATATGATGGTATCAATCTGGATCAATATAGGATAATTTTATTAGCTAACACAATAATATATTATTAGTCAATATATATTACAAAAAAATGTAAATATTATAAATATATTGGTAGGTCCAATTTAGTACAATTATAAATAGGTAAAAAATAACTATATCAATAGTGATGATATAGTAGGAATTATAGGGAAGCTACAAAATTGAATATAAGGAAATAAATAAAGAAAAGGGAAAATAGACTTAGGGGAGGCCAAGATGATAGTAATGTAGGTATTAATAGGTATTATATTAACATATTTTGAAAAGTACCACAAGTTTAATCCACATCTTTCTTGGTGCACTCTTTAGGATGCACACTTGGGGAAATTTATGCACTAAAGATTACTATAAGAGATATCATAAGTAAAAGATAAAGATGAAAAATACAAGTGTATATATGTAGGACCTTTCTCCTTAATTTTTAATCTCATTTTGAACACCAATATATAATTCCTAATTATGAAAACATATATATCAAGACCTTCCATCCTATCATGCACTAATTTCTAAGGGAAGCTTTACGTTACTGTAAATCCTCCTCTTATTTTTTCTTCTATATTTTCTCCCATTAGCTTACTTGATTGCATTATTTTTTCCTCTTGATTTCACTCCTTTTTGAATTTATTGAAATATCCTTCCTTATTATAAATTTTTCCCCTTAGATTCCAACTTTTTTTCATCTCCTTCTAGAAAATATAAAAATGTAAAAACACAAGAAAATATGAAAATAATAAATATCTTTGCCTTTATCATTTTCAACAAATCCATATCACACTTAACTAATTGTGTTAAAGGCTTACATATACATGTTTTTCATGGTATTTTTTACTTTAGTGACATACATGATATACAAATTTAATATGGTCATGTACTTACATATTCTATGTAGATACATTTATGCCCAAACTATGGGGCATTCTTACATTGGTGGTATTCCTTATTTTAGGGACATATCTTCAAATGGGTGTCAGGTGATATACTTCCTACTTTTTGTTTATCATAGAGATATACTTAAATTTCCTACATATATATTAATCTTTTAGGTATCTTTATAAAGCATAGAAAGATTTCATGTTCTCTTGTGTCTCTATGATTTTGTTGATTTCTTATATGTTCATACTATAGACACATAATATTTTCAAAATTTTATCAATTACTGATGTTCTTTATCTTTTAGGAGCCCATTGAGTCTCAATATCTCTAATTGTACACCCTAAGGTGTACACTAGAAAAGGGGTGAGTAAATTAGTGGTGTTTTACAGGATTTTTTCCCCTTTTGCCACTTGTTATCTACACACTTGTTTCTTGAAAACCATTCCCCTAAGTTTTGCCTCTTATTTTTCACACTCCTCTATTCTTTTACTACCTTCATTTTCCATTTTCTAACCTAAACTACATTTTTATAGTTTACATGACTATTTTAGCTATGCCAACCTTGTAATCTTATTGATAAAGCTTATTTAGGGTCTAGGTCAGCCCTTGGCTAACCTAGTCTATGACCTAGTGAGTTTTTATCAATTATGATACTAGGTTGACTTGGTTAACCTTGTTAGCCAAAACTTTTAGAAGGATTTAGGGTTAGATCCACCTATATAAACATAATCATTTCACCATTTATAATAGAAGAGAAAAAGTAATATATATTATGCATCTGTTTATCCACCATTATACTTGAGAAGCAAGCTTAGGGTTTCATACTTTCTTTAGAGATATAGATCTTATCTTGTGGAGAATTATTTTAGATGCATTGATAGGTTGTGTATCCTATATCTGATTTATCCTTATCATCCTTACATACCACAACAACCTCTTATGAAGTACCTTCGCCAAGGTAGAGATTGAGGCTTGATGGGTTTATCTTTAAAGGTCAATATTCCTAACTTTTTTCCTTCTTTATAATAGTAGATAGATATGTATTTTAACTTCTCTTCCATGCATTAGGATTATGTATACATTGATGCGAGTATATTTATTCTATTCATGTTTAAATTTATTACTTATTACCCCCATTTTGTGACACAAGATTTGGTGAGCACTAGATTAAACTTTTGCTTTACTTATTATTATATAGTGAATATGAAATCATAGGACCTAGTTAGGGTTATTGCATAGTTTTGTTTGGCTAGAGGATCTAGAACCCTCCCTAGTAATATTATTATGGTAAGATATCCCTTAGCTAGGTCTAGTGGATCCATATTGGTCATGACCCTGACTATCTAATGTATCCCCAATCAAAAGTGTAATTAGGATCTATATTCTTTGAGATATAATTAATTTGTAGATCTGATGCATTTCCCATTGCATACATTCTAGTTAATCCAATGTGAATCTAACCTTTGCATGTTTTCTTTCATGCTTTTCATTTCTATCATTCTTTTATTATTCTATATTTATAATATTAGGTTAGGTATTCATAAAATATAGGTTACTTTCTACGTAGGTTTAACACATAGTCACATCAAATTGACTCTACTCTTTCTATGTAGGTCTTCATCAGATATAGATTATTAGATCATGCAGGTCAACACATTACTCTTATTTAGTTCTAGATAACAAAATATATTTAATAGGTCAACTTAGTATTCTAGTCAACATCTAAAATAGAAAAATAAGTTGTGTAAGTTGACTAAGTATTATAGTCAACATCCAAATAATAAATCAGGTCAACCATGTTAACTTAGTCATCTTAATAGGCTTCAACAAATAGTGTATCATAGAACTAGGTCAACCTAGTCGACACAATTGGTAGAACTTGTAAGAATAATTTAAGCCACTTTAATAGAAATTTTGCAATCCTTAACATCTTCCAACCCACCAAGGTTCCTCTATTTCTCTTTATTTGAATTTAATACTTCATTATAGTTATATTCTATGTAAGTTTGTAGTCTTCAAAACTGTAATCTTACACCAAATTAAGTTGACCTAGTCAACTTAGTTCTATAATTTGTCTTCTATCTAAAATGCTAAGTCAACCTAGTCAACTTAGCTATTAAGGACTCTTACTTATATAGTACATTAGAGACCCTATCAACTCTATTCTATAATGTTTGCATATAGTTTCATCTGAACTGACTCTGTACCATTATTAAATTAGGAATTAATAGCTATATGCTAGTAATTAATTCACACTATCATTTTCATATATTTTTATGCTTAGAGTATCTCACAAGTATAATTACAAAACTTTTCAAAATACCATTTACTTTCACTATTTTGCTCTTTTTGAACACACTACCAAATCACATAATTTTAAAATGTATTCAAACATTTATCTACCCAAGTCCTACCTACTTGGATTTCATCACCAAGGGGGAAGTTGAGCTGACTTGGTTTTTTGGCCAAGTATAAACATGTGGTTAATGATATATATTAGCAAATCACCTAACACCATTATCAATGTGGGATTTTGAAGTGAGTGGGTAGGCCCCAATACCAAATTAGTACCATTACCAACACAAATCCCTTTTAGTGTGAATATACTAAAACCATCCATATATTGCTTTTTACTTCTATATTTTCATCCAAATTCCATATCACACTTCAAATAACACTTTATAATAATCCAAAAAACATTCAGGATGACCACTTAGTTATCATTTACTTTTAAATTAGCTATTTGCTCTCTACTAATTGTATGTTGTATTGCAAAAACCTGCACTTGCTAGCATTAATGCAAGGTTTTGTGTTGTGTGCTAATTGGGTCATTTTCATTTATATAATTGTTTGTGTGTTTACTTCCATTTATTACTTCAAATTACTTTACAAAAATTTTCCCTATTTTTAATACACTATCATTCTATTCAACACAGTATCTTATAGACTATGTTTTTTCCTTGACTATAATATTGAGTCACCTAGTCAACCTAATTTTCATTTATTCCTATTAGGTTATATTACTAAGTTAACTTGATCAGCTATGTATCATTATTAGGCCATGCTTTTTCCTAGGTTATAGTACTAAGTTAACTTGGTTGACTCTATATCCTTATTAGTTTAGTTTCATACCTTGTTTATATATTAGGTAAACCTGGTTGAATCTATAATCTTATCTATCTCTTCAATTTTTTATAATTATATTGGGTGAATATTTTTTCATCAGCTAAATGAAATAAAAATGGTTATATCAGCCATAGTGTAACGAGATAAATCTCTCCTCTCAACAAGGGGAGGTTCCTTATAAACTATCATAAACTAATCTAAACTAAATATTAACTCAGGGGTGAGATCATATCATCCATTTCTCTTTTTTCATAAATGATGTTTACAACATAAAGGAAAAGCTTTCTTGATATTGACTAAACAACCTAGAAACCCATGAGAGCAAAAAAGTCTATTGTTGCTTCTTTTGCTGATTTATAACTTAGAACACAATAGAATGAGGTGTAGCCCAAA
The DNA here is from genome assembly GCA_037957365.1 of Torreya grandis. Lineage (NCBI taxonomy): Eukaryota > Viridiplantae > Streptophyta > Pinopsida > Cupressales > Taxaceae > Torreya > Torreya grandis. The sequence continues at coordinate 1,571,857 of JARHVA010001793.1, forward strand.
GTCTTCACCAAAAACTACAAAAAAGTATATAATCACAAAAGATAAAATTATTTCAAAGCCTTTCCAATATCTTTTGTTCTAAAACACTTAAACACAAACTAAAGATAATTATAGTAGCACAAAGTCTCCAAAATCAACTTCAGAACATCTCCCAGATTATTTTCACTCACATTACTTATTTAATCAAATAGATAAGATTGTATTAGGAAAAAGACATAAGAACAATTTCCTTCACAACACAAGTTATTTCAACACAAAGTTTGAAAGGTCACTTGATTTCTCATTCACTTGATAAAATTTGATTTACAATTTGAGTTCAAAGTCTCAAAATGCCTTTCAATTTTGGTAGAGTTTCACTTCCAATAACTAAAAGATCCAAAAAATTACAGTAGAGGCCCTCTTTTTTTATAAGGAGAGGCCTTGAGGATTTTTAGGAAAAACTTAACTACTTTGACATATTCAAAGATAGGAGTCTTTTTTGACTTAGGACTTCCTATATTTTTACATGTAATTACATATGAAAAAAGTACATGTAAAAATGTCCAAATTAGTTGCAAAAGTACATCTAAAAAGTGAAAAATAAACCAAGGAAAAAAATGTTTCAATTTGTATTCCCATATTTCTTCATGTGAGCATCATACATAGTGAAATTTGCTTGCATCCTGATACTGTCTAGACTAACAGTGTTTTTGAAAATCATTTTGGCTCTGACTATGGCATCTCTTACTGTTGTGACTAATTTTACATGACTAGTTAACTTGGTTTTTATATCTAGAGTTAACTAATTATCCATTATATTGTCTATAGAGGCTATTGAAAATATCTTATCTTTAAATTCTTTTTGGAATATACCTTCAAATTCCTAAATCTTTTCTTATGTTGAAAGGAATTGGTTATCTTGAGATGTAAGCTTACAAGGTAGCTCATCTAATTTATAGAAAAGGCTGACATCACTTTGTTCACTAAGTTTCCTTACAGATTCAAGGTCAGTGATCAAATATTTAAGCATGTGACTCTTATATTTCAATGCCTCTTTAGTTTTAGTATAAGAGTCTCTATCATTAATGACACTAATTGATATTAGAGTGCTTATTTTTAGTTGCCTCATGTCCACCCATTTATCAAGATACTTTTCTATGCTTATAATATCCTAAGAAACAACATTAATGAGATCATCAAGTTTTGCTCTTATATTTCTCATTTTATCTGTCTTCTCAAATAACTTTATGAGTAAGGAAATTCCTTATGTACGCATCTTGTCCAAGTACTCTTCAAGTACTTTTCCTTTGAGATAGGTGTTTTTCAATTTTTGAATAATGGGGTATTCTATAAAAATGGCCTTAGGAGTTACTAATTCTAAAGTAAAAGTGATTCTCCTTACCACTACAGTCAACTATTCCACCATTGCTTTATAGTGATTTTTCATTTCTTTCTCCTTATCAAATTTCTGAATCAGGATGTCCATGGTTGACTACATATCACTCTTGGCACTCTCATGAGTTATCTTGCCTAATTCAACTCTAAAAATAGAGTAATCATTTATATCAAAATTTTCAATGGTTGCATCCTATGAAGGTCTTGCAATTTCCAAAAATTTGTGTCCCTTATCTCCAAGAATTTTTGAAAGAATCCTTGGCTTCTTTGGGGCTTTAGCTTTTACTAGTACTAGCTTATAAAATCAAAGTCATCTGGAGAAATGGCTTGTTTCTTCCTTTTTGGTGTATAAGTTGATAACCATGGCAGGAGCACAGAAGTACTCATATTAGGATTTATTTCCATCGTTAGCATCATCAGAGCTACACTTACACTGGTAATGGAAATAATAGGTGGAGTGTTAGTAAAAATTGCACCTTTTACTAGTGATCAAAAGTAGAAGTATCTCCAATATCAAAAGATGGGGAGGAAAAATTAGAAATTGACCCTAAGGAATGAATAATATCTTCAAAAGTGCTTTGAGGGTAATCAAAAATTATTTTGGAAGGAGAGGGTGATTCAGAAGAGGGAACATTAATAGGAGAAATAGATGAAGGAGCTATAACAGGTGTGTCAGGTGGGGGAGAAGATACTCCTTTTTCTTGTTGCACATTCTCTTATGAAGATAAAGTTTCCTCCTCTTTTTGATTTATAGGCCTATGATCAGTCTCCATCTATTACGTTGTTGTTTCTTCAATGCTTTGTTTTTCAACTTCCATATCTTCTATTTCAGACTCTTTTTGCACAACTTTTGACTTCTTCATCACAAATACGATCTTAGGCTTATGTGGCTTAGAAGAAGAAGGAACATCACTTTTGTTCTTCACTCTATTCTCTACCTTTTTTCTTGTTTCCTCTTGAATCTCAGCTTCTAAACTTGTGATGAATTCTTTCAAAGTAATTCCCTTATTTGCTAACTAATTATTGGTGTTTGCCAATATATTTTCAAATCTTTTCCTCAATGAGGTCAGATCCTTTTGGGACCATTAGATTAGAGGAAGAGGGGCATTATAAATATTTTTAGTATTGTATATATCATTATCCAGCTCTTCATCATCCACTAGATTCTCAAGAATATCGGCAAGTTCTAGATATTCAATCTGCTCAAGAGATAACCTATTGTAGTCCATTTTTTTTACATCTTCCACTATTCTCAAATCTACCCAAACATCTTCAATCATAGGTTCATGAAATTAGGTTTTCCTCTTGATTATGTCCTTCATGCCCCTATAATCAAAATTTGATCTTATTTTGAATTGTTTCAAGGTTACTAACTACATTTTAGTTTCCATGACTCTAGCTTTCCTAGTGGTTAACACTAAAAACCTACCAATTTCAATTGGGAACCTGAAACTGGGATTTTTGAGTTCCATTTATTTATTATATATGATAATCATTTGCCTGCATAGCTCCATTAAGACCAATTTATTTGAGGGGAATCTTGGAAGCATATAAGGATGACCTTGGAAAAAGCCAACCCTTAGGTATGAGAAAGAAGGAAATTGTAAAAACATGCATCCAAAATCATTCACAATTATCCAGGCCTCATCTAACACTCTTCTTTATTATAATTGAGGATCAAAAAGACACAAAAATACTAAAAAAAAAAGCATTATTTACTCTCCTAAAATGATGAATAAAACCATTCAATGTTAACTGAGAGCGGTACTGATACACTGGGATTAATCTCATGTCTCCTTATAATGTTAAACCTGGAAAGATTCTCATTAAAGCCACAATATACACTAGATAAGAAGTCATGTAGAATATAAAGGTAGTGGATACCTTTGTCAATTGCTCATGCAAATCATTGCTAACTTGTTCTCCCTAGAAGATGATTTGTTTGCCTTAGAGTATTATCTTGATGAAGTGATATATCCATTCATGAAACTGTGAGGAGGAGGACAAACCTCTTACCTTGCTGAGAAGAGTTATTAGATCACCAAATTCTATAAATTTGCTTCTCAAAAAACTCTATGGCCACCTTGACAAATTTTCCCTTGGCATCTTGAGCCATTTATTGTTGATTACCTTCTTCACTTTTTCAATATTTTTTACATACTCTTTTTTTGATTCAACAAAATCAAGCTTTATCACTTCTATAGTAGGAGGGCACATAAACACTTTATCAATGAATTCAGGATCCAGTCTAATTATCACATTGCCACTAGCATCCAACATAGCTTTGGTATATTTATTATAAAACTAAGCACACTAAAGAATAAATTCTATGTTGTAAGCCACTATAGGGAAAGAATATACCAAATGAATGTTACTTTCAACTATCTTCTTCATTTTAGAACTAGGATTACTTCACTTAGTTCTCTCCACAAACTCATCCATGTCCACATGATCAATCTCTCTATCTATAATGTCATCAACATTAGAAGTAACTGAGGTGATTGGAAAAACACCTTGATATTTATACTTCATCACTTTTGACTTCTTCATAGAAAACTCAGTCATCTAAAACTACAACAAAAATTCATGATCATGTAATTAGGGGAAATAGTAGCAATCTAAGAAAACTGCATGTTGATGATCATGACTATGGGGATGCACTTGAAAGGGCTAAAGTGCAAGCAAGCCACAAAACTAGAGGAAAGTAGGCTTAGAAAAGCAAAATTGAAAATATCCCAGAGTTAAGAAATTTAAGAGGATGTTCACATGGGTGGCAAAAATCACCACCCTTGCATATGAGGAATATTTACATTTACGTTGGTGGTGAATTTCACCACCCTTGTAGGTAAGAGAAAATTTGTTTGTGTAGTCAACTAAAATAAATGCCATTATATATCTTTACATGTAAGAGTGGAAAAAAATGTTGACAAGGCATACTATAGGAAAAATTGAGTTTTGATGTCCTAGTAGTGAAATCATTTGCTATTATATGAAATAAAAGGGAATGTTTCAGCAGTAAAATTTACCACATTTACACTTGTTTAAAATGTTCCATAACTTGTAAATGGTAGAATTTGGTGTTTACAAATTTATCTTATTTATGATGATAAGTGTGGGAGCATATTATTAAAGTCGTCATCACCAAGTTATCTATTATGGTTTTCAACTAGATTTGATGAGGGTAAAACCTAAGTTAGGTCAAAACACTGACTCAATATGCAAGATAACCTAGGGCACGTATGAGGGTTTGGCAGAATTAGCCACTAAGGCTCACTAGGTTAAAGATAAAAAAGGGTTGAACTACTAAAAACAACACCAAATAAAAATAAAAGTCTAACTTAAAGGAAAAATAAAACTTAATAAAATGAAAACCTAGAAGTAAAATGATTTACCCGGCAATCTTGAAGTCCTTTACATGGTTGAATGGTTACAGGGAGGAGTCTAGGAAACTTAAAATGAAATAAATGATAATCAAAAGGTATTGAAAAGCCCTAAAATGAGCTTTAATAACTCAGCATGCGTGTCCATAAATGCCATGTAAAATTCAAGATTTTGGAAAATCTCTACTAGGGTGGCAAAAATCACCACCTTAACATGTGTTAGGGATAAGCCATGCATTGGTGGAAAAAAGTACCATTGATTTATGAAAAAATAAATCATAAAATCATGCAAGGGTGGAAAAAAGTGCCACCAATGCATGGTAAACAAAAATTACTAACACCTTAAAAATGATCAAAATTGACATTTTGATCAGATAAAGACTACAACAGGTTTCATAATTTTTGAGAAATTATGATGAGGGAGTGTTGTAAACTTTCTTAGGATGTCAGATAACTTCACTTTAGATCAAGAGAAACTTATCTTGAATGACTAATCTTAGAGTGTAGATTATGAAACGGATAAGTTTCATAGGGGTTGTCCATAAAATGAGCATAGCTAATTTTGGGAATAAAAAATTACATCAACTTTTCTCTCTCCTTCATCATGAACTTCCTATTTTAAGACAACATTAAGTTTAATTCAACAAATATGATGATTCATACCAACCCTAATAAGGTTTCTCATAAGTAGCTTGTGGCTCTTACCCTAGATGAAAGTAAGGTGCATATAGCCACTCGCACTACAAACTATAGGACCCCTCCTCATTCCTCTTTGATTTTTTAATCCTCTCTTCTCATTTTCATATCAACCTAAATTAGAGTATACCCAAGAAATGTTCTTTTTCATCAATGAGTTTCCTCAACATCAAGGAAAAGATCCTTTTACTATTTATCATCTCATGATAAGTGGTCAAGTTGATCAAACCCTATCACATTATCCCACATTCTCACATAGATTTAGAGATACTATATTCTTTTCTTCTCAACCTCTTACCTCTATTTTTACCCCTTTTCATACCATGACATCTTCCTCTTTTATTTACTCCACCTCCATGTTAAGTTGTGGAGCTAAAAGCTTCACTGATATGCAAATGGTGGAGGTTGCTGAGTTGTAAAGTAATCGACGTCGGTCAGGCCAACCGACGTCGGTCATCTTTAGCTACATAGTAACCGGCATTGGTTAGGGGTTGGCCAACATCAGTCAGACAAGAATCGACGTTGGTCACCTGTGTGTTTTCAAAACTGGTTTAATTTTAGACAGACAATTAGTTTGCATGTAAAGACTAATTTTAGTCTTGAGTCTGAATTTCTAATTATTGTAATTGGGAAGTCCAATTATTGTTTGGTTTGGGATCTATTTAAGAGACCCATGGGGCTGTATTGTAATCAAGGACAAGGAAGAGATCCTTTCGAGTGTAAGATCAGTTGATCTGCAGGTAGCAAGATCAGGGAGATCTACATGGTAAGTAAGATCAGTTAGATCTACAAGTGTGCAAGATCAAGGAGATATACTTGGAGTAATCAGTGGTACTTGGTGGACTGGTAGTAGGCAACAACAACCGTTGGGTTGATTGTCACTACCTGGTGGAGGGAACAACTCAGTTATTGAGTTGTGATTGTAATTGATTGAGAGAGAGAACTCTTGAGGGAGAATTACTGTACACCAAAGAGGTGTGGGAAGAGTTTGAGTTATTCATTGTATTTCCTTCTAGAAGAGTGTTAATACAGATTGTATTGTTTCTCATATTTTGTGTTGTCTCTGAATTCTAGTTACATATTACTTCTGGTTTAATTCCGTGTTTAGTTGCTTATACAAAGGTAATCAAGTGTACTCTTAAGGAGTAGTTGTTGTCTCACATAGATTTAGAGATACTATATTATTTTCTTCTCAACCTCTTACCTCTATTTTTACCCCTTTTCATACCATGACATCTTCCTCTTTGATTTACTCCACCTCCATGCCTAGTATCTCTACTAATATGGCAGGTTCTATATCTAGTGGGCCTTTTCCAAAACCCACTCTTCTTAATTCTTCCACAAGTGTATCATTTTGCACCCATGGTAATCATGCCTCGAATGCTACTTATTATCATCCCTCTACTATTACATCTTTTTCCACACAAGAAAATTATGCTACTAGTGCCTCACCAATAATTCTTCTCAAGCTACTACTACCACCCATAATGGTACCCAAACCACTACTACCAAGTCTAATAATTCAAACAATGCTAATAATACAACTCAAATCCATCAACTCCTATTATAAAATATTAATCAAATAAATTATTTCCAAGATAAAAATTCAAATCAAATGATTTAAATGCAAAATCATCTTATCCATCTTCAAAACCACCCTCAATAGATGTCATGGGGCAATCATCACCAAAATGTTCCCCCACCTCCTCTTCAAGATTCCCTTGGTAATATTTTCCCTCAACCTCCCCTTGTGAATAAAATGATCAAGCACATTCAAAATGAACCTCTTATATCTCAAATTGCTAATATCGATATAGGAGGTATCACCCATACCATTACTTATAATGGGTCAATCAAATGTACTCTCCACTTAAAAACATTTAGAAATATATATAAATGTTGGGTCAAGTTAAATACCTTTACCTCTACCAATATATTATCAATTAATCTCATGGGTTATGTTTATTATTGATATAACTAAATCAAATATCATTCCATCATTATTTTAGAAGATTTAGTCAATGCTCTAGTCCAAAAGTTCTAAACTAGTGATCTCCTAAATAATACCTTGGCATATTTTATCAATTGTAAATAACTTGAGATAAAATATTCAAAATATTTCATCAAACAATGGAATACATTATCTAAAAAATGTGAACATAATATGGTAGATGATAACCTCTTTCATTTGTTTACAAATGCTCTTTTTCCCAAGTTGTAATATCAGGTCTAAATTCTCTCTCCACGTAATTTGGAAGAGACCATTGACCAAGAAAAGTCTCAATATTTACTTATGTTTCAATTCAATCCATCCCAACCTTCTATGGGTAATCACATGTTAATCAATAATAATAATTATCACGCTACCAATGATAGTGTCACCAACTCTTATGACACCATTCATACTATTCAAGCTATTATTCCCAACCAAACTCTAGAACAAGCTTCCCCTCCTAATAACATCATTAATCCTCATTTATTTCAACCAATTACAAAAAAATTCATAAACCTTTATCCTTAGTGTGATTATAAAAACATCTACCAAGACCTCTTCCTCAAGAACTCGATTCCACTCAATCCATGAAATCTTGGTATGATCCCAATAAATTTTATTGGTTTCATGCTAGTTGGGGTCATTTTCATGAGACTTATAGGTAACTTCATAATTTGGCTATGTATTTTCTTCTTGGTCCCAATTTTGACCATGATTCTATCATTAAAAAATGTCAACAAGCCTATTACATTATCTTCAAATCTCATGAAACATAAACTAAATCACAAGTTTTGAACCAAATCTAATGCACATGTGTACTTGTATAAATATCCTCTTCTAAATCACCAAGATAACTAAGACAAGACCACTTCTTATACCAATAATTTTGACAGTCTTCTTGACTCAACTCTAGAATAAAATGTGGTCAATATGACTAATATATAAAGGGTTGTTTCTTTCATTGATCCTCATCCCATCTACACCCCTCAATTGTTGAACACATTTCATGTTATCCAAGACTCTTCTCCAAATCACTTAATAGAGTTGGGGAAAGAATACCTCATATTGTTTTATGAACCAATCCCAACACCCCCATTGGATAACACTTCTCATACCATTTCTACCATTCTTACAACCTATTTACCTATCAATAATGATACCAAAACTTATATCAACACTTCTTCTAAAAATAAAAATTCATAAACTACCCCATCTTATAAAGACAATCAACAAACTTGTCCTCCAATTAAACCTCCCACATCTTACCAACATAAATTCATATGCACTATGATTCCTTCTTCTGAGGACCTCCTTCAACACTATGTGCCTCTTTCTAGTAGTACTCTTATGGGTTATGATGAGTGGGATCCTATCATGGATCTTACTAATCTCCCATCTCAAATACCATTTCTCAAACTTATGTGGACCTCTTTGTGTCATCATAGTCATCTTATGCATCTCTTATTCAAAATGAACATCCCTTGTCATCTCTAGCTAGATGTAAATCCACCTTATCTAGATTAGAAGATAAAATTTTACAATAGTGCAAAAAGATGTCCATACATGTTGATGAAACAATGGATACTTCTCTTTCCCTCAAATTCCCTATTACTTATATGATACCTGATGAGATTATGCTTCAAATGGATGATCTTCATATATTTATCAGTGTCCAAATTTGTGATATCCAATTCAAGCATGCCTTGATTGATGAGGGTTATGGTACTTGTGTTTCCTCTCTTGATTTTATCAAAACCCTTGGATCTTATAAATATAATCTTAAATCCACATGTAACACATGTTAACTCTATGATTGAAGGCAAATGCCTCCTTTATATTATGTGTAGTTCCCCATTACCATTCCATCTATCACCATTCACATGAAGGTGATGATCTTCAACTTTCCTCTTTCCTATAACATTTTTTTTGGTAGGCCATGGACTCATCACATGAGAGTATTTGCCTCTTCCACTTGCCAATGCATCAAATTTCCTCACAATGGAGCCATTTATAGGATTCAAGGTGACACCAATCTTTTAAATTTCAAATTATTCTAAGACCTCAGTGTATTCAAAAAATTTACCCTTGAACCCTTACCAAGAATTTCATTTTGTACATCTCAATAATTTAAATTTCTTATCAATTCTAGCCAACATTATAATTATCACTCAAAACTCATTGGTAATATACCCCTAACCTCCTAGATTTCAATGATGATGAACCAAATGAGATCAATCTCAATATTAAAACCTCAAATATCTCACCTCATCTCATCTCTCAGTTTCCCCCTCATTTGAAACCTCATTATATATAATCACATTGTGATGATATACCTATTGTCTTAACTAAAATTGGCATCTCTTTCATCACACCACATCAGATGACTATGTCATCCCTACCTACAACATTCATCTTCATACACCTAATTATGATTATGGATATACCTTAAATGATCCATTCTTATGAGGTCTTATTCAAGCTTGATATGGTGAGATTATTTGTTGTCTTCCTCTTTGATTCACTAATTTAGTATATCTTCTAGCATTTCATCCTATATAATTCCTAATTTTAGCATTTTCCCTCTTGATCATAAGATCGAGATGGTGCACACAACTCAATTTTTTGAAGAAAATCATAGGAGTATGCTTATGGATCATGCTATGATTAGTTCCTATCACTTTTCAAGATACCAAGACCCCTCTAAATGACTTATACCTGAGATCCTTATTATTTTCCTTTAACCTTCTGTGCATCCTACCCCCTTCAATAGATCCCAATTCAGATCCTATTCCCACTCCCACTCTAGATGAGTCTCTTTTTATTTATAATCCTATTTCTCCCTTAGTTTAGCCTTGTATAGGATTTTCACTAGACCCACCTTCTCTTATTGATGGTTTTCTCCCTTTATTGTAACTTGCTTCTTTACCTACCAAATGGGTCGATCAACTTTATTGTGATATCCATAAAGTTGTCGATCATTAGACTGGAGACTATTCCCAATACCAATATTATTTATATTTTATTTGCACTCCTCTTATGATTATACCTAGCAAGTCTACTCACAAGTTTACCTCTTTCTTCCATGGTATAGATAATCAATCATACATTTATTATCATAAGTTGCAAAAATATATCAACACTTTGCATCCAACCACTACTCAATCCATAGACAAGGCTATACCTCTACTAAAATATGGATAGGTATATTGTCTCTAGTACCAACATGGTACTAATCATACTAATCATTACCCCATCCTTTGGCATCATCTTAAGGATCACCTCCTAAACATTTGTGTATCTCCTACCCTTCCTTCCATAGGTCACTCTCACAAGGTGGCTCCACCACCTATGGTCCCTTATCCACCTATTGTTTCTCCACATATGAGTCCCTCACTTGTGGATCCCTCTCTATTTATGACATCTTCATTGGTGACACTTTCCCCATTGGTGACCCCTTCATGTCCCATAGAATCCACTCCCATACATTCTCTTGATCATCCCCTACAAAAAATTTGTCATCATCATGATCGTTCAGGCATTCCTACATTTTCTATCAAAGAGATTTGATGTGAAATATTTTCTAAACTTTCCTTTAAGATCGATGAGACTTTAATTATAGTTTGCATTTAGCTTCATAAAGACTTATAATATATTATAGATAATGTGTGTCGATAAATATATCAGTAATTATGAGCATAAACATGATTTTCTTACATTTATTTCTTCATTTGAACTGGATGTGTTCCCCAAATTTACATTTATCTATTTTATATCATTTTATATTGTGTTAAATTCTTATCTATCTTACATGGTGACATTATGTTTTACACTACATGTTGCTTATAATGTCATTTCTTATTTTCTCTTCTATATTACTTATCATAAATTTCATACTTGTTATTCTCAAGTTCATTTTCCATGGTTACCTTGTTATTTTTCATGATTTTTGGATATCTTATGTCTATAAACATGGATAGATATTATTGTGCCTTGATTATATAAAAATTACTCCATTTAGTCATTCTTCATTTACCATGTGATTAGTTACCAAAAAAATCATCTCATTACAATATCCTTTTATTGTTCCACTTTGGATCTCCCTTTCTTCCCATGTTCCCTTTTTCAAACTAAGCATAAACATGGTTGAGACTTGATATAACATGTTGTTTCATAGTTAAGCCTAAGTATTCTAGTCAGTCATATATTTGGATACTTAGCTTCTTCTAGCCAAATCCTAAAGCTTATTCATAAGCATCACTCCATCTCTCATGATTGGTCATTCCAAGTTTGTATGGAGGAGGAATCTTAAAAGCCATATAATATTCAAAATCCAAATCATTAACAAAAGTTAATGATCTAAAATGCAACATTAAAATTTTTTAAAAGTCAAATCACATTAAAATATGTGATTCTAAGCACATCTCTTTTCTTTAATAAAATCTCAAACTTCATAGTTGTCCTCATGATAGAGCCGAGGTCCATTGGGGTGTAGTAGGCCAGTAGATTAGAAAAGGAAAATAAAAAATCTCTTGGTGCTACCTAATTTCTCATACAAGTGCCTAATATTCATAGTAGATAGATGGTTCTATAAGGGGTCCTAAAGAATGGATAAATTCCATACTTTTTTTGTTCCAAACTTCCATCATGAGTTGATCTTAGTACCACACTTATTTTTCTTTATAACTTTGTGCCTATAGTGAACACGTATCCTTTATATATTGATGGTCACTAATCACTTAGTGTCTTCTCATGTCCTTAGTGTGCCTCATGTCTCATAAGTTCTCACAAGATGCCCAATTTATGATTATTACATTCTTTTTTCCACTCCATAAAATCCTAAAATTATCCCTTCAAAAATATTTTTTTGTCTACTAATCACTCCCCCTAGGGATTCCATTTATGAGTTACATTATAAGACCATGGATAGGACCTGACCTTCCTCACAAATTACCAAATTTTCAAATTACCATTCCAAACATCCCCTTTTACCATATTTTCACATTATTTCCACCTCATGGGTTTTCCCTTTATGAGTTTTAGTGTAAGACCATGGATAAGACATGGCCTTCCTCACAAAATTTTATAATATCCAAGTCACAACAAAATTACATGTGTCAAATATGAGATAAGATGTGATTGATTATGAGTTACATGTCATTGACATGATTTCCATCTTTATTTAGTATGTTTTAATATTAATTCATTAATATTTCACTTTTATCTTCCTATTTTTCAATTGCATATAAGAATAAAACCACTTTTATTATGTTTTTCATACTTCCCAACTTGAATTAGTGTGATTAATTTAAGACATTTTTTGGCAATTTTGTTTCTCTTTTATACTTCCTAGTGATTTAGTCTGATTGATTAACTTAATTTGTTTTTATACCATTTTTATTTCATGTTCTTTCCATTTTATTACATTATTTTCATACTTCCCAACGTGATTTAGTGTGATTTTACTTGTTTTAATTTGACGCCAATATTTTTCATGGTTTAAAAACATTTCTCCTCTTGTTTACCACTTTTTGGTTTATTATACTTAGTCATATTTTGTTTTAGATTAAGGTAAAAACAGGTTTTGAAGGGGCCCCAAAACCCTAGAACAAGGAAGGAACGAAAGAGCGTCCAAGACCACAGGAAAAGCCTAAAAACTACAACAAGGAAGAAGCAAAAATAGGTTTTAAATGGACCTGAAACCACCAAAAAGACTACCGGTCAAAACCTAGATTTAACAAAGATCTGGCTACACCATAGGCAAAAGATTACAAAAAGAAACCATTGAACAGGACCAGTTTACATAACCAACAAGAGGAACCAGACTATTCATCTAGTTCCAATATCATTTTCATGGTTTCTTTTCCTTTCACAACAATATCCTGGGTAGTGGTTGCCGCCAGCATGGCTCCCTCTTGTGTAGCCTTCTTTCTTGAACTTTGTCTCATCCTTTTGCTAGGTCCCTCCAAGGCTTTGGTCTCCTCGTTAGCTCTTTTTCCAATATTGATAGCAGCAGCACAAATGTTGGACGTAACTTCCTCCATTTTCGTTCTGTTGTCCTTGATGAGTTCTTAGAGGTTATTCTCGTAGGCTTTGAGCTTGACTGGGATATCTCTTATCTGATTTTCCATATTGTTAATTTTGTTCCATATAGTTTTCAGAGTATCTTCCATAGTTTCCACTTTCCTTTTGAGATCCATGATCTCCCTACATGTCTAAGAATCAAGTTGGAAAGATGCCTCTGCTTTGCAATTGACCCAAGTTATTGGTGTGTGTGTTTCATCATTCTATTTTTTCTCTCTCCATTCCTCAAAATTTTTATTGGGACTGTTCCTGGCTTCTTTAAAGATATCCTCTCGACCCTTTTGATCCTGTTCTTTAATTCTAGTTTGGATTTCCATTTCCATTTCTTGATTATCATCCTAAACTGTAGTTTATTTTTTGTTTCTTGAAGCAGGGTCCTCAACAGGGCCATCCTGGACAAATTCATCCTCTGACACTTTTTGATTTTCCTCCGTATCTTCTGTTCTGTTTGTAGAATCCTCCTCTATGTTGACATCTTCTTTTTCATTCTTCTCAGGACATTCTTCATCCTCATTAGAGTTTGTATCCCAACTTTCAGTTCCTTCTTCTTCTTCCAAAATTTCCTCCCTGGGTTTATCAATTCTCTCCTATTCAGTATCTTCTTGTACATTCTGATTTTTAGTGCTAGGGAGCTTGATTTTGCCTTTCCCTTTTACACTTTCACTCTTTTTGCTCCCTGAATCCTTATTTTTCCCCTGGTTAGGGTACTTTACCATTGCATTATTCTTGCAATAGCCTTCGATTAACAGAATAAGGCCTTCATGTAGGATAGGGTGCGTTTCCTTTTTCCTATGAGCATATAAACTTTGGACCAAGGAGAAGCGAAGGTAAAAGGGAAAAGACAATCTTACCTTGTGCCTGAAATGATTAAGGAAGACAAAGTGAAATTTGTGCACTCACTTACTTCTTCCATCTAGGATGAAGTACTCCCTTATACAGCTTAAGACATCCCTCCATATCCCTTTAATCTGATCCAATTCATAGAAATCCCCATTCTTGACCAGCTTCTGCTCTTCCACATCCATCTTGGGGAACTTACAAAAGGCCTCATTCGAAATGCTTGTCTGCTTGGAGAATTTAAGTCCATCTGTAGGCAACCCTATAACCTCTGATATAAAATCCTCTGTTAGGTTCACTGTGATACCATGCAAGGTGATCCTTTCATCAGTCCAATTTTTGAAAAAGGCCGTTGTGATATGCGGTTTTGACCCATGGAGCCTTTCCATATAGTTCATGACTTTACCTTTCTGTAGAATTCTCCAGACTTCTTGTTTCTCTTTCCATTCATCACAGCTTTTGGGTTCCTGCTTCCTGGGTTCTCCCTTCCTTTCACGTGCCATACTCATTTTCTTTGAAACCCAGTCATTATGGTCTTTACAATGATCCCACCTGCTGCCAAATTGATTAGAAAGTTGGCTTTATTTGTGCATATTCAGGATCCGCTTCTCACTCTTGAGGGCCTTCCTCTTTAATGATTGTTGTCCTTTCCCCGTGCTGCCACTCCTCCAACTCATTATATTTCTATTAAAATCTAATCTTTCCTTCCTTTGCATGAGTTGCATCATGAAGAATTAGCACCCTCAAATCCACATTCTTTTCTAATGTTTCATGCCACCTCACTATTTGACCTGTCTAGACTGCACAATTAGCTAGCCAATCTGCAACACCATTGGCTTCACGAAAGGTGTGGGTTATAGTCACTTCTTCAAAAAAAATTATTAATGTTTTCATCTCCATTACCTTAGCCTCTATAGTCCAAGACACAGTATTTTTATTGTTAAGAATATTTATGATATTCAATGAGTCCCCTTCGAGCCACAATTTGGGATATCCTGAGTCCACAGCTATTTTGATGGTCTGAAGGGCAGCTGAAGCTTCAGAAATGTGACAATTTGATTTACCAATGGGGATTGCAACAACATCAATTACCTTTCTCGTATGGTTTCTCAAAACTCCACCACAACCTGCATTCCCCGGGTTCCCTTTGGCAGCACCATCAAAATTTCCTTTAATCCACCCTTGAGGGGGAACATTCCAAGTAACTCCTGATCTGGGATTATCAGGTTTACCTTTAGAATTATCCATCCTTAAGGGGTTATCCACTTGGAGAGTTGAGCTTGGATTCTTTTGTGATAAAAAATTATCCTTTATAGCTCTAATGATGTTCTGTCCTACCACCCATCCAGGAAGTTCTTTATTTCTAAAGATTCAGTTATTTCTTTCCTTCCATATTCCCCACCAAATATGGGGAAGAGTAAGTTTCCATAAAAAAAGAACTTCAAGATTCTTGGAGGGGCAGTACTAGCTTTTGAGAGATAATTCCATGTTTTTATGGTGGATCCATGCAATGCCCCACAAATTGAGGATCTCTTTCCAAACTAGCTGAGTGAAGGAACAATTCATGAACAAATGATCTCTATCTTCAAGGTCTTTCTTACAAAGAATACACCTGTTTACAATATTTATTTCGCGTTTCTGTAAATTATCCATAGTCAATATTTTGTTTTGGAGAAGGGTCCAGAAAAAGAATTTGATTTTAGGGATGAGCCCCTTAATCTAGGCTCTCGTCCATAACAGTTTGCTACCATTTCCCTTTGAGGTGAAGATGGAAGAAACTTTAAACTGTTCGCTTGGCTCATTGTGCCAAACAATTTTATCTTCATGGTTAGGATATAGAGATATAGCATTTAGGGATAGTTGAATATCCTTGAGATCTTGATCATAGTCAGTGAGGTTTACCCAAGAGTTGTTCTGCCAGTATTGGTTAACCATTATTCTCACTCTTTGCTTGCATCTTTCTATAACATCTTTATCTTGGATTTCTTCTTGCAAAGGTTTTCCTCTTAACCAAATATCTTCCTAGAACTTCACCTTTTTACCATTGCCCACTTTCCATGAGCTTCCTTCTTCTAAAACATGTTTTGTCCCCTGGATTGCCCCCCATATGGCAGAAGGATGAGAAATGTCCAGAGTAGTAAAGAATTCAGGGAGTGACTTTGCCTTGAATAAGTACTTGTGCTTCCATATTTTACTCCATTCTTTATTTTCCTGATAAACCCTCCACCCCTATTTAGCTAAGAGGGCTGTGTTCATACTTCTAATTTTCCTTATACCTAGTCCACCTTCCCTGATAGGTTTGCAGATGTTATCCCATGCTATTAGAGGCATTCTCCTTTTCTCCTCAGTACCTGACCAAAGAAAGTTTCTCTGGATTTTTTCAATAGCTTTAGCAAATTTAGTGGGGATTTTGAAAAGACTCAAAGCATACGTAGGTATGCTTTGAAGACTTGCTTTGAGGAGTGTGAGCTTTCCACCTTGGCTTAGAAGACTGCCTTTCCATCCTGCCAATTTCTTACTAAATTTGTTAATAAGTCCTTCCCAGAAAGCTTCAGGAGCTTTCAACCCAAAAGGGAGACTTAGGTAAGAGGAGGGAAAAGATCCTATGGAACATTCAAGGACTTTTTCTATTTTGTTCTATCTATGATCTGGGGTATTAGTAAAGAATACTGCACTTTTGTTCCAGTTAATCAGTTGTCCAGAGGCAGAGGAATATAGATTTATAGCTTCCTTTAGAGTTCTAGCTTCTGTGACTTCAGATTGTCCCATGAAAATAGTGTCATCCACAAATTGACCATGGGAACATATTAAAGGATGCGAAGAGGGTTTCAAGTCCTTAAATAATCCTTTACAAACTAAGTCCCCTAGGTATTGCCCCATACTATCAGCCATAATAATAAACAGAATAGGGGAAATAGGATCCCCCTGTCTTAATCCCCTAGACGGATTGAAAAAATGAGACAAACTCTCATTTACCAACACAGCTATAGAAGTTGTAGATATCAGCTGTTTGATAATTTTAACCACTCTTTGTTCAAATCCAAAGGCAATAAGGCTATTTGAAAGGAATAGCCAATCCACCCTATCATATGCTTTAGCTATATCCACTTTCATTAGGAACCCCTCATTATTTGAGCTGAACAGTGAGTGAATATTCTCATGCACCGTTATAACAGAGTTGAGGATTTGTCTACCTGGAATGAATCCATTTTGCTGATCAACTATTATCGAAGGGATCACTTGAATTAATCTAGTCGTTAGAACTTTGGATATTATCTTATAGAAGGAGTTGCATAGGCTAATCGGTCTGAACTGATCAGGGCATTCAGCTTCAGCCTTTTTTGGAATAAGACACAAAAAAGTGGCATTAACTTCCTTCAGCATCTGTTTAGCTCCAAAAAACTCCTTCACCGCATTACTAACATCCTTGCCTATAAGTTTCCAGAGCTTTTGAAAAAAAACATGGGGAAACCATCTAGTCCAGGTGCTTTTTCTCCTCCTAAAGATCTTACTGCTTTGAAGATTTCCTCCTCCTTAGGTATAGAACATAACATATTATTCTGCTCCTTCGAGACCAATGGATGAATCACGCGTAGGATATCAGCCTGGCTTTTCAAGTTGATGTTTCTATCAGCCTTCATCAGGGAAGAGAAAAATGAGATCATTTCCTCCTTTATTTCCTTTTCCTCTATTATCTTCTAATCTCCTTTTTTCAAGTGATGAATATGTGTTTTCGCTCTGTGTTTCAAAGTGGAAAGATGGAAAAACTTTATATTTTTATCTCCTTCTTTTAGCCATTGCACCCTAGATCTTTGTCTCCAATAGGTTTCTTCCTTAGTTATAATGTCTTGATATTGAAACAATTGTTCACTTTCTTCTCTATGGGATTCTGGGGTATATCCATTTTGCTGAATTTTTCCCTGAATTCTACTGATATCCTCCTTGATGGTCTTCTTTTTCTCAAAAATATTTCCAAAACAATCCTTATTCCATTTCTTAACTTCCTTTTTAACATTTTTGAGTTTGGAGGCAACTCTGAAGAGAGTTGTTCCCTCAATAGGTATATTCCACCACTCTTTTATTTTGCTTTCAAACTGTGGGTGCTGCATCCACATCTTTTCAAATCTAAACGGATGATTCTTTTTTTGGTTCAATTTGACCGCTGTAAGGATGAGAGGGAAATGATCCGAGCCTATTCTATGGCATGCTTCCAACTTACAAGTATAGTCTTTTATCCAGTCTGGGGAAATGAGAGCCCTATCAAGCTTGGCCTGTATACATTCATTATCAAGTTTCTTATTGCTCTAGGTATACTGAATTCCTTGCAGCTCCACATCCATTAAACCTTCTTTACTTATAAACTCCATGAGATCAAATCTCCCTTCCATTTGAATAGTGTTACCACCCATTTTCTCATAATCATAGAGAGAAGCATTAAAATCTCACATTATAATCCATCACCCACAATAATCTTTGCTTCTAAGTTTTGAGAAATTTTCCCATACCTTTTTCCTTTCGTTCCTGGCATTGGGAGCATAGATATTTACAACATACCATATTTCCTTTTGGTCAACACTAGTTATATTAACAGCCAATTTTTTTTACTTTCCATCAAAATAGAACCAGAATATTGATTTTTTTTCCATAGCATCATGGTTCCTCCTGAGGCACCTTCAGAGCTGCTGGCCTTAATGGTATAATTTTTAAAATATTTGATGTGTTCTGCTTTCTCTTTACTCATTTTGGTTTCTTGAAGCAGAAAGAGGTCTGGCTTTTGCTCTCTGACAAAATTCCTAACTAAATCTACTTTATATATGCTATTTAGCCCCCTAATATTCCAACTAAGAATTCTCATTTGTTTTTATTGTTTAGGAGACATTGTTGTAGGGTTACCTGCTTTCCATCTTCTATATTTTGCTTACTTTCCATCTCTCTATTCTTTTTTGCAGATTTTTTCCCAGGTTTATCTGAATATCCTACATCTGGTTTTAATTTGACTTGCATTTCAGATCCTTTTCCTTCTTTACTCCTAAGAGGACTATTTACTTTCGCACCACCATTTCTCATCACCATGTGATTAGTATTGTTCTTTTTCTATCCTTTTATCTTTTGGTTTTTTGAGTTTTTTCCAAACTCTTTCTTTTCTTCTGCCATTAGGGCCTCTTTCACTGGAGTGTTATTTTCAACCTTTGATACCTCCTACTTTTTCCCCATCTGAACTTCACACAAATCTCCCTCTCCTTCTTCTATGTTGTTCCCCCCTTCAGGTAATACTTCTCCTTCCTCTAATCCTTCATTATCCTTTACCTTAGAAAATTGATTTTCTAAACTTTGGGTGTTCTGGTTTAGGAAATTAGCTCCTTCTTTAGATCTGGTATTTTGATCTCTGATCCCATCCCCTTCTCTTCCATTAGGGGACTAAATTTTTTTAATAGGGGCTCTATTGCTCCTAATAAATTTAGGTCGCCCTCTTCTTCTATTGCAGAGTTTTTATCCTTATCTGTGTGTTGGTCAGCTAAGGCTTCTTGAGTCTTCCCTATCTTTCGATAGTCTTCTTTTACCTTCCATATTTTCTTTTGTTGGATCTTTATATTTTTCCCTTCCTGAAAATTTCTTGAAAGGGATCTACCCCTATTGGGACAATTCTTAACCCAATGCCCCTGTTTCTTACACGCATAGCAAGAATTTGGCAAATCTTCGAAGACAATCTCTTGGGTTTTCTTACCAAGCTTAGAGATTAGTTCCACTTTTTTTGGGAGATGGTTCAGGTCTGCCACTTTAACATAAATTTTGGCACTTTTGAGATTAGTTCTTGAAGCCGTGGTGTTATCCACAGCCACTAACTCACCAAATGAACTAGCAATTCCATTGAAAATGTCCTCGTGCTAGAATTCTAATGGAAGCCTAGGTAGTCTAGCCCATATAGGGGTAGTTAAGAAGAATGAGTCTGATAAATCCATTTTTGGTTCCCATTTCTTGATTGTAAGAGTTATTTTTCCAAAGGACCAAGGCCCTTCACTCAGAATCTTATTCAAATCTTCTTTACAGTTAAAGATAAAAGAGAAAAAACCATTCACCATTGGTGCAATGTCTACTTCTCCATGTATAGCCCATTTCTTTTTGATCATAGATCTGAGTGAATCTATATTTGGTCTAGCTCTTAGAAACTTTCCAACTAGGGTGAGATCCATTGATGATACAGAGAAATCAAGTAGAGGGTCTGGGATGAAAATTTGAAACTCACCTTTCTCCCAGCATGATTTAGAAGTCACCGGTGGGAAAAGGGATTTCCCTGTCGGCTTTTTCCCAAACAATGATGACCAGGTCCTTTGTTTAGGGGCCCCTGTCTGTCTTTCAGAGTTCTTTTCTTTTTTATATTCAGATTTATCTTTCGCTTTCTCCATGAATTGTTCTAACGCACTTTTTGATGGTGAGTCTTCGGCCCCACTATAGGACTCATTAACAGATGAAAGCCTTCTTGTGTCTGTGTCAGTTAGTAAACCTGACCCTCCACATTTTCCTTCTTCCACTGTTGTACCACCAGGATCTGTTCCTCCTGCCAAATTCTCCCCATTTCTTTTCCCGCTCATTCTGAATTCAAAATCTCTCATATTTTGTTATTGCATATTTCCCATCATGATATAATATGTAGTGATTTTTTTTATTAATTATACTTTTCAATGTAGTGATTTTTTTATTAATTATACTTTTCCAAGTTTTTTTGCCTATTTCTTTTTAACCATGCATATGTACTACATAATGCTAGAAAAGAAAACACCACACATATATTTCCTATAACATATACAACAAAATAAAAATGCATGTGTTAGAAATAAATATATCCATGAATAAATAACCATAAATAAAATATAACGTATAATATCAACATCTAACTGTCAAAATAGAATATCTCTATATATCATGTGTTTTAAATACAAAGTACAAATATACATCACTCCATCTCTATGGCTAGGATATATCATGTCCTAGACATGATACCCATAGATGCCTTAGACTATCCCCTTTGAATAGTACACTATAAATAATTTATCTAAGATCTTAAGCATATTACTTGTCCTTGTAGGCTGGCCACCTAGGTCTGAACCTATTATAGATAAATAGTGGTAGCCATATGTGTGACTCTATCTTGAGCCAAGGCTTACCATGCATATGCCTCTCCTACTCCCACACATATTAGTTTTTGTATCCCATCTCAATGTGCCTCTAGATTCTTTGTGTCCTCCCCTACTGGTCTAAACTATCCCACTTGAGCTGTGGTAGATGGTACCACAAAATCATCCAATGTGGTAGGGTCATATGGTTCCATCACCCCATACAAAATATCATGGTGTGATCCCATAGCCAAAAATATCCATACAACTTATTTATCTTTATAATATGAAAAATTCAAACTATATAGATATTAGATCACATATACATCTCAAAATCTATCTTTCTATTATCATGCACTAGTCATCTAAATTAACAATTAAAAATTCAAAGCATTTATTACATATCCCAATGTCATCAATCACCATCTCCCCATATGATAATCCATCAAGAATTGTCTTTTAAATGTGTTTTAAATGATGTACCTAAAGTGGAAAATAGTTTTCATGAGTTTAATTGTATTCATTTTTCTCAATGACAAAGTGTGCCTTAGTGAGCATGCATAGACCTTTCAGTGTTTGCTTGGTTAGGCAAAGTGATGAATGTTGGTAATGTATTGACCATGTTTAAGGAGTCATATGAAGGGTTAATAATTATTTTTTTAATTTTGGAAGTGAAATGAATCCATTCAAATAGTCTTGTGAAGGTTTATGTTATCTTAGTCATCTTGGTATAACTTCTTGAGTAAGTAGATTGATGACATCATCATTCGTACATGTGAAGGTGTCAAAATAAAGTGGTCACATGGGTTTGTTAATATTTATGTGTATATAATTTTTTTTTAAATTTAATGTCTTGAAATGATGTCTATAAAAATATATGGTAGTGCAAATTTGGTCTCTCAAGTAGATTTCACTAGTTTTCATAGTCAAATTTGCATTAAAAGGTGACTGTTGGAATTCAAATATTTGAATTTACAAAGGGAAACTAGTCTACAATGTTTTGTTAATAAATTTTTATGATAGATGAATTTGATATTGGTATAAAAATAAATTTTTTATATAACTTCAATGGAAATATAGGAAAAATGATTTGGAGGTTTGACTTGTCGTACACTTACATTTATCATGGTCCAAAGTTGACTAAGGGTTTAACTTTCTTTTAGAAGTGACCTGAGAAGGAAGTTTGAGTTTTTCTTGATGGTGTTTGGATGTTTCAAGGTCAATTATATATTAAAGAGTGTTTTATACTCCTTAAGTATCATATATAAGGAGTTTTTTATGTTTGACTAATCCATCCTTAGTATTAAAAATTGCTTACAAGTTGACTTTTGGTTTGTTCATGGTGTTTTCATGTACAAGGCAAATAATTGATAGTTTTTCCAAATGCATATGTGTTTAGTAATGATTTTAATAACTTAAGGTTATCTTAGGGATGATATGTCAAGGACCTATGCACTTTGAAGCTATATTATGTTCATAATTTTTCTTGGTAAAGTGCTAAAAGGATGAATAGGTCTCCATAGACCTATAAGGGCTTCTTAAGGCCTAATTAAAAGGCAATGTTACTTAAGAGTGATCTATCAAAGCTATGAATTACCTATGTAATTGAAATTGATTTTTTTATAAGTTTGATATAATAATTAAGGGTTAAGGTATGTCTAATGTTTGACCAATTAGATGGTGATCATGAAGGCTCTATAAAGAGCATAAATAAAGATGAAGGCTTATATATTTTATAAGCAAAGAAAAGAGAAGTGTGAATGTGCTTGATGGATGGATTGAAGACTAGAGAAGTTTGAGGAATATGTGCATGACCTAAAGTTCATATTTATGATGTTATTATAGTGTTCTTGTAGGTTTGAATATTGTAGATGAGCAAATAAGTATAGAGTAATCCAAAAGGTTATTTTGGATGCATTGATTATGTGTGAAGGCTTGAAGGGATAAAGAGAGTTTTTATTAACTATTTCTCCATTGGATTGAAATGAAATCATATCTCTATAGGTGTTGATATCAGAATGTGTAGTGTGGGTACTCAACATTTAAAACAAGGGGGGTGGGGGGAGGGTGGGGGTGGGGGGGTGTTATTCATGATTAGGAGTTGGTGCTCCTTTTGAAGTGTGTGCTTCACTAAAGTCTCTAATTTGTAAATATAATTATAAGATTGTAATCCAATTATTTTTAGACTTGAGAGTGGGTTTTATCTCCCATGAGTATTTCCCATGTAATCCATGTGTTATGTGTGTTGATATTGCATAGTTTCTTTTATTATTTTTAATAACTATTTTATATCCTTCATGAATTCTTTTATTGATTGGTCAAGAGTTTTAAATTTTGGAATTGGAATTGAATTTCTTGCATCACTTATTCACCCCCTCTTAGTGATTGTACCTCTAATAATTAGTATCAGAGCTACACCTTATTTTCAAGTTTAACCACTTGAAGGTGATCAAAGGTATAATGGATAGTCATAAAATTCAAGGTGGTTTCTCTACTAAGCAAGAACCACTATTAAATAAATCCAACTATGCTTTTTGGAGTGTAAGACTAAGGACCTACATCATGTCTCTAGGTTTTAACATTTGGCTATATATTATGGATCGTTATTCCACACTCCCTACTCTTCCAATTAGTGTAGCTAATAAGAAGTTATGTGAGAATAATTCTAAAGCTATTAATGCTATCATTTATGGCCTATCTAAGGATAAGTTCACTAAGTTAATCCATTAAAAATTTGCCAAGGAAATCTAGGATAAATTATAGATCATCTATGAAGGAGATTCAAAGGTTAAGTTGGCTAAATATATACCTACTAAAGGAAATTTGAGGGCCTCAAAATGAAATAAGAAGATAATGTGAAATCCTATATTTTAATGGTTGATGAGGTGGTAAACATGATCAAATGTCCTGGAGAGGAGATAAAAGAAGCTACTATTGTATAGAAAGTATTAAGATCTCTCACCCTCAAGTTTGATTTAAAGAATTATACTATAGAAGAGAGTTATGATCTCACCAAGATGAAGATGGTTAAACTGCATGGCATCCTAACTACCTATGATATGAGAATCAATGAGGACAAACCACTAAATAAGGGAGCAACCTTCAAGGTGATTAAGAAAAAAAAGAGGCAAGAAGAGAAAGTTAAGTAGTTAAGATTTTGATCTTAATGAAGATAAACTTGAAGCCATGATTTCAAGAAATTTTAATATTAGATCAAGTAAATATGAAGGGAATCTTCCTTTTAAATGTTTCTCATGTGGTAAATTTGGTCATTTTGAAATTAAGTGCCTAAATAGAGGCAATTCTAAACATAAATAATCTCATAAGGAATCTCCTGAGGATGGGCACAAGAAATTTGAGGGTCTTAACAAGTAAAAAAACTTCTTTAATAAGAGAAATGATAAGGAGTCATACCAAGGTAGTAAGAGCCTTTACCATGAAGAATATATTAGCTCTTCTACTGAAGAATAAGGAAACACATCAAATAATGATTATTAATCTCATGATGAGGATAAAGATACATTGTTCATGGATCTTAGGGATTATGATGATGAATTTTATTTAGGTAGAGATATCTTTGGTGGAGATAGCTCAGAGGAAGAAGATGAGAAAGTCACACTTGAAAAAAAAATTAAATACCTTAGAAGATTTGAAGCTTCTACAAGGAAAGAATAGAAAACAAACATCCTTGATCAAGACCTATGAGGAGGAAATTGGGTTATTTGAAGAAAGGTTTATAAATAAAGTCAAGGAGCATGATGATATCACTCAACATCTTGAAACTATACCCTTGATAAATATTTAAAGAGTAAGGATGAATAATGTGTGACATACAAATCAAATATGGAGTCTTTACAGGTGAAACTAGATAAAGTTATGAGTAAGCTTGAATCATATCATAAATTTGAGAAAAGTATAGTTGATCTTAATGATATATGAAGAAATCAAAAGGTCTAAAATGAAAAATTAGGCCTAGGATTCCATTAAGATGTTCGAAAGGATAAGAAGAGTGAGAATATAGTGATGATAGATCTAGAGACTAATCATGTTAAGGATAGTACTAGTAAAGATAAGAATAATGAGAATATGAATAAGATGGAAAACTTAAAAAGATACAAGATTTCTAATAAAATCAAGCAAACCAATGAATTAAGGTATGATAACTCCTTCAATGGTTGATGTTATTCTTGTCATCATTTTGGTCATAATATCATTGATTGAAAGAGAAAAGCTCTTAGTAAGATATTTACATGTAATTATGAGTAATATAATAATAATCATGAAGAATATCATCACTAAACATAGTCAACTAGTCCACAAAGAAATCATGACATCTTGTGTTATAGATGTGAAGGGATTGGTCATATTACAAGGTCTTGTAATGCCTTCATTAGGAAATCATATGATTAGGTGTATAATGAAACTTTAAGCAATCATCGTAAGGCACATGCACAAGGTATGCATAATCAGAGAAACATCATTTATTTCAAGTGTCAAGAAAGAGGTCACATATCAAGGTTATATAGGAATGGTCAAAATTCTACTTCAAATAATGATCATCATAGCATGAAGAAAAGGAACAATAATGAAAGGAGACCCAAGGAGGTGAATGAAAAATAGGCTCAAAATGGACTATTTGTCATCATAGAACAAGGTAAAAGTTCAAGTGTAAAATAACAAGCCTTTTCTACCCAAGGAAAAAAGAAGTTAAATCAAGATTCTAAGTCAAAAGGAAAGAATAAAGTTAAGAACCTAGTCAAAGTCAATTTGATGATGAGGTAGGATTATAAGTTAAATGAGATCATGGAGATGTATGAGTCTCCTAAGTTTTGGGACCTTTGGTCTCTCTATAATAGGTGGGTATCTCTACTTATGCTTCTTAAGATACATATTTCATTTGTATAAGTGAGTGTGTATGCTCTAAGAGATGTATACAAGTCTATAATTAATACAGAGCTATGTATAATTATTGATTGGTTTCTAAGACCAATGCCATTATGGTATGAGAATAGATGATATTATATTTATAATCATTATGGTGATCATATAAGGTCATTGGTTAATGGGGAGTAACAAGTTCATGATCTTGCTCCATAGGTTTGTGATGAAAAGCTTCAATAAATCTATTTAGGGACATTGGTCCTAAAAGTAAGTTTTAGTCAAATTTTGATTCTTGGTTTAGAAGGTCAAATCATGAAGAATGAAGATAAGGTTGATATGGAGTGTGGAGAGGACTTGTCTAAGTGTATTTCATGGGTTTAAATTTGCTTAGCTAGTCAAAAGTGTCATTCATGACCATTTGTTCAATTTGACCATTTTTTTGAGTGTTCAGTACCTAATGTGTGTTCCTCTTGTACAATTGATGCATTTGAGGTATATGAAGATAACCAAGGGTAGAAGATAGTTGTATTTGGTTTGTCTATGTGAAAAAGGTGTTGATGATATGTCATAAGCCTTTCATGATCATTCTAAGGTTTTTTTGCATAGTAATTGTTATGTACATAGGGTTTGCATGGACAATTTGATTGGTCCCAGGTGTCAAATGATGTTTTATGAGTGTTTAAAGTGATTTTGTTGCATATAAGGCTATGTTTACCTCATAAAGGTGTGATTTAGGTGTTTTTAGGATTTTAATATATTTTGAGGGCAATTTGAATATTTTTTGAAGGTTCTTAGGTATGATAGTCTTTTCTTAAGGACTAACGAGTAAACAACCATTTCATGGTTCTATGAATTTCCAAAAGAGTCAGACCTAAAATATTGGTCCAAATGTATGTATTGTTTACCTTAGGCATGAGATAAGTTTCAAGAGTTGGCATTGACTAAAATTTTGTAAGTTGACCTTGTTCTTATTTGATGCCCTAGGTTTTGCACCATGTGAGTTAGTGACCTTCCCAAAGGATTTGAGGTATAAGGATACATAATCTATTAAAATGGCCAAAAGGTTGATTCAAAATTTTTTTATAGTCATTTTAAGTGTATATTTTGACCTATGGTTGACCTTTTATGAAAATGGAGGGTTAATTGGTAGGTCAATTTATGAAGGAGATATGGTACAGAGGAAGAGTTGAATGATGATTCCTCACATGCATGAGGGGGCATATTATTACACCCTAGATATTAAATTTAAAATCATTAGGGTGCATACATAGAAAGTTATGGGCTCTGCAAGGTTTAGGAAGGGTTATTAGGCCTCTAGGTAAGGCTAGTGTGAAGAAGAGTGGTTTTTGGTCATTTTATTTGAAATAAAAACGTATGTTTGTCCTTGAATATTTTTCTCATTTGGATTTATGCATCATATATATTTGAGAAAGAGATTTAATGCCCACTCTTCATTCTATGGATAGCTTGTGAGAGAAATTTTGAAGATAAATATGTAATTTTATCATGGTTGGAGATGGTATGAATATAATAAAGGGGTTACTAAGTTTTGGTAAGTTTAGGGGAGTCCCTCTTGATTTTATAAAGGTGTGATAACTCATATTTGTTTCATATTATTCTTTTCTTTTTAATATAGCAATACATGGTCAAAGAAGAGTGTAGGCTTGAGGTAGTCATGGTAAGGAATGGTATGCATAGTAATAGGGATATTTTATATCATATACTATGATATTCCTTATTTATTTTTGCTTGTAAAACATTTAAAATTCCTTATTATTAGTAGGTAATCCCAATTTGTCATTGTGTCAAAGGGGGAGAAAGTGTTTAAAGAGGGAGAAGAGTATGTGCATAAGCTTTATTGTTGGCTTTGAAAAAATTTAAAAGTATTGAAATAAATTAAAAAGTGTTAGATTTTTGAGTTGTTTTAAATAATTTCCCTAAGTTATCCAAAATTTTGCATGAGTTGATTTTTATGCATGGTTCTCGATGACAAAGTGTGCCTTAGTGAGCACGCATTGACCTTGCAGTGTTTGATTGGTTAGGTAAGGTGATGGATGTTGGTTATGTGTTGAACATGTTTTAGGAGATTTATGATGGTTAAAGAGTTATTTTTATACTTTTTTAAGTGAAATTAATCCATTATAATAGTTTTGTGAAGGTTTAGGTTATCCTAGTCATCTTGGAAGAACTTCCTTAGTAATCAGATTGATGATGTTAGAATTTACATGTGTGAAGGTTTAAAAATAAATTGATCATATGGGTTTATTAATATTTTCTCCTAGATAATGTTTTTAAAATTTCAGGTCTTGGCATGATGTATATAAAAAGTTATGGTAGTTCATAGCTAGTCTCTCAGGCAGGTTTCACTAGTTTCCATAGTCAAATTTGCATTAAAAAGTGACTATTAGAATTAAAATATTTGAATTTATGAAGGAAAATTAGTAAAAAAAAAAATTAATAAATATTTATTATGGATGAACTTTATCATGGTATAAAAATAAAATTTGTAGATAAATTCAAGGTAAATCTCATAAAAATGATTTGGAGGTTTGACTAGTTGTACACTTACACTTATTATGGTCCAAAGTTTACTAAGGGTTTGACTTTCTTCTAAAAATGACCCAAGAAGGATGTTTGAGTTTATATTTATGGTGTTTTAATGTTTAAAATTTAATATTATATTTGAGAGTGTTTTATACTCAGTTAGGATCATTTTTATGGATTTTGGAGGTTTGACCAATCCATCTTCAGTATGAACAATGGATTATAAGTTGACTTTTGGTTCATTCATGGTGTTTTCATGTACAAGGAAAATGAATGATAGGTTTTTAATATGAAAAGGTGTGTATTAATGAATTTAATCACTTTAGGTTGTATTATTCATCATATGGAGAGGACATATGTTCCTTTAAGTGGTCTTGTGTTCCTAGTTTTACTCGGTAAAGTGCTAAAAGGATGAATAGGTCTCCATGGATGTATAAGGGCTTATCAAGGCCTAATTGAAAGGTGATGTTGCTTAAGGGTGATATATAAAATATATGGATGACCTATGTAGGTAAAATTTATATTATTCTAAGTGTGATATAAGGCTTAATGGTTAAGGCATATCTTATGACTAACCAAGTAAATGGTGATCATGAAGGCTCTATAAAGAGCATAAACAAAGATGAAGGTTTATATAGTTTATAAGTAAATAAAATAGAAGTGTGAGTGTGCTTGATATATGGATTTAATACTATATCATGTTGAGGAATATGTGTATGATCTAAAGGTCATATTTATGATTTTATTATAGTGTTCTTGTAGGGTTGAATATTGAGGATGAGCAAAGAAGTGTAGAGTGATCCAAAAGTTTGTTTTGGATGCATTGATTATGTGTGAAGGATTGAAGGGTTAAAAATATTTGTTATTAATTATTTATCCATTAGATTAAAATTCAATTAGATCTATGGAGGTGATGATATCGCAAGGAATGGTGTGGGTACTTAACATCTAGGATAAGTGGGTGTTTTTTTATGCTTAGGGGTTAGTGATCCTAGTGAAGTGGTTGCTACACTAAAGTATCTTATTTGTAAATATATTATAGGACTATGGTCCAATTTTTAATATACTTGAGAGTGGGTTTTATCCCCCATGATAATTTCCCATATAATCCATGTGTTATGTGTGTTGATTTTGCATAGTTTCCTTTATTATTTGCAATAACTAGTTTATATGCTTCATGAATACTTTTGTTGATTAGTTAAGAGTTTTAAGTTTTGGAATTGGAATAAAATTGATTACATAACTAATTCAACCCCCTCTTAGTGATTTTACCTCTAATAGGTCTTTCCATTAGCTCATCCCCCAAGCACCTCATCCATAATATACCTTCCAATCAAAGCAAACCCTAGAGTCACCACCCATGAACATCACAAACCTCACCTCAATGGTGACTCTATAGACCACTCTACCTAGGATCACTGATGGGTCATCTTAGATGACCACCCTCTATGCTTTATCTCACCACTGGCATCTCTGTTAGTGGTGAAAATGAGGTGGTCACTACTCCTCTTATTGTGGTGTTAGCTTTGGGACTTACATTACCCCTGGATCCACATCCATTCCCTCTCCAGTTGTAAATTTTTATGCCTAACTAGTCCATGGTATGGCATATCATGTTATAATATCTAATCTCTCAATTATCACTCCTTCTCTCCCCCTCAGCTATCTTGCATGCCAATCCCAAAATGTAGGCACTACTATAGGAGCTACTAGGTGAGGGAGTCTAAACTTTCTTGGCAAGCATGAAATTATTTTAAAATATACCCACCAAGTGTAGTGGCATATGATCCACACTTGTGTTAACCCTAGCACCATAGTCACCCAACTCAACCAAACTATCACAATATGTGCATAAGGTTGCCACATGATCTCTCCTCGCATGTTCATCTATAGTGCTAACATGTGGAGCATGATCTATGCCACCTAATCTTATTTCCACATAAAAACCTAAGGTAACCAATCATCAACCACATGTGGCAACCCAAGTAGATGATACATCAAAAATCTCTCATATGTCCAAGCACTTAGCAGTACCACTACTCCCATGGTCTTTTACCCTCTGGATAACATCCAATACATATCATGCATAAGATGAACCTAGATGATAAAATCCAAGCCATAGAGTTCCCACCTCATCCAATATAGACTAACATAAGGCTATTTCATATAATGGTACCTTACCATATAACTTGTGACACATCACTCATGCTATCATAGGTCCTATCACAACCTTCTAAATATATGTAATCTATGTAATATACACATCAAATAAGATCACCCTCAATCTTGTTTAAATATTATTTGAGCACATTACCCATCGAGCTAGTATTCATCTCTCATCTTGATCATTTGTTATCCCCTTAATCATTGGTGTCCCCCTATAATAAGTCCAATTAATGCATGGGCATCCTCCAAATTGATACCAACATCTATATTATCCCCATCCACTACCCATCTAAATGTGTTGGTCAAACATTCCTAAGATCCTAGGAACATGACCATAAGATCAACACTTAATGGGATCCATTACATCTCCATGATACCTCCCAAGCCCAATTCAACCAATCTAGATTTGTATACATCTATCAAGCACACTAGTAGATTAGGTAGCCATGATGCATCAATTAATCACTAGAATCTCAGGTGTCTCTATAAAATATCAAACAACAAAATATGTATTAGTTCTCCATGTCACTCATAATCAACTTACATTGTTTTAAATTTCATAAAAATAAACTAATTTATCTTAATTTATTTATTTATTAATAAATTGACCTATTTTTAAACTAAATCAACCATTTTAGTAAGAAATCATCCACCTTGTTGCTTAACAGTATGATATCATCCTCTTTTCACATTGTAGTAGTATATCAACCACTTATAAATTAGCTAAGTTAGCCCTATAGTACTAAGTCAACCACCTTGGAATTAAAAAACTAAGTCAACCTTGTTTTTTCTCAAAAATATTATACCAACCACTTAGATAACATACTAGATAGCCATATAGTACTATATTAACCTATTTCCTCAAACAACTATGTTGGCCATGCCCTACTAAGTTAGCCCACTCAAATTTTTGTTTTTTACTAAGTTGACCTAGCCAACCATTTCCTTTCATTGTGATGACTTTTTGACAAATTTTAATAAATGCCTTAAGAATTTATTACTTCTACCCTTCCTACCCAGTACCCCCATTTGAGTCTTAGTGTCCCTAAAAATTTCCTAGGGTTCATTCTGGTCCCTAGATTTTTCCTAATTATCAAATTTATATCAAATACTCAATTTCAAATAAAAATGGTTAGGAATTTGAAATTATTAGTTTCTTACCTATGATACACTTGATGTAGCCTCTACACATCCTCCCCATCTCATTTTTCATCTCCTCATGATCCTGGCTGTCTAACATCTCACTAGGTCTCTCAAAGATCTATTTTTCTTAGAATAGTAAATAATATCAAATGATTTATTTTTCACCCTATTTATATTTACTATTCCAGATTAATTGCCCTTTAAATATTTATCATTAGATTCCTTATTTTTATCATATCTTTGTTTCTTCTAACTCATTTTTTGAACCATAAAAATTTATAGAATCCTAATGTTGTAGAGAATTTTTCTAGCTATTATATGCCTATGTTGAAAAAATGTCAATTTGTCACTCTTTTTTGCTAATCTCTATAGGTTTGCCTAATGTTCCTCACATTAGACATCTTCACAGTTATAACATCTCCTCATTTATATACAACACTAAGGTAAGTAAAGGTATGTGTTTTTCAATTCTATCCCTTTATTTATCTTATTTTTCTCCTTACTACACTTTATTTAGCATCAACATTATGTGTCATCATGTTATTTTCATAAAGCACCATCTCCTATCACACCTACCTATCATATGATGAGATTTGAGTGGGGTATATGTATACACATAATATTTTCAAACTTTTATCAATTAATGATGCTCTTTATCTTGAAAGAGCCCATTGAGTCTATATCTCTCTAAGTGTACGCCCTAAGGGGTACACTGAGAAATGGGTGGGCAGACCATTAGTGCTTCATAGGATTGTTGTCCCTTTTTCCACTTATTATCTACACACTTGTCTCCTAAAAACCACTCCCCTAAGCTTTTTTTCTTATTTTATACACTCCTCTAATATTTTACCACCTTCATTAACCCTTTTCCTAACCTAAAACCACTTTTGACAATTTACATGACTATGTCAGATGTGTTAACCTTTTACTCTTATTGACAAAACTTATTTAGGGTCTAAGTCCACCCCTAATTGACCTAGTTTGTATCCTAGTGAGTTTTTTTCAATAATGATACTAGGTCAACTGGCTCAACCTTATTGTTTGAAACTTCTATAAGGGTTTAGGGTTAGATCTACCTATATAAACATAATCATTTTTCCATTTCTAAGAGAAAAGAAGAAGTAATATATATTGTGTACCTACTTATCCACCCTTCTACTTGAGGAGAAAGCTTATGGTATCATACTTTCTCTAGAGATATGGATCCTATCTTGTGGAGAAGTATTTTGGATGTATTGATAGGTTTTTTAGCCTAAAACTAATTTTTCCTTGTCATCCTTACATACCAAAATAGCCTCTTGTAAATCACCCTAGCTAAAGGAGATATTGAGGCTCAATAATTTTGTCTTCAAAGGTAAGTATTCTTAACTTTATTTCTCCTTTATAAGAGTAGATAGATATACATTTTCATTTCTCTTCCATGCATTAGGATTTCATATACATTGATGTGAGTATATGTCTTCATGCATGTTTAATTTTATTTTTTTATTTCACCCACTTTATGCCACAAGATTTGGTTAGTACTAGATTATACTTTTGATTTACTTGTTATTATTACAGTGAATATGAAAACATAGGACCTAGTTAGGGTTATTGCATAGTGTTCCTTGACTAGACGCTTTAGAACCGTCCATATAATATTATTATTATAAGAGATCCCTTGGATAGGTATAGAGGATCTATATTGGTCATGACCCTAATTATCTAATGTATCCCCAATCAGAAGTGTAATTTGGATCTATATTCTCCAAGCTAGGATTGATTTGTAGATCTAATACATTTCCCATTACATACACATACTTTTACTTTTGTGTTCTTATGTGTGGTGTCAACTAATTTATTATCTAGTATTTTTATAGAGGATCATATACTCATCATGATATGTATTTATTTCTTGTGTGTTGTACATATTTCTTAATGATTTCCTATACTATGTGACATCTTATGTTTAGTGAAATCATTCATATCATGCACTCTACTAATTATAATATATTATTATTGTTGCCTAATTTTCATGGTCCTTAACATATATGTATTGGGTCATACTACTAATATTTTTATGTTTAATTTAAATATCATTCCCATAAAGGTACACATTTCTACATATGTCATATCATTTTTCCCTATCTTATAGTTTCATTAGAGGCAGTATGCCCTTACCAATCTCCTATAATCTCCTAGTTATATCTTATGTATACAGAGATTACTACACCCATGTGTGTATTGATCTTAAAATACACATTTATTAGGATTTACATTATCCTAATCATACCTAGTCACATGGGTTTACTAAATATATATGTTAGTTATTTCCATATCCTACTACATTAGGGTATTTTTCTTGCCCCTCACTATCTCATCCTCACATGATATTGCATACTATTATTGATGATTACATGATGATATTTTTATATATTTACATACATGTGTTTACAAATAATTTTAAAAAAAAAAATTAATCACTTCAACTATATTTTTTATAATAACATATGATGTGCATTACTCTTTATTTTAAGATCAGTGATTCCAGGAATATATACTAAACCCTAACCTCAAAATGAGAAATACATATAGATATTATTTTACCATATTCATATTTTCATTGAATATTATTTAAAAAATAATTTTAAAGAGATGTACTGATATTTACCCTAAACATTTTCTCCTTAATCAAGAAAGTGGAGTAAATTTTCTAGACTCTAAAGTCCTAGAGATCTCTGAGTTTTCTATATACTCACTAGTTCTAAGATTTCAATTTTTAGTTTTTAGTTACCAACACCATATATTCCCATGAGTAATATATTAGTTTGCATACCATCAAATTTATTAATTACTATGCTTATGTCATTTTCTATTTCATATTGTTGTATTTTCACCAATTTATTGTTATTGAGAAGTTGACTACTTTCATTTATTCATGATTTTTTGAAGTACACCAAGATTCACCAAATTTATAAACCTAAAACATGAGTAGATCCTATCCTATTTAACATATTATTTATCATTGTATCATATAGGTAAGTGTAAATAGATACTTATATTTTTTACTTTGATACATGCATGCATTCATGCACATGCACATCAAAGTTGGTCATTATGTTGATGGTTGGATTAGGTAAAAGACCTTTTTTCATTTTTTATTTGTCATGAATTTACATGCTTAATCCAATTGTATAAATTTGGATACTTTTGAACACTTTTACCTCATGTTAGAGTCTCATTATCCTTAATTCATCAATATTTCCTCATATGCACCTCAAATATATTAATTTTTAGCACTAGGATATCATTTATTCATTTTATTTTGAGTATGGTCTCTATTTTGATCCTTTTTGACTCTATGGGTCAAAATAAATGGTTTATTTATATTTTCCCATTCTCAATTATAACCCTCATATTTTCATGGGTATTTTTCTTTGTCCTAATTTCATGATCCTTGATTTCACTTGCCACCATTCTATAGGTTTATCCTATTTTTGAAATTTCCAAGGGAACCATATATATAAAAATATATCCCTAATCATTCCTCACTTTTAACTCACTTTTAAAATACATGTGAATCTCTTACAATCCATTTTCTAGTGCATAGTCATTATGACTTATTAACAATTCCACACATTTAAAAAAGGAGTCAACACAGTGAGCCTACATTGCATCATAATAATTCCAAATGTTGTGCCATCATATATTTTTCCAAATTAAGGTCTTGGTGAATCATATATTAGAATTTTTAAAAAAAAGTAAAGAGAGGGTGTAAAGTTATATCTCTCATTTGGGTTTGGATTCACTCATAAATCATTATAACAACATTTTATCTAATTCTATATGTGTGGGATATGTACTTGAAACTCCTCAAGACGTTTCCCCAACCAACTAAATTACAATATTTTATGCATATATTTATTTTCAAATAAAATTGGGGAGTTTCAATAGTCAAATCAAATAAGTGAATCCGTATTATAGATCAATATCAATGTATAAATTATCCCTACACATTACACATCCCATAAACTAGAAGTGGATATAATTAGCACAAGAGGACAAAATAAATAGGCAAAATTATTCATATTATTATTATGACATGGACACAACCATTGGTTTGTCGATTTAGCATGTATTTTTTATGTAATATTGAATTAAATATGGTTGTGTTTTTTTATGGTATGAGGATATGATTAAAATAGGTCTATCTTTGATATTTGAGTGTTTATTAACTTAATCTAAAGAAAATTTTATTATATTTATAAATTAGATAGACTATTTATATCTTTCATATAGTTAGATTAAACTATAGTTTTGTTTATCATATTGTTATTGCTTAAGAAAATAGGATTATGACTTGTCACTCAAAATCCTAAGTTATAAATAATCTTTGATTTCATGTAGTAATCTAAACATGATTTTATTTTGGTTCTTGTCTTAAATTATTGCATTTGTTATTTGGATAGTCCTCAACATTCATTTTATTATCTTTTAAACTATAAAGGATAGTTGTGGCAATTTATGAAAATGATCTGAGGCTGACAACAAAACTTACCTTAAATTATATAATTATTTCATTCTAAAATTATTTCACTTTTTCTTATATGGTAGTTGAAAATAAATTAGTTTATTTATATCCTCTTATAATATCTATTTATATACAATCATATCTTTAACTTTCACTAGGTTTTTTTCAACCCTCAATAAACAAAATTGATGATAATGCATCGTGTAGGTGGTATGGAACATTATTTTAACTTAATATAATTCAAACACTTTTTTGACAATTTAATTATGTTATTTTCATGTATTTTTTTGAAATATATAGAAATTATAATGATGATGATGCTTTTCATGAGTGGTATGGGACATCAATGCAATTCACCATCATTTTCACACTCCTCAAAAAAAAATCCTCATGTTGAGCCATGAGTGTTTGTATGAATACCATTAAATTTTTATTTAATTTTAGAATATATGGGTTGGGTATGTATGTGCTCTTAATAACATGAAAACTAGATGGATTTTTTATATCCTTGGTTTCAACTTAAATCTAAAATTTAGAACTAATTTATGAGTTAGGATGAAATGAGGTCAATTTGGTAACTCAAGTTTTATTTATATAAGCATATATACTTACTATAGGAATGTCTATTTAATATTTTAATTCATAGTCAAGACTTGTTTTATATTGTGTGAATATAGTTGTAATATGACTTATATACACACTATTATCTCTCTCTTGTTGATAGTTTCAAATCTACCTTTCTGATGAAGGGTATGGAAAATCTTATAAATGATAGATGTGCAAGTGATATGAAAGGGTTTATGGATAGATTTAAATAATCTAATGATTTTATCCCTATTCCTACATAGTTCATAGTTGTAGTGGTGACTTTTGGTGTTAGTAAAAATTATACTTTAAGAATACATACTTTTATATGGCTGCCTTTGATAGTAGAAGGTAATATATTATTTTTTTATATGAAAAGATGAAAGCATGCATTGTTGAAAAATATATAAAATATAGAGAACATATTTATGTTGTAAACATTATGAGTTGTCATTTTTATATGCTTATGAGAATAATTATGATTTTATATATCACCTTGAAAATTTAATTGAATAAATTAAATTAATAATGAATTTGACTGATCAATATATATTTTATAATGTTTCTTAGTTTTAACTATCAATAAAATCATATTTTTGAAATGTTAATTTATGTAAAGTGATTTTTAAACAAGTAATCTAATTTAAATTGATTGTAATTTATAAAAATAGTAGACATTAAATTTGAATACTTATATGATTTGAAAATATGTAATTTTAATGGCTTATTTACTTAACATAAACTCATTGCCTTATTTGTTTCTAAAAAAATTTATGATTAGTTAAGAAATGTTTAAGATGTTAACATGGAGTTTCATGGGAAATATTTATAGGTGAAGTTTTCTAGTTTTTAATTGAAAGTGTTATTATATCATTATTATATCATTGTATCAAACCTTAAATTCAATGCTCAAGCCTAATGCATGTATTTATTTTTTTAGGAATATGTATTTTTTCCAATTATGAAAAAAAAATTGAGTAATATATAATGAGTATGGATACCAATAATATGAAGAAACTATAAACAATATCAATCATATTTTATGCATGGTAATTAACATTTAGGATAGGGTTTGTGGCCTTAAACAATATGTACAATAACTAAACTTGGAAGATAATACTGAAAATAACTAAGGACATAATAATCAAGATAATTAAGTAAAAAATGAGGAAAACTACAATAAAAATAATGATCAAGATTAGTGTCATCAGGATGAACATAATCATCATTATCAAAACCAAGAATGTTGGGATGTGTGGGACTAGTAGTGTCAAAGGAATAAATATTGATTTGAGACTTAAATAGATAGGTATTTAAAGAAAATAAATCCACCCAAATATGATGGCATGGTACTTAATTATGGATTATAATATTTTTTGATTTAGATGAAAAACTACTTTGAACTCTGTGACTTTGATAAGGAAATCAAGGTGGTTTAAGGAGATTACTAGCTCTCTAGAAAATTTTCATCTTAGAGGACTAATTTTAAATCCAAATAAGAACTCACCTATAAGTATATCTCTTATATTTTATTTGTGTCCTACCTAGTAAAATATTTACACAACATTATTTTGATGAAAATATGAAAGAATTTCAAAATCTCCAATAAGGATAAATGATAGTTACTAAAAATTGGGACAAATTTGCACATATTTTGAGGTATGCACCTCAATACATAAGGATAAAAGATTCATAATAAGGTACTTTATTCTAATAATGAATCTCCATATTGGTGTAGATATTGAAATCTATGGACTGATAGCCATGGAGCAAGTCTCTGAGAAAGAAATAAAATATGAATAAAAATTAAAAACTCTTATAGCAATAAGAAACTAATCCAAATAAAAATGGAATGGAAAATAAATTAATTCAAATCTTAAATAAAAAAACTTGAAAAATAATGGTAATGGGAATAAATATACATTGGATAAAAATGGGAAATAAAATAATTGAATAAAGACATAAAAGCCATGTCAATAAGTCTATTAATAGGGAAAAGATGTGGGACAAACCAGGGCCTTTTGGATGCTTCATTTTTAGGGGCAATCATCATTCAACTAACTATCCTAGAAATTAAAATACGTAAAATCCTAAATAGCCACCTTTTCCAAGTCAACAACAATTCTTTTCACAAATGATATATTCATCAGTTGATATTCATAGGATAGATGCTCAAAAAACAAGTATAGAACCCAATGGTAATTCTAAAAAATCCCCTTTGGATCAATAATTTTTGAATCTTAGTCTATGAAAATAGGAATTTCCCATGTGAAATATCTAGTAGGATCCTTAATCTTAGGAGAGTGATTACATGGGAATAATATTAAATTAATATTTATGACATTATTCTTATAAAAAAATTAATGTGTTATATTATAAAACCGTTATATAATGTCTTTTCCAAGAGGGGGAGGATGTCACATCCTTTTTTTGCAATTAAACTTTTTTTTTGTTTTAATAAATGGATTTGAATTCCTTGTGGATTTTACTTTGATTAGTTATGTAATTTTATGAGTTTTATTATATAATTTTTTTTTATAAATCATTAATGAATTATATATAACCAAATTTGGCATTAGACACTTGGTGATGTAAGGTTTGACCTCCCTTCACCCTGCATGACTTGAACATACATATATGCCTAAAATTAGTCAGTATATCACATCCACATTATGGGTCAAATAATTCTAATTTTTTATTGTTCACCTATATAGACTCCATAAATATATGCCAAACCAATAAACTAATAGACTAAAACATTTCTAGATCATCAAATCAGTGTTTTCAACTCCTAGAAAAAATATTTAAAATTAGATGATACCATGACTTCATCCTTCACTAAAAATGGTTATATTAAAAAATAAAATAATTCCCATGGTAATCCTATTTCCTTAACATGGAATTGGCATGAGAAATCACCCAAAGAGTAACATATAAATATAAATAAGTCTAGGCCTATTAACTCATCTATAAATTATCAAGGAAATATCAAGAATGGAACTACACATTATGAAAAACTTCCCCATTCCTCCCAAATTAAAATTAAATCGCTAGGATCAATCATAAGATAATTCTAAATCATACCAAGATAAGTCTAAATCAATAATTTTCAAGTGTTGAAAGCTAGATCACTAGTTACATTCATATAGTAAAGGAGCACAATTTCAAATTGATATTAAGGATAAGAACTAAGTGTGGCTTGACTTCCCTCTTTAGATTATTTGATACATAGTTAGTGAAAAATAATCAAAGAGGGTGATTGGGGTATGCTATACCATTATACATCATAAAAAAATACTATTTTCACCCATTCATAAGTGGAACTAAGGTTTGGATGAGAGATGGATTTATGGATGTTGTGCACATGATCAAACCTCAAGATCGCACATAGAGATGAATGGTAAATAATTTAAAAATAGGTTGGAATATGGTAATTACCTAAGGCTAAAATTATTGTCTATGAATAAATATATATCATGAACTAACATCGAGTGATTATTTGTCTTACTTTATTCCTACCTTCTTCCCTACCACGTCTCAATCTTACACAATACAAATAACCACTAAGTATCTTATCCTTTGTTGTATTTTTCATATTTAATATATTCAATTTTTAAATATGTTTAACAACTTTATATTTATATTCATGCTTAATTTTCACATATAATAATTGTATTTTTTTATTAGAGGGTAAAAGTGGGACTTTGAAAGGGACCTTTTATCTCATGGATTTTACACATGTTCTTGATATCATAGCTCACTATGCAAAAAACTAATGATACAATGGGATCAACTCCAAGTTATAGGAACTTGGAAAATTGAGATAAAACTATGGATAAGGCTAGCTTCCTTTCATTAAATTTGGTACAATCGATAAAATACCAATTTTTATAGAAATTATGCTCCTTTAGTGTTATTGCTCCTAAACTAAGGTTTGACTACGAAAAGAGTTTCGAGAATGAAATTTGAAAAACTAAAAAATGGTGATTGCACCAAATATATTATACTATATTTTAATTCTTTCTTGAATGAAAAAAATAAAATAATGAATAGATTGAAATTTTTAGGAGCAAAAACTCATGCAAATGTGAAATCATAAGTAATATTTGGTATTTTTCATAAAAGGGACAAGATTCTTTTATTTTAATCAAACAAACTTCCAAAAGATATAAGATACCACAAATGAAATTTCATGACTAAAAATAAGAATTAAAACATCCAAAAATATTTCAATAACCTTGCATACATGGATATTTATCAGATAAGAATGGCAGATCTTTAATTTATTCTCATTCTCTAGGTTATAGCATGTAGA
The DNA here is from genome assembly GCA_037957365.1 of Torreya grandis. Classification (NCBI taxonomy): domain Eukaryota; kingdom Viridiplantae; phylum Streptophyta; class Pinopsida; order Cupressales; family Taxaceae; genus Torreya; species Torreya grandis. The sequence goes on from JARHVA010001793.1 coordinate 1,613,474, forward strand.
AAAATTACTCAAAATGCATAATAATAAATCTAGTAGCCATAAAATAGATGGGTTATGCCATAATACCCATATTTGTATAAAATATCTCATAAAATAGATGTATTTAATAATTAAATCCAATACCTAGTATAAGAAAATGCAAGTATGGAAGATCCATGCAAAAAATGAAAAGTGTAGTTTTCAAGTTTGCTTTTTACAATTTTTAACCTGTCAAAATAGAAAGTGTAAATTATACATGGTTCTTTCACAAAAAGAGTTGTCAAAATATAGTTATAATTTATATTTATGATTTTGTAACTTTACAATATTTTTACAACAATGAAAAATATAATAGATAAGAATGCTTTTAATAGAAATAATTAATTGATATCCAACACTTTTATGTCTCTTTATCCTTCTTAGCTTGTAGTTTTTGAATGTATGCATCAAAACCCTTGAAAATATCCAAGATTATTTCTCAATTAGGATGATAAAATTAGAGTTTTTTTATCTTAAAATATGATATTATATCAAATATTTATTTTCTTAAGGTTCTATATTCTTTAGTTTATTCACCCATATAATCCAATGTGTTATGATATTTGATGAAATGGTCGATATAACTCAAGGTAAAAACTATATCTCTTATGGAATCTTTTTTGACCACTTCTTTGAATTTATTTTGAATTTGTTCTATTGAGAGGACCTGATATTGATAATGCATTATTTGACATGACAATTTATTTAAAAATTCTTCAATGTCATATAGCATGTCAGTGGTCTTGTCATATGTAGCTTTAGCTTTATTGGAGTATTTATAAGTATCTTTATTCAGAATTGATCAACTCTATCTAATTCCTCTTACACTTCATCATTTTTTAAATATTTTTTCCACAAGGAGGATGTCCATATCAATTGTGTCCATAACTATAAATTTTGCATAGAAAATATTTAATCTTTCTACCCCTTCTTGATACTTATTTATCTATTCTCTCAAGGTGACCCTTCTCTCCCTCAGAGTTACATAGTAATCTATTATGATATCAATAACCTTATTTCCCTTTGAGATGAGCTATTCTGCCCATTCCTTAGTGGTTCTTCTCATTCTACCAATTTCTATCACTATATCAAATGTTACTTGATCTATGATCTGAGTGATAGGTTATGCTGATTGAATAGTGAGATCGATGAATTTATTTAATGTAGTCATTAGTTGTTCCACCTTGTTCTTCAGCTCATCTTTAGTGACCTTGTCACTATCCATTTTCTCAAAGAGGGATTTAATGATAGATTGAATGTCATGCTTTAATCCATCCCTTGTAAGATGTCCAAGGTAAAATTTTGAGGCCTATTAACCCCCCACCACTAGATCTTCTTTATTTTTATCTAGTGGGGGGACTATAATTTTCATATAACTTTCCCTTTCTAAGTCATTCAATAAACTTGAAATAGTCTAGGGAGTAGTATTAAATTTATTGTGTACATTTGAGAAATTAAAATACAATGTATTGGGGGACACCATTTGATTGCATTTATTCCCCACTATCTATACTAACCAACTAAGGGTTGCATCCTGTTATGTTGACACTTTCAATTGAGAAATTATAGTTGAATATATTGCACTGGTGGGCATGATGACAAGTGCTCTATTGTGTAATAATGTTAGCATTGATTATCTGGTAGATGCCTTTACCACCTCTTCCCCATCTATGGGTTAAGGGTCCACATTTATATCAGTATCTTACTCCTTCTCTACCTCTCTTATAGGGGTTAGGGTTATTATGGAAGTGAAAGAGGTGGGGGCAATGGAAATAGATGTGTCTACTTGGGGTGTGGGGGATGGAAGTGATACCAATGGAGTATACATAAGGAGTTTTAATTTAGGAACTAGTGGAAGCATGGATCCCAAAACATTAAATGAGTCAATCAAATTAGTAGGGACACTCAGGGGTGGTAAAGTAGGAATGATGAAGGGGGATGAATATGGAGCAGTGATTATCCTACAAGTTACGATGACCAGTGGAATGAAAGTTTATGATTAAATCCATGGCTATATATTATTGGGTAGTGTTGGTGATTATCAGGGTTGGGATGAAAGGGATTATAAATGAGATGGATGGAATTATGGAAGGGGGAAGTGAAATTGTGAGAGAGGGAAATGGAATGAAAACTTGGGTGTTTAATGAAGGGGAGACCTGAATGTCTAATTGACATAATTTCATTTTTTGTATGAGACTTATTAACATAGGTAAACTAGTGGTAATGGAGGGTGGAGTCACTTTGGATGGAGTGGAGATAGGAGGAGGAGGTGTTTTAGTTGTAAGAATAATAGAAATAGGTGGGGGATGTATTATAAAAATGAGAGTTTTAACTATAATTGAGATGGGGTTTGAAGTTGAAGGTGATTCAACTAAAATCATGTCCTCAAATGAAATTATTATTAGTTGGTATGCTACTAATTTTAATACTTGATTTTCCCTTCTTGGCCTTTGATTTCTTCTTTCATTTATGGGAGATCAGTGGCCTATCTTGTTGCTCTGCTACTACTGCTCCATTGTTAAAACCCTATACAAATGGTAGTACCCATTTTTCCTTAAGATATAATAGTTTAACATTGATGTTTATTATGCATTTGGTCACTTGGACCCCTTTATTCCTGAGCCAATTGAGTGTTTTATTTATTATGTGGGTGGTTCTATCTATTAGAGAGAAAGACTCAAGAATAGACCACCTCAATGTTGTAAGGGATTGTAAATAGATCTTATTATCATGGTAGACCTTGTATACTAAGGAATAATCATCCACAAAATCCTTAGGGACTGGTGCCAAGTCAAAATCTTTGACCTAATCCAATGCCATTCTAGAATAGTCCTTCAATCTCAATTCCTCTTCATCATCCAAGTCTTCCTAATAATATTCAATGTAGGGGACATGGGAATATGTGGATATTCCTAATGTGATAGTGATGTTGCCATAAACATCATAAAATGGTCTCACCTCCAAATACCTTAAGGTCATTATGTCATTTATGCATATGTGCACTGGATTTTTCTAAAGAGGGGCATGTGTATCTACCTATACTAATGGGGAAATGAATTTTTGACTTATGTTTGTTGGATAATATCTTGTGAGTCTCAACAAGTTACCTCACTAGATCCATCAATACCCATTTATCACTCACATATCTTGGAAGAGTGTAAGGAAAACCATTGAATCCACATACCTTGATGTAAGAATAGGTGGGGAGCTAGATGAAATAGGAACCCCAATAGGTGATTTATGTAGTGGCTACATCATATAATCTCTTCCTCTATAATTCTTTATCAAACATTACTATGATGTAGTAGATGGATGCATCATTTACTCTCCTAAAGTGTTGCCTTCTTGCCTCAAGAGTTAGGTCCGGGTAGTAGTTGAACACTTTATTTGCCTCATTAGCTACTATGTTGAGCCTTAAGAAAGGTATTTTGGAAAACATATATATATATATATATATATATATATATATATATATTAGATAGGATGTAATGTAAATTTCCCTATGGTTTGGACGTCCATCAACTACTTGTGGAGGGAATCACTAATGAGTTTTGCCCAATGGATGTATTGTGAATTTTGGTGAACCGCCCATATTTATTGATACATCTAGTCTTAGAATTTATTTACATCAGGTCTACCAGTGATATTATCTAGTAAGATGATTATATCTCCTACCTCATCCTTTAAATAAATCCTTGCCAATGACTTAGGCAATATGGTGGATGCAGCCTTATAGATATTTAGCTACTATTTGTTCACTACCATTTGACATCCTATGTTATCTTGATATAATTTTCTAGATGATTCTGGAGTTATATCTAGGTAACTCTCAAATTATGGTATCACAAATATATATTCAATGAAGTTTGGGTCTAGTTTTAGAATCCTTTCCCCTTTATTGTTTAACACCTCTCTCTTATCAGCATCATAATGTTGTGCTAGCATGAGTACCAAATTAGGGCTTTACATAGGGAGAAAGTTGGTACTTGGGGAATTTTAGATTTATATATTCAATAGATCCAATCATTCTTGAACTTTTCATTGATTTTGGTACATAAATCACCTAGGTCAATGTGACCTAGGTCTATGTCTATAATCTCCATTGTATTGGAGTCCAGATTGAGAGTGATATTGGGTCCTTTATACTTAAAGTTCATCTCTTTCCTAGGCATGGATTATGGATATAATGTTGAGGGAAAACCAACTACAAATTTGGAGGGATTTATAGGTGCTAGATGTAGGTGGAAATTCCAAAAAAACTTGGAGTTATTTTGTGCAGGTGAAAAGTCCACAGGAAAGTAGAGTTACAAAAGTAGGCTAAAATATCTAATAGAGAGTATAGGTGAAAATTTTAAGTGGAAACTCTAATGGAACTTGGAGTTGTTTAAAGCATAATAAAAATACATAAAACTATGGGGTTGTAACTATAGGTATAAATCCCTAGCAGATATAGGAGGTACAAATTATAGGTCAAAAGTCCATAGGGACTATAGAGGGATCTTACAAGGAATATTCACCTGGTTCAAGAATATCCTGTAAATATTCACTGGTTATAAATTTCAAACCCTATGTTTTGAATGCAAAACTTGGCTAAAAATCCCTAGGTCTTTAGTGCACAGATAAAACTTGGAAAACATGACCTTGTAATAAAATAAACCAATAAACAAGCTTTTTTGATGCCACCTAAGAACTTAATGATGCCCAAGTAATGAAACCCTATAAAAATAAATAAAATCTATCAATAGAATTTTCAAGAATGAAGATAACCTAAGAAAGATAAAATGTGGGAAATGATAACTTGAAAAAAAATGCAAGGGATTCAAGGAATATTGTGTAGGGTGTTAATGGCATTGTGACATGAGGTTCAAAGAGTGGCTTGATGTTTTAGATCAAGGTTGATGATGGGTTTGTAATTCAAAGCATGAATATCCAAAAATGATTATCAAGTTTAAACAATGATTTAAAAAAATCCAAAATTCCATTTATTTATATTGAATTTTATTTCATTTAATACCCCAAAGTGGTGGTTAGCAGAGATAAGAAGTATATAAACAATTTCACAATTTCACAAATTTGAAATTTGATAATTACCTATTAACCTTTGGATTCTATGGTCTAGGCTTAGTTGACCCTTTCAAAATTGGAAGGTATAACTCAGAAAACAATTTGCAATTTTTTAAAATGTAAATTACACTTGGAGTTTTATATTTCACAAGGAAGGTGGTTGGCAAGAAGTGGAATCTAAATTGCAATTTGCAAATTACAAATTTCTCTATGAGTTCTAGTTTTTGAATGAAGTGTTACACAAGAATCAAAACTCTAGGTTCAATTTGAAATTTTTTAAATTGCAAGTCATAGTCCAAGTTCTAGTTTCTTTTTGGTACTTGGTTTGAAAGAAGTGTAACTCAACCTACAATTTAAAATTTTGCAATTTGCAAATTGTGATTGGGCTGCATGTTTTTGTCGGCTAGTGTTTTTCTGGAAGCAGAGATATATCTATAATTTGAAAATTTTTCAAATTGAAAATTACAATAAGATGTCTAATTTCTATTGGATAATGTATTTTTGGATCTAGATTTTTTGAAGCAATTTGAAATTTTACAAACTAAAAATTATAGTCCAATCTTTAGATTTTATAGGCTTAGGAAAATGGGTGTTTTGGGTCAATTTAAGGTATTTTTACAAAAAATTAAGGGGTATCCCTTAGGTTACTTGATAATTTGATATTTTTAGAACAAAAATATCAACATTTTTAGTGACCTTTGTGGGATGATTACTTTCTAATCAATTTATTTCTAGTAGCCTTCTGGTTCATTGGGCATGGAGTCATTTTAAGCTTAACATACTTTAACTAGTGAAGTAAAAAACTAAAATTTGCCTAAATAATAAAAAAATAGGGGAAAATAGAACATCCTAAGAAAAAAAAAATCTCCTAATTAGTTGACTTGTGAGAAATCACTTATTTTGGAAAACACAACTAACCCTATTATATGCAAAATTTTATTTTTTAGAATGAATTCCAACATCAAAAGTAAGCTTTGAGGTATATCCCACTGACTAGGATAGGTATTTCTAATCCATTTACCTTAGATATATAGAATGCATTGGGTCATTTTCATTGTGTTATAATAGATGGACCACCCCATATTGCATTAAAATTGATGTGTTTGCTTGGTTTAGCTATGTCTACATCTCATTTAAGAACCATGTATCCTTCATTGAAGCTCCTATTAGGTTATTTTTTATCAAAATCCCTCTTTGTTTGATCATTTGATTTTAGAAATTTTATTGACTAGTTCTTGACTTCTTCTAGTTCCAATGAGTTCTACCAATCTTACTATCATTTCATCATTGTCAATCAAATCTAATTGGTGATTGAGTTCTAGATATGGTAACTCGATTGCCAATAGAACTCAAGCTTCCATTCCATATACCAACATGAATGAGGAGTTGTTAATGGCTCTCCTAAGAGTCATCATATCATTCTATAGTGTTGATTTTAACTTTTTGTGATATGTCCTTTTGTTATCCTCCATTATTCTTTTGATAATTCTTATGTGTTTCTTGTTGGTAGACTTGGTGAAGCCATTACCTATAGGTAATAATTAGAAGAAGAACTTGGGTATAAATTTTGATTTACATCCCAATCACTCACTTGAGTTCCCACAAAAGCTTTGGCATTGTCTGATTTACATCCCAATCATTGATTTACATGATGTGAGGAACACCAAACCTTGAGACTATGACATCCATGAATTCTTAGATAGATGCCTTTATGGAATATTTTAGTGCAACTACTTTAGTACATCTTGTGAAATATTCCATTGATGTGAGGACCTATTTGTATCCTACACTTGACAGTGGATTGATCATACCTATGAAATCTAATCCCCATTGAGCAAATGATTGGTCAACTTGAATTGGTCTCAGAGAGAAAGATGTTAATATTCACTTTCCTATGAAGTAAGTACAATTATCATAGTTCCTTACCCATTTATGGGAATATTTGAATAATTCAATCCAATAATATCCCCCTCTCATTATCTTAATGGTCGTGGTTCTTGTAGAGAAATGTCCATCGGATGGGCCATCATGAAATTATTTAGGCACCTTAAGGACTTGATTGTGATCAATACATCATAGCATGACTCCATTCATATCTTTTATAAACAATATTCCATCAACAAGAACATAAGGAATGGATTGTAGTCTAAAATACATTTTCTTGTACTATTGAAAGTCATACAGACATTTTCCAGTCTATAGGAAACTAGTCATGTCATGGATCCAACAATTGAAAAAAGGTGGATTGGCTGGCTAAGATGCACTCTGAGCATGTACTGCTTCAAATACTATTTCATCAATCTTGATATCAGAAGCTAGCTATTCACATAATCCATTTCCTCTTACAATCTTTGTAATTTTGATATCTATGTCATACTCCATGACTTTTGTGATCCACCCTACTCTTTTTTCATTTATCTCTCAATTTAGCAATAATTCTTTGGCACTTTGGTGACTAACCATCAGATGAATTTTATTATTGGAGAGCATATTCCTAAACTTTTTGAGAGCCTTAATTATAGCATATACTTGCTTCTCCATGAAACTATAATATTCTTCATAATCTTTCAAGGATTTATTGAATGAAACATATTGGTTTTTATAATTTTTATTTATTTTTCTGGGTTAAAATAGATGATATGTTGCCTTCCCTTTCAAAATCATAGAGAATGAAATATTTCTCATAGTTTGGGTTGACTAGGGTAGGAACCTAAGAAATAACTTGTTTGATAGCTTCAAAGTTGTATTTACCTTCCTTTTTTTAACTAAAAATGATACCCTTTTTAATTATTGTATTAAGAGGTTTATCCATAAAGGCAAAATTTGGAACAAATTTTCTTATGAAGTTGATTTTTTTGAGGAAACTCTATAGTCCCTTCTTATGGCTTGGAAGTGTTAATTCAAATATAACACTTATTATTTTTGGTTCTATTAAAAGACTCTATTTTGAAATAATGTGTCATAGTAGTTTACCCTCATGAACTACAAAAATTCACTTCTTTAGATTGATGGAAACTCCAAATTATTTGCATCTTTCAAAAAATTCCTAAGGTGATCTAGGTGTGCATCAACATGCTTTGAATAAACATTGATATCATATAAGTATACCATGATCATCTCATTTATAAAACCTCTAAAAGACATATCCATGGCTCTTTAGAATGTTATAATAGCATTAGTCATACCAAGTGGCATATTTTTATATGCATACATACCCCATTGTATGGTGAAGAGAGTCATGAACTGGTCTGATTCCTATATGAGGATTTGGTTATATCCATAATAACTATGTATAAGAAAAAACCTTTTATATCTTGATACATTTTGAAAAATTTATTCCATGGGTACAAGGGGGTAATGATCCTTTAGAGATGTTTTGTTCAGATCCCTAAAATCTACATAAAGCCTAATTTCACCATTTTTCTTCCTTACATGGACCAAGTTAGCAACCCAAGAGGAGTGTTTGATAGGAAAAATAATATTAGCCTCTCTTAGTTTGGATAGCTCACTCTTCATCAAGGGTTTTATTTTTTGATTAATCAGTCTCTATTTCTACTTAATAGGATTGGTATTTTTATTAAGATATATTGTATGTTAGGTTAAGTTAGGGTCAAACCCTCTTAAATGATGATAACTCCAAGTGAATTTATCATCAAAATATTGACACAACTCAACAAAATATTGTTTTTTAGAATCATTAAATACTTTTCCTATCTTCAGTGATTTCCCTTCTGAGATGATTACTGGTTCACAATCTTCTTCATTCACTGTGATATTCTTCTTTTCACCCTTTAATTGATAATCTAAGTTGAAGATGTTTTATATAATAATAAGATCCATGGGTAGATTATTCATCTTCAACAAAATGATTTGATCTCCATATTGGTCTTATAGTCAGGATTGTTCCTATCAGATAATTATGTTTGTTCTCTTAAAAGGTTGGCATTCTGTTGATCATTATTGAGGACTTGCCAATTGGTTGTATTATCAAGAATAGATGGCCTTACTATCAACTTTACATGATGGCTATTTTTCTTCTTTATTTTTTTAGGTAGGTTATATTGGGAACCTACCAAGGCCATATGATCAACATCATTATTTTTTCCTCCGAGTATCACTTGAATATTTAAAGTGGTAAAGTCTTCTAATAGGTACCAAACCCTATGTTTGTAACATCTCAACATGTTGTTCTTAGTTATGCTTTTGGATCTTATTTGGTGAACAATCAACTCACTATCACCAAATATTTGAAGGAACTTTATCCCTCTATCCTAAGCCAATTGGAGACCTTGAATCAAATCTTTATATTTAGCTATATTATTTGTGTAGCTAAAATAAATTCTAAAAGAATAAAACTAACTCTCATTTTGTGTGTAAATCAAGACAATACCTACACCATTTTTGATTCTCAAACCATCGAAGAATAATTACCATATTTATTGAAGATCTTCAGTTGGTTTTACTAGGTTTGGGATGATGAAATATATACCTAACCCTATTTCCTATACATAGTTACAAGGATAAAATTAGAGAGTTGATCCCCATTTTTCCAAATGAGTGTCTATAATTTAATCTATGGGTGTTGTAACTTCATGATTATTCTCCTCTTCCTATTCCTACAATGTATAATTCATCTTTATAGGGATAGGATTATATGGTTCAATATGGTATTTTGTAATTGGTTCAAATCTTATTATTAATCTTGTTTCATATCTCATCCTAAGAAATATGTGAGACCAATTCATAGATATATATCCTCCCATTGTTTGTAGTAAAATCTCATGAAAGATAAATGGTAAAATAAGGGGGAAGATCTATAAATGAGACATCTTGGCACTTTGAAAAGCTTAGACATGCATGAATAGTGAGGTTTAGAAACTTTATTTTACCTATTATTTTAATATTATTCCAATCCAATTGAGCTACACCTTTATTGATAGGTGTATACTTTATACCAAGGGCATCAACTATTTTCTTGGGCATAACAGAATTGCTAACCCCTAAATCTACCATGCAGTTATGAATGAGATGCTTCCCTACTATGAGTGAAAGATAGAAAGGGGGAGGCTTACCATTTTTTCTCATTTTATTATTGGCATGTAGTTGGTAAAAATTGATTGTAACATTAGGTCCCTTGGCTAGAACCTTGTCTATGATTTAGAAGTTTTCCAAGCTTCTTATACCAAATCTCTTTATGTTGGAATGGATAGTGTTTCCTACATAATAAAATTCAAATTGGTCTTCTTCATCTTCTCAAAAATATTGAAAGGGATACAATCAACCTTTGTTTGTGTCGTTAAGGGAGTTATGTCTTTTTTTACAAGATTCTAAGTTGGCACTTTTACTTTGGGTTGGGTTGTTGGTACAAAGGGTGGCCTTTGTACTATGTTTCTCTTTGTAGGTTCTTGTACAACTTTGGAAGTTGTATCTTCTTCCACACTGGGGGGCTGATCACTTTTTATTATTATTTTCTTTAAACATGTATTGGTTTCTACTAGGCCTCTACCATTAAACAACACCTCCTTTTTATTTACACCATAAAAATCCTCTTCTTTCTAGTTTAGAAGAGAAGCCTTACCTTGAGTAAGTTATTATGTATATACTTGTTGGTAAGTGGATTATTCTTGTTGTCCTCATCTATTTGATATCCTTTTCACCATCAAGGCTTGGATGATAACAACATTATGACAAGTATTCTGGTTATGTGGCTGAGAAAAAGAATAACACTACTCATACTCCTGAGCTAGGTTGTTCTAAATAGGTACCATAGCTTTAAAATATGGTAAAAGTAGAGAAAAAATGTTTGGACATTTTAATTTTATATTGTGTCCTTGTGGTTGTGAATTACCCTGGTATGGCTGCCTGTCGGGTTGGTATTATGGGTTAGCTTGCTAAAAAGGCTTGTAATTCTAGGATTACTACCTCTTAAAGAATTACCAAAACTCTTAAGTAGTGACTTGGCCTCATATAAATCATTTATAGGTGTGGGATTTAAATCTAGTGCTTTGCTCATAGTGGAATTGGATTGATTATATGTGGTGTAGGAGGTATTTCTAGAAATAGAAGCATTGGTGGCCTTGGTGTAATTTTTCCCACTTAAATTAAATAATTTTCTACCCTTATTGTAATTTCATAGGTATTGGAAAGTGTGATGCCACCCATTGCCTAAATCTTAATAGCTATATCACTATTCAAATCCCTTAAGTAATATAGAAAATCATTATTTGGAGTTGACTTGACCAATACTAGAATTCGATTCCATGTCTTTTGAAAGAGGAAACTAAAATTAGTCATGAGCTCATGAGGAGCCCATTAAATATCAGTTAATTATTTAAATAAAGAAAGGTGGTTACTCTTGTCTTTAAATTCAGTGCACAGTACAATGCCTAAGTCATCCCAAACATGGACGGAACTAGGAGGTAGGCCTTTGTACCATTATAAGGATTTTCCCTTAAAAGAGGAGACTAAGAGTCTAATTGTAACATTATCTTATACCATATTATAGACTGAACAAATATTAGTGATATCATGTATATGTTCCATAGGAGTGGTGGAATTTTCACCAGTAAAATACAAGAGGCTTTTTAAAATTGAGCTAAGTATATCATCATACGAGGCTAATTAAAAGTGGGTTGCCTCCATTAAAAACTAGAAAATTTAAATTGTTATCCATAATGGGAGGTATGAAACTGATGGGAATACTTGAAGGAGATGCAACTAAATTTATGGGATATTCTCTAGGTTAAGGCATCACTGATTTTGATCTCTTTTTAGATGGAAATGATAATTCCAAAAAATTAGCTCTCTTACCATTAATAGATGATCTTGTTTGTTTGCTTAATATGCATAAACCTTGAATTCTTGAATCTATAATCCAGTAGAATTGATAGGTGATTTTTAAATGTGTACATGGATCATACAATGCTCATTAATCTCTTTGTAATTTTCAAGTCCCACTAGGCATGCCAAAAATTGTTATCACATAGATTTTGTACTTGTTCTTGATGTCATAGCTTGCTGTGCAAAAAAATAATGATACAATGTGATCACCTCCAAGATGTAGGACCTTATAAAATTCAGGTGAACCTCTAGAAAAGGTTGGCTTCCTTTCACTAAATTTAGTGTAATTGATAAAATACCAGTTGTTATAGAAATTCTACTATTTTAGTATTCTTACTCCTAAATTAGGGATTGACTAAGAAAAGATTTTTGAGAATGAAATTTTGAAAAAAATAAAAAATTGTGTTTTCACCAAATATTTTATAGTATATTTTAATTTTATCTTGAATAAACACAATGGTATAATTAATAGATTGAAATTTATAGGATCAAAAACTCATGCAAATGTGAATCAGAGGTAATATTTGGTATTTTTCATACAAGGAGCAAGATTATTTTATTTTAATAAAAAAAATATTCCAAAATGGTAGAAAATACCACAAATGAAATTTCATGACTAAAAATATGAATTAAAACATCCACAAATACTTAAATAACCTTGCATACACAGAGATTTCTCAGATAAGAGAGGCAAATCTTCAATTTATTCTCATTCTCTAGGTTATAGCATGCAGAAAAGTTACTCAAAATGTAGAATAATAAATCTAGAGCAAAAAATATATGGGCTATACCATATAACCCATATTTATATAAATATCTTAAAAAAGAGATGTAGTTAACATTGAAATCTAGCTCGTAGTAGAAGATCATGCAAATCTATAAGCTCCATCTAAAAATTGGTGTGATATTTAGTTGGTGGCATCCATGGCATGGTGAAAAAGATAAAAAATGAAAATGCAAGAGCTGGGCATGACCTTCACCTATTGGAGGCATGGATAGAACATATAAATCTCTATGTAATGCCTTCTTTCTTCTCTACTTCAGCTTCAACTTCATCTTCATGTAATGGGGTGCCAAAGTGAAACTCCAATTCAAGAATAAAAGATAAATTAAGTTACTTTTATAAAAAAACCTATTTTTTCATTTTCAAGTGATACTTTTACAACTTTCAAGTCATACCACTTTGTCAAAACTAGAATTGCATTTTACAATATGTGATTTTACAACTTAAGAAACTTAAAACTTATCAAAATGAAAAGTGTAATTTGTAAGTTTACCTTTACAATATTCAACCTATCAAAATAGAAAGTGTAAATTACACATGGTTCTTTCTAAAAAAGAGCTATAAAAAATATAACCAAAATTTACAATTATGTTTTTTTTACTTTAAAATATTTTTACAATAATGAAAAATACAATATAGAAGAATATTTTTGATAGAAAAAATTAACCTATATCCAACACTTTTGTTGTCTCTTTATCCTTTGTGACCTTTACTTTCTAAATGTATGCATCAAAACCCTTGAAAATATCTAAGATTATTTCTTTGTTAGGACCAAAATAGTAGATGTTGGTTATCTTGAAATCTACTATTATATCGAATAGGTCCCTTCTTAAAGATTTGTATGCTTGAGTCTCTCTACCCATCTAATCCAAAGTGTAATGATATTTGATGAAATGGTGGATAGAGATTAAGGTAAAATCTATATCTCTTACTGATTCCTTTTTAACCACTTCTTTGAATTTATTCTAAACTTCTACTGAGAGGACCCAATCTTGATAATCTATTGGTTGACATGATAATTTATTCAATAATTCTTTAATGTCATATAGCACATCAATGGTCTTATCTTATGCAACTTTAGCTTTATTGGTAGTATCTATAAGTATATTTATTCAAAATTGAGATGCTTTATCTATTTCTTATTTCTCTCCATCATTTTTTAGTATTTTTTCCATGAGGAGGATGTCCATATCAATTGATTCCATAACTATCAATTTTGGATAGAAAAGATTCAATCTTTATACCTCTTCTTGATACTTGTTTATCTATTTTATCAGGGTGACCCTTCTCTCCCTCAAAGTTGCATAGTGATCCATTGTCATATCAATAACTCTATTTCCCTATGAGAGGAGATCTTTTTCCCATACCTTAATTTCCCTTCCCATGCTACCAATTTTTATCACTACATCAAATGTTTCCTAATTTATGATCTGAGTAATAGGTTGTGTTGATTGAATAATGAGCTTAATGAATTTCTTCAATGCAATTGTTAGTTATTCTACCTTGTTCTTCAGCACATCCTTAGTGACCTTATCACCATAAATTTTCTCAAATAGGGATTTAATTCTAGATTAAATGTCATGCTTCAATCCCTCACTCATAGGATGTCTAAGGTGAACTTTTGAGACCTGGTAATCCCCCACCACTATATCTTCTTTATGTTTGTCTGGTGGGAGGACTGTAATACTACATACCTTTCCCCTATTAAGTAATACAATATACTTGAAATATTTTGGGTAATAGTCTTAGATTTATTGTGTGCATCTGAGAGACCAAAATCTAATGTACTTAGGGACACCATTTTCTTGTGTTTCTTCCCCACTATCTGTGCTAATCAACTAAGGGAAACATCCTATTGTGTTGACAATATCACTTGAGAAATTGTAACTAAAGATGATGCACTGGTGGTCATAGTGATAATTGTTGTATCTTGTACTAATTTTGTCACTAATTTTTCAACATATGTCTTTGCCACATCTTCCCCATTTATGGGTTGAGGGTACACATTTATATCAATATCTTGATCCTTCTCTACCTCTCTTATAAGGTTTAGGGTTACTATGGAATTGGAAGAGGTGGGGGCAATGGAAATAGATATGTCTACTTGAAGTGTGGGGGATGAAAGTGATACCAATAGAGGAGTAGACATAAGGAGTTGGAATTTAGGAACTGGTGGAAAGATGGAGGCTAAAGAATTAAATGAGTTAATCAAACTAGTATGGACAATCAGGGGTGGTAAATTAGGAAAGATAAAGGGGGATGAAGATGGAGTAGTACTTATCCCAGAGTTGGCATGGTCAGTGGAATCAAATTTAAAATTATTGAATTCATGGCTATATATTGTTGGGTAGTGTTGGTGATTAATGAGGATGGGATGGAAGGGATTATAAATGAGATGTAGGTAATTATGGAAGGGGAAAGTGAAATTGTGGGAGAAGGAAGTGGAATGGAAACTTGGGTGTTCAATGAAGGGAAGAACTAAGTGTCCAATTGACTTAATTACATTATTGGAAAGGGACTTATTGACACAAGTAAATAGGTGGGAATGGAGGGTGGAGTCACATGGAGTGAAGGAGTAGATATAGGAATATGAGGTTTTAGAGCTATAGGAATAATAGAAATAGGTGGGGGATGTATTACAATAATGAGAGTTATCACTATATTTTAGATGGGGGTTGAAGCTAAAAGTGATTTAATTGCATTTATGTCCTTAGATGAAATGATTATCAGTTGGTCTTTTATTTCTCCCCAATTAATAAATTTTCCCTTCTTGGCCTTTGATTTCTTCTTTTGCTAGTGGAAGACCACTAGCCTATTTGGTTGCTTTATTTTTGCTACTTCACTAGATAAACCCTTCATTTATGGTTATAGCCCTTTCTCCTTGAGCTATAATAGTTTACCACTAATGCTTATTGTCTCTCTAGTCACTTGGACCCCTTTACACCTATTCTAGTTGAGTGTTTTATTTATTATATGTGTGGTTCTATCTATTAGATAGAAAGACTCAGGAACATACCACCTAATTACTAAAGGGGTTTTAAGTAAATCTTATTATCATGGTAGACCTTATCTACTAGGGACTCATCATCTAAAAATCCCTTGGGGATTGGTGCCAAGTTAAAATATTTTACCTAATTCAAGGTCATTCTAGAATAGTCCTTCAATCTCACTTCCTCTTCATCATCCAAGTCTTCCCAATAATCTTAAATTTAGGGGACATGCAAATATGTGGATATTCCCAGTATGATAGTGATGTTGTCATGAACAACATAAAATGGTATTATATACAAGGCCCTTAGAGTTATTTGTGTCATTTATGCATCTACACAATTGAATTTTTTTAAGGAGGGGCATCCATATCTACCTATACTGATGGGGAAATGAATTCCTAACTTCTATTTGTTGGATAATATCTTATGACTCTCAACAAGTTACCTCACTAGTTCCATCAATGCCCATTTATCACTCACATATCTAAGAAGAGTGTAAGGGCAATTATTGAATATGCTTACCTTAATGTAGGAGTAGGTGGGGAACTAGATGAAATATGAATCCCAATGGGTGATTTTTATAGTGGATACATCAAATAATCTCTTCTTCTCTAGTTTTTTGTTAAATATTACTATGATGTAGTAGATGAATGCATCATACACTCTCCTAAAGTTTTACCCACTTGCCTCAAGAGTGAGGTCAGGGTAGTAGTTGAACACTTTATTTGCCTCACCAGTTATTATATTGAGCCCTATAAAAGGTCTTCCTTTAGCTAATATACATACTAGATAGGAGGTCATGTAAAATTTCCATATAGTTTGGACCTCCATCAATTTATTGTGGGGGGAATCATTGATGAGTTATGCCTAGGGGATGTATTGTGATTTTTGGTGATTCACCCATATATATTAATACATCTAGTCTTGGAATCTCTTTGCATCAAGAATACCAATTATCCTATGTAATAATATGATTATATATCCTACCTCATCCTTAAAACCAATCCGTTCCAATGTTTTAGACAATCTATTGGATGTAGCCTTAGGGAATTTAGCCATTATTTGTTGATTACCTTTTGACATCCTATGTTGTTTTATTAATGTAATTTTTTTGGATGATTCTAGATTTATATCTATATAAATCTCAAATTATGTTACCACAAATATGGAGTCAATGAATTTTGGTCCAAATTTATAATCATTTCCCTTTTATCATTCAACACCTCTCTCTTATCAACATCATAATGTTGTGCTAGTGTGAGTACCAACTCATTACTTTTCATAGGTAGGGGAAAATATGTTGTTTGGGGTAGTATAGAGTCATAGATGCTTTGGATCTAGTCATTCTTGAATTTGGTGCTAATTATAGCCCATAAGTCACCTAGGTCAATATGACCTAGGTTTGTGTCTATAATCTCCATTATATTGGAGTCCAAACTGAGAATGACACTTGGTACTTTAGACTTGAAATTTATCTCTTTCCTAGACATGGATTCTAAAGATAATGCTTAGGGAAAACTAACTACAAATTTAGTGGGATTTGAAGGTGGTAGATTGAGGTGGAAAGTTTGATAGAACATGGAGTTATTATGTGCAGATGAAAATTACATGGGAAAGTAGAGTTGTAAAATCAAGATGAAAATCTAGTGGAGATTGTAGGTGCAAATTATAAGTGAAAACTTTAATGGAATTTGGAGTTGTTTAAATCACTAGAAAACTCTACATAGATATGGGTTTACAACTATAGGTATAAATCCCTAATAGACATGGGAGGTACAAATTATAATTTGAAAGTCCATAGGGACTATAGAGGGATCTTACAAGGAATATTCACCTAGTTATGGAATATCCTAGGAATATTCATTGGTTATGAATTACAAACTCTAGGTTTTGAATGTGAAACTTAGGGGAAAATCCCTAGGTCTTTATTACATAGAGAAAACTTGGAAAACATGACCTTGAGAGAAAATAAACTAATAAAGGACCTTTTGTGACACCACCTAAGATCCTAATGATACCTAAGTAATGAAACCTTAAAAAAAGATATAAAAGCTATCAACAACATTTTTAGGGAAAAAATAACCTAATTAATATAAAATGTGGGGAATGATAACTTTAAAAAAATGTAGTGGATTTAAGGAATATTGTATAGGTTGTTAATGGCATCATGGCATGAGATTTGAACTGTGGCTTGATGTCGTGGCTCAAGGTTGATGATGGGTTTGTAATTCAAGGCATAGAGCTCCAAATCTGATTAGCAAGTTTAAAAAATGATTTAATAAAAACCTCAATTCCATTTATTTATATTTAATTTTCATACAATTAACTCACTTAGGAGGTAGTTGGAGAAGATGGGAAGTATCCAAGCAATTTTGAAATTTCATAATTTTATAATTTGCTAATTTCATGTTGACCTCTAGATTCTATAGACTACGCTAGGTTAACCCTTTGAAAATTGGAAGGTAGAACTCAGGAAACAATTTTCAAATTATAAATTACACTTAGAGTTTTTAATTATATAAATAAGGTGTTTAATAGGAAGCAAAAACTAAATTGTAATTTGTAATTTTGAAAATTACAAATTGTTCTTTAAATTCTAGTTTTCAGATGGAGTGTTACATAGGAAGCAGAACTCTAACTGTAATTTTCAATTTTTCAAATTGTAAATTGTAGTATGAGTTATAGTTTCTATGGGGCACTTGGTTTGTGGGAAGCAGAACCTCACTTACAACTTACAACTTTTCAATTTGTAAATTATGAGTGGGGTTCCAGTTTTCACTAGCTAGTGTTTTGTGGGAAGTGGAGGATATAATTTGAAATTTTGAAAATTTAAAATTGTAATTATATATTTGGTTTTTAATGGATAATATATTATGGGATCTGAATTCTAGGAATTAATTTATAATTTTACAAACTACAAATTATAGTCCAATCTCTAGATTCTACAAGCTTAAGAAAATGGGTGTTTTGGGTCAATTTAAGGCATTTTCCCAAAAAAATGAGTGGTCTCCCTTAGGGTACTTGAAATTTGATATTTTTGGGATAAAAATATAAATAAGACCAAACCCCTTTAATAAAGTATTAAAAAAAGGTAACAAGATGAGACCAAAAAAAATATCCAAATATACAACTAGAGACAAAACCCAAACAAACAAAAAATTCTCAACATATAGAAAACCAATAGCCCCCCAAAAAAATAAACTATCAAGAAAATATCATCCTTTAGAAATGGATAGTTCATTTAGTGCAACCATTTCTTCCTAATTATTTTTCATTATTTTAAGTCAGAGTTCTGTGAAATTATGGCCTTTATATGACTTCTAGTCCTCTTGCTAGGGCTTACTTCCATAGGACCTTCTTTCATTTTTTTGAGACCTTGTAAGAATTTAATTATTTTTACACAGTTATTCATAAAAATCATACTAGTGTCAATCACTTTTTAAATATTATGTTCTATAGAACAAATTTCACCTTCAACTCATTTCATAATTTTCCAATTTGAATTATATTCTAGTTTATATCCTAATTGGGACTAAAAAATAATATAAATTAGGCTAAAATTTATTGGTGAACTTAAATAATGCTTAAACATTTCCAAACCCTAGGTTATCCTTTGGTTTCCATCCTTAATTCTAGGTTATTTAATATTTTTACCTTAGGGTTTCATATTCAGATCTAATGTATGATTTTTATTAACTATATCCATCATTACATGTTGTGTTCCTTTAATATGTAAATTAAAAAATAATTATATGATCCTATGTATCAAATATTTATACACTAATAAAACTAGAATAGATAATGAACAATCTTAGAATTCATTAATTCATTTTATTGTAACATCCAATCTTATTTGTCACCTGTTACCACTAGCCACCAAAGGTCATGCATGACTCCTTTTTTACCTCCTCTTATTAGACCTCCAAATTATCTTAGCTACCATTCCACCCCCATTATTCACGAAAATATTAAATTTGGACCTACAATCCATGTTTTTTTAGTAATTATGTAGTGTGAACATTGAATTGATATATATTGTTGCAATGTGAGTGATGTAAGTAATTATATTATCCTAGAATAATATAGTTGTGTGTGAGTGAGTTGTGATAACAAATCATATATGTAATTATGTGAGAATAATTTGAGTTTTATGTGAGATATAATGGCCATTTCATTAGTGTTTATACTACCTACATATGTCCTTGTAAAACACTATTTTAGTCTTCCAATCAAAACCATCCTCTAACATTATCTACTAGGGTCTAATTTTTATTTTTTATAAAAATGGAAGGCTCATAGGGGTATTAATATCACCCCTATTGAAATTAGAAATGAAAACAAAATATGGGATGGGTCTAAAAACTATTTAGAAGACAATGAAGGCAACCCTCCCTCAAACCTATTACCCCACCCCCCAGAACTATATTAGGATGATGACAAGAATGGAAAAAGGAAAATCTAAGCCACCCCCTTCATGGTAGGAAGACCCTAAATAAATTAATTATAATATCAAGAAACCCACTATGAATAGATAATCATAAATTTTAAATTCATTAGTTAAAGACTACAAAAAATAGGAAGCATGAAGTAAGTAGAGTGTAATAAGATCACCTTGATGGGTTCAGGTAGAAACTAAATGACCATCATGAGAATATACAAAACCTAGACTAACATTTTATTACTCTCATGGAGGAATGGATAACTATTAATCTATAATTTTATAAGTTGAAGGAGACCTGAAGCAACTTGAAGATGACTGAAGGTAGCAGCTCAAGTTTGTAAGACACTAGGGAAACTATAAAGATCACCCCTCTAAAGTTACATCCCAATTAATAATTAAAATAAATGAGATTAATAGGAAACTTGAAAAGGATAAGGGAAAAAACAAGTAGAAAATAAAAATGGTGGAAGGTTTTGGTGTCTGAACAAGAGGCAAAATCAATAGTACCAAGCAAAAGTAAGAAGGACCCCATAATGTCTCAAAAATGGGTAGGATATATAGATCCTTCTAAGGAAATTTAGAATTTAGTGTCCTTTTAGGCTCTTTTTTATTTTTTTTGTAGTGAAAAACTAGTGGAAGTCTTGGCTGGTTGGTTAGCCTATTTGGCCCATTTCTATTTGGTTTCTTTGTTTGTTCAATTTGTGTTCTTGTTGAAATCTGTGATTTCATACTCCCTGTAAAACCTATTTTTTCACCTTGTCAAATAAAAAATGACTCACTAGAAGATAATATTATGTATATTGTTTAATGATAAGAGAAATCTCAGGAGAGCTTTGAGGGATTTTGGATTGGTGTTGAATCTTTAATTATATAAGAATAATACACTATGTATTGTAATGTGTTTTATTAAATAAGATGTCTCATATGAATTTAAGGAAATTATTATTGTGTTATATTTTTAGATTTTATATTTATTTAATTTTCATATACTCTAACTAAATTCAATATTTAGTATTAGAGTAGGTATGCATATGCAAGTGTAGTATCAAACAAGAATATGGTTGAAATAATCTCATGAGAAAAATTCTAGAAGATACCTCTTAGTAAAAAGGACACAATTTAATCATGTGATATTTCATTAAAGTTCCCTTTTTTTATAAATATAAGAAATATATGTATAATTTTATAGTTTATGTCATCTTTAGATTCAACTTTTAGGCATGCCTAAAATTATGTGTAAGTTTTGTGAAAAGTTTTGGTAAAAAAATCATGTTTAAATAGTAGGTTTATAGTTAATTAGTGTATCAAAATATTTTCAAATTTCTATTTGTAATGTTTGAACTCTAGATTATAATTATTTTTATCAATATTAGTCTAATATTATTGTAAGATTATTAATTTCTAATTATAGATCTAATTTATATTATAAATTATATTTTTTTAGTCATTGTCGGTATTTATAATTATAGTATAAAACCATTATATAGTCATAAAAATAGTTTTTATTATGTTTTTAAATATGATCTCATATCATTAGAAACCAACATCCTTTAATTTTTTGATTCAAAATTATGAAAATGTAAAAAAATAATCCTTTTGAGAAAATTGAAGTAAGAGGCTTCCATACTTGGTAATTACAAATGCAACTACTCTTAATTGAAAGGGATGTTTTGGAAGTTATAAAACCAAATGCAATCACATCAAAAAGTGAAAATTAACTATCCAAATATACCCTCAAAGATTAAAAATCACTAGGGACAATTGGAGTTTTTCTCTTGAAGGCTTACCTACATCATGTAGACTTCATGAAATCTGCCAAAGAGATTTAAGATTCATTTAACAAACTTTTTAGATATGAAGCTGATAGCACTAAAATAATTATAAAATATAAATTATATGGATTTGATATGAATTAAGGACTAAAATACAAATCATATTATTAATATCCACTCCCTTTTAAATCAACTAGTTGGTATAAATGAAAACGTTAAAGATGATGATGTAAATGCTATTCTTCTAAATAACATGCTTAATTTTTTTTCTAACATGGTATTTACCTTAATCAAATTTAATGTAAATTTATAATGTGTCCTTCCCACCATACTTTATGAATAAAATATGGATGAGAATTATGCATATGAATAAGTTATGTATGTATAAACTAAGGCAACCAAGGCTTCAAATAAATACATATCAAAATAAATAAAACATCTCAAGGAAAATATGAATGCTACTATTCTAATTAACTAGGACATGTAATATTTAATTGTAATAAAAGAGCACAAGATGTCTTAGATGATAAATTGGTTCATAAAGTATTTATTTCATAATATGGTGATATAGAAGATATCACTCCTCTTGTAAGTGAATAAGATGCTACTCATTTAAGTGAATAAGATCTTTTGTACTAATAAGTACACCTTGGAGAAAGGAGGAAATTGATGAAGGAGGTTCATAGGTGACTTCTCATCAAATTTTAATGATGAGGCTACATAACAAAATTATTGGCACCAAAAAAAATATTTTGTGATGTATGTGTGAATAATAATAGAGGATCTTTTATGTTTATATTTTTTTGATTTCAAATTTAATCTCTTGAAAGTTTTTTGATATAGAGTGGAAGTTTTATAAATATAAGACTATGTATGGTTTTAGGAGAACAATAGGATATTATGATGTGTACTTTTTATTGATAACTAATAATGAGGTCATTAGAAGGGAAAATCATGAAAAGTGAAGAATTCACATATGTAGATGATACTAAAATTACATGATTGGCTAGTGAGAAGCCCACTATAAGTATAAGCATACTAAGGTAGAGTATGTATGTAGATAACCACTAAGGGAGAGATCATGAGTATCATATTGTTGACTAGTACATGTTGACATACACTAATGTTTTTAAGTGTTCCTTATCCCACATTCACACTAAGGGAGAGAATGTAAGAATTATGTAGTGTGAACATTGAATTGATATATTATTTTAATGTGAGTGATGTAAGTAATTTTATTATCCTATAATAATATAATTATGTTTTTAAATGAGTTGTGATAACAACTCATATATGTAATTTTGTGAGAATAATATTATTTTTACATGAGCTATAAAAACTCACTAGAAGATAAACTTATGGAGAGTCTTTAGGGATAAGATAAATATTAGGATATATTTGAGGGATTTTGGATTGGTTTTGATTCTGTTATTTTATCATAATAATACACTATATATTTTAATGTGTTTTAGTCAATAATATGCCCTGTATGAATTCAAGTAAATTAATATTGTGTTAGATTTTTAGCTTTTATTGTGATTTAATTTACATAGAATTTTACCAAATTTAATATGTTTTTGGTACAAGGAGAGATAGAAGGCCCTAGAATGGAGGTATTCAATAGGTTCCTCCTCAAATTCATCAACCCCCATGAGGAAAACCAATTAAAAAAAAGGGTAGGACACCATTAATCAATTAAAAAAATCCATGTTCATATCTATATTATGTAGTAACTAAAGAGGCTCATTTTATAAAAATATATATTACATGTTGGATTGCATGCAAAAACTCCCCCTAGTGATACACACCAACCTCCTTTGATTTTTTCATGAATGCACTCAAGGATGTATAAAATTTCATCACTTATAAAAATAATACTTACTAATGCAACACATAATAGAGAAAAAATACCTTTATTTATTCAATTTTAAGTGCAAAGAAAGCTATTTAAACACGTGTTGGTAGGTAATGGTTCTAGATTGAATATATATAACACCAATTTGTTGAAAAAATAGATATCAATATGGATAGTATAAAAAAAATTATCAAAAAATTTAATTATTTTATAACACTCCACACCAAGCATTGTGTATAATATCATTGGATGTAAAACTAGGCCTTAAAATGGTACCCACTATATTTTAGGTTATGGATAATCAATTACACTAAAACTTATTTCTAAGGTGAAATTTGATAAATGACATGGAATCAGTAGAATCAAAATTATATATGTTTGAAAAATGTATGTATTAATTCTATTTATACACATCACTCATAGGTGATGACCCTTTCAAATATTATAAGATGACACAATTTAATAATGAGATTCAAACACACCCATAGTTGCAGGATTATTATATCATAACTCCTTCAAAACTAATCTCATTAAATCATATGAATACATACAAGGGGATAAATGAGTAAACATAATGACAAGGTACCAATCATTACACATAAAGTAGAGATATAACATGAACCAAAAACTAGTATAATGAAAATGAAAATCATTCTAGAAATCCCTTTAGTGGTAAACTCAATAGATCCAAACTACATAGTTGAATATTATTATGAAATGATTGTGATGATATGAAATATATTACATATGATCTTTTATGTAATTTAAATGATAAATCAGAAATTCCTAATCAAGTACAATATTTCATGAGAAAATGAAAAGAAACACTTTTAGATCATCAGTATCTTCAAAATGGATATAATAGTTGAAAAAATATATCACACCATGATTCTCACATATTATAGGCCCTATTAAGATAAACCATTGTAAAATTAGGAATGATTTTAGCATCAAAATGCTTATAAATCTCTCCTATCACAAATTTTATGAGCAAAAGTTGTCAAATAATGTGCAATGTTTTCATACAAAAACATCCTTACCATTAAAATTAAAAAATATTAAAAACACACCTAATACATAAATGTTACTTAATATAAACTTAATTTTGTTACCATTAATAAGCATCAATATCTAGTATCTCTATCATATCAATAAGATAAATTATATTTTGATTACTATGGAATCATACGGCATGACACAAATCATTATGAAACATTTAAAAATAATATTCAAAAATAAAATAATAAAGGCATTATCAAAATGGTATAAAATCAACAAGAACAACTCATAATAAGCTATGAGATGACATAGTATATAAATAAAATAAATAAATATTATAAGAATCCACAATAAGAATCCATGGCAATTACAACATACATTGATGGTGACTATTGGAAACAAATTTTGATTGATGGGAAAACATTTGGGAACCATGTTTACTATCACAAATTTATAACACATGGTGTATGACATAGATGAATTATAACATAGTGCATATTGGAGAGAGTCCATGGTATATATTATTTTACCAATTTATTGGGGACCAAAGGTTGTCTATACATATATATGGGTTATGCATCTTACTCATAAGTTGACATTTAAATTACGATACCTATGCTTACAACATATAGGGGCCATAGTGTATATAAATTATCAATACATTTCCTTATCACATGAACGAAATACAATTAGGATACAACATTATGGAAATCATGCCCACAAAAATGAAAAAGCTTCAAAGATAATTGAAAGCATAAAATATGAACAATCATAGATAATGAAAGAAAATTCAATGCATTTACATTGCTTCAAGGATAGACTAGGATATATTCACTTATTTTATGATGAGGATGATTTATTAACTTGTCCATAAGCATCAAATTTAAATATAAATTATAAAATACAAAAAAAAAATCAAATTTTCAAAAACATTCAAAAGATTCAAAAAATAAAAAACTAGGACCTTGGCATGACATTATCTAAATTACACTATTTACATATGTTGTTTATTACATGTTTCATATATGGCATATTAATTTTTATAGACATACGTATTTCATGGTATATGAGTGTGACATAAGACATAAAGGTCATACATGGACACATAGATGTTTGACTTTCCTCCACCCAATAACTATGTCAATGTTGGGGGAATCTTATTTTTATAGGTCAAATTATCAAATGTTATATATATGTATGACCTATTACCATGTTTAGATATCTATATTTCTTACACATGTCTTACTAGTTACTTTTATCTTATGCAATGCTATATGGATATTGTTGTGGCCAACACATCTTTTTTCCTAGAAGAAAAGGGGGCATATGAAGTACATAAAATTTTGAAATCCTTCGACCCTCTATCTAGCCTAGACTAATCCTCATCTTGTCAAAATCTTAAGCATATATTATATTTTCATTTATATATATTTTCTAAAATTATGATAACATGTTTATTTATGTTTAATACCTTTTATGGATATTTATTTTAAATGGTTTATTCCTACTATGATTTAGAATTATTCTTCATACTTAGTTTTTTAGGCACTACTTTTACCCTATAGAAAATATTTAAAATAGGCATTTCCCAAAGTCTTAGTCCTAAATCCTCTTTTATGACAAGTAAAAATTATCTTTATTACAAGGCAATTTTGAACTACTTGGTAATTTTGTATGTTTTGCAGGTCCTGAAGGTGTCAAATCTATCAAATCATTGAGAGGACCAATCTAATGAAATAGAGCCATGTGTGTCCATACATATGGATATGTCAGAGCTTTTAGATCCATAGGAGGATTTATATAATGAGAGAGAGAGAGCTACATTTATCCATAAACATGAAAGTGTTAGTGTTATCAAATCCTTGAGAATCTAGATTCAATAAGAGAGTGCCTATGTGTGTTTGTACACCTAGATTTGTCAGAGCTAGTAGAGCCTCGAAAAGGTTGACCTAATGAGATAGCCCCACATGTATCTATATACCCCCAAGTGATAAAATAGTTCATAAACTATCCTAATGAACTAGACAATAGTAAATACTAGGAACCCCAATCAACTAATACAATATCTCATATATTTAGTACACTCAGGTGGTCAATCTACATAGGTATAACTATCAATTTGAGGAAGTAACCCACTTTTCCAAGTCATAATAATAGATTTTGAGCCCATTAATGTGAATATTACATGTGTTTTAAACTCACACACATCATATGCCATGATGGTTGAAGATAGGCATGTGTCCACCATACTCCATATTTAATAGCTCACTTAGGTAATTCACAATATTTAGACCTAGGAAGGTCCCATTGTATCCAGCCAATCCAATTAAGGTTTTTTCATGAAGATAAAATATAAGCCTTAATTGGCTAAATTAAGATTGATCCCATAAAATTATAGTTTAATTCACATGATGTGAGCCTCTAAATATATTTCTATATAACTATTATATAGCCCTATATAATCCCATCTGAAGTAGGCTCATTTTATCTATACTCTACAAACTCAAATTATTCAAATTTGTTTGCTTTAAAATCCCTATACATCCCAAAGTAAATATTTTTTAAATGCATGCATGTATGAGTGAAATAATTAAAAAATGGCCACATCAATTTCAAATCAAAAACTAAAGTAATAATTATGAAATACCACCTTGCTATAAGATGTCACAAGATTTAAACACTATAATGAAATCTTCAAGATGATTAAATATATATAGAGTGAAAACAATAATGTTGAACTAGAAGATGATAATGTGGAATTAAAATTTACTACCAAACTAAAATTCTTATCATGTATTTATCTCTTTAAAAACATTTTACGTACTTCTAGGTATGGTCAGGACATTATGTACTCTCCTACCATAGGATTATAGATTATGGATATCTCTAGAGCTACCTTCAAGTAGTATTAAAATATCTTGAACTTAGACATCACATATGAAAAAAATATCATAACTATATGATTGATTTCCCATGATATCTTTGAGGTCCTTAGGGATTAAGACAAATAATCTGATCACTTGGTGAATAAGGAAAATCTTAAATCCTACACCATCAATACATTTCATGAGGGAATGTGGACCAACATATTGTTACTCAATTTCTTATATGGGGTGAGAGACATTATGCTTGTCAAAAAGATTAAATTCCCTATACTCAACATCATCCTAAAAAGGGAGGATGTCTCAGCACTTGAAAATATCATCACCATAAACATAGTGTATCAAGTCAATAAGGTATGAGCTGGAGTAAATTTATACATGATGTCTTACTTGGTAGATATCATCTATGCCACCCTAGATTTATGAAGCATAACCTTACCTCCATGTGTTATAACCAAGTTTTTGGTACATGTATTCTTTACAAATATTTACATTCACAACTATATGAATCACATCTGGGACATTTTCAATGATTTATACTCCCTATTATACTTCATCAATGAAAATTTGATGTCTAGGATCTTCAAGGAGATGCAGGTTATGATTCTTGCCATCAGTTCCTATTGCTAGTATCAAGACCATACTATCATTAAGGTGTAAGGAATTAAATGGTCTCCTTTTAAGTTATCCTAAATTATCATAGACTACCTTGTTGACCTAGATATCACTTCATAGCTATCAAATGGCATAACATGTCTCTACCATGTCATAAATCATAAGGCCTACCTGACATCCCTCATAGTTATTAGGTGTCATAAGTACATGAATTTCCCCATGTTACAAGTTGGTAGCCTCCATTGGGAATCATAAAACCTCCCTAAGGATGATTATAGGTAGTTGTATCCCTATGGAAGGGTAAATTCTGATGTGAATAAGTATTAAGCATGGCTCAACACTACATTCCACCATGAGAGCCATACCAATGATGAAATCCACCTTAACCCTATTGTTAACAAAATTTTGGCTACCATTAATGATGTTCACAAAAAACTTGTCTTATCATGCTTTAAAACCTTATTCATAGCCTTTTTATTCCTTGTGAGGTCTTCAAATGGTATTTTTGAGGTCTTATCTAAAAAAATTAAGGTTATTTTGACAAAATTAAGGTAATGCCTTATTTTTGTCTTATACTAGTCTATCCATGCCATGGTATAAATAAATTTGATTTAAAATGTGTCAAAGGATCATAATTTGTCTCTCAAATTCATATCATGATTTGACCACCTTGCATGATCATTTTATACTTTTTTGTAGAAGTTAAGGTTATTTTGTGAAGTTTAAGGTAAAGTGTCATGCAAGAGAAAGATGAATGTAGCCAATTCAACATATGTCAAAGATAGAAAGATGAAATTTCAATAAAAATACACTTGGATAGCTTGTGAAGGAGTTATTTAACATGTATGCATGTTAGGAATGTCAGATCATATCAATTTTATAGGTTTAACATCCAAATGAGAGAAAATCATTCCAAAAAGGCAATTTTAGGCACTTGTATGGACTTGGAGGATTCATATTTAGGTGGAAAAAATTATATTGTATCTTCACCTTCCTTAATTCATCTCAATGAACATAAATCTTACATAGATTCTAAAAATCTTAAATTTGCATAATAACCTCCATCAGCGTCTTGATAGACTAGCAATGGCCAATTTCATGTACTTGGTATGGATAGAGGAGAGAGTGTGATGATCTGATCTTGTGGGAAGAGGAATGAGGTCTAATTTCATTTATATTTTTTTAATTTTTTTTTTTTTTTATATTGGTACCCCTTCCTTTATGAACAAACGTTAAGACCATTAGGTGGTCTTAAACCCTAGTAAAACCCCAAGGCTTAGTTTTACACAAGTTTCATCCAAATTTGAACTCATTTTAATAAGATGAGAAATTTTTAATGTCTATATGGGTCTACACAAACATTTCATATCTTTCCCAAATAGGTTCACATGTGTCAATAGTCAAATATCAAGTGGAACCTTCATGAGAGATATGTTGCAAGTTTGCATTCATGGTTAAGAGGTTCTTACAGGATTCAATGGCATAAAATAGGTATATGGAAAGTTTATATGGAATTTTTTGAAATTTTAATATGTCATATTTCCATATAAAATATCTCACACCATCTATTTACTCCATACTATCCCTCTAAGAAGTCACATTATGACTCACCGTAAGGACTGTGTCTAGGATGCCTGCACAAAAATGATTTTAAAAGGTCTAACCCTAAATTTTAAAAGATGTATTAGGGTTATGAAATATTTAGGAGTGTAATTAGTTATTTTATAAATCATATAAAGTTTTAAAATATTAATACATGCCTCATTTAAGGTTTCATGTAATGAAAATGTAGACCTACTAGTTTACAGACCTGTAGGTCTCTTTTTCATTTGAGATACATATTTAAAAGATGATGTTAGAAAAGGGTTTAGTCTTAAATTTAAGGATTAAATTTATGTAATATGTGATTAGTATTATTATTAATTTTCACATATAAATAAAGAGTCTTTTGGAGGAGAGGACAAGACTCAAAATGGAACCTTGTCACTAATTATCACACACAATCATGTCTTAGACAGAAATGAGAGAGGATGATACTTGTGTTATGGAGTGAAGTATTTAATGGTTTGAATGATTCATATTTATAAAAATTTATGATCTATACCCTTTAAAAATTCAAAATAAATTGATAAATCTTAGCCTTAGAACCTAATACTCAAGAAACCAAGTTGACTGCACATAAGCCTGTCGTGAGAGAGTGCAAGAAAAGTCACCAACATGAATCATGTTTTAGGAGAAATAAAATATATATGTATTTTATAATCTCAAAATTTTAATTTTAATCATGTAAAAATAATCTAAAACCACTAAAATCTCATGAGGATAAGGCATATCTTTAGACTGTAGTCAAGGAGTCAAGTATCACCTACAATCATTTATTGGATAGATTTGAGAGGGAAGATGCAATGTATGCATTATATTTGGAGTTTAGATATATAATCAGGTGTATATAATAAATTAATCCTAATATGACATAAAATAATATTAGATGAGTGATCAAAATAAATCCACCTTAAAGCCTACACTCGTATAGGCAAAACTTACAGCTATAGGCATGTCTAGTCAAATGAGAGATGCCTATTGGTGAATGAAGGTCAAAAGGTCTGAGGAAAGAGAAACCACATAAAAAATAATATATAATTTTAACATTAATTTCATATTATTTTCAGGTTAATGAAGACATTTTCAAGTTTTGAGAAGCCTATTCAAGCCTAACAGTCCTAAACCTATACCTATAGGCTTGTGTTCAAAATTATGGAGCATGTTTGTTGTTTGAGGGTGAAATGGAAACATAGATCCCTTAATAAGGTGATAAGGATTCAAAATAAAAATTCTATGAGTTTTTTAACCCTTAAACAATGAGAAAAAGGGTTAATATAGACAACTATGGTTATTTACATTAGTTTGATAGAGAACCCTAAGCATGAGCCAATGAAGGTTATTATTACGTATCTAGATTGCACCCTATATGGGAAAGGGATTGTTTAGGTCCTCTAACAAAATATAAATCAGCATTGGACTCAAACCAAGCTATGTCTATCCTATAATAGGGCTATACCTCTAGGATTTTTAATGAGGCTAGCTCTTTTGATGCATCATTTTAGCTCATTTCTACTACTAAAACCTACTAATGATCAGGGAAAAGGGAGAGAGAGATAAAATGAAATGTAAATCTAAGATAAAAATGGTGAGACTCATAAAATATGGTTTATCCACTCCATTTGAGCTCCTATTAAACACTAATGAGTTAAGAAAAAGACTAGGTATAGGACTCCAAATATATTTCATGCATCATTATTTCATGCAGAGGTTCACCAAATGATCAAAATCTTAAAGAAGTGATGGAGAGGTCTAATGTAAGACACTAACTATTCAAATTATCCACATGTGAGATTTTATCAAAATATATTTGAAAACTAAACATTGATTTCATAACAAGATCAACTAGTAACTAGGTGAGATCAAGACTTGGTAAGAGAGAAATTTCTACCACATATGCAAATCAGACTGAAATGTACATACTATACCAGAACAATGAAATCATAAAGTATTCTTGTATTCATCTCAAGAGGTTACAATCTCAATCTTGGTAGATTATTTTCATGCCTAAGAGAGGTAATAGAGGGATCATTTTTTGGCTCAAAAGACTCTATATATAGTAGAAAGGAAGAGAAATAGATGGGAACCATGCATAGGAGAGTCAAGAAAAAATATTGATGGTTGAGAATTCCAATGCAAGCAATCAAGAATGGCCAAAAAATCCTCCTCAAGCTCCACTAAATTATTTCCTTTTACTACAAGGATAAAAAATTTATATCCATGGGCCTGGTAGAATCATGATTAAGTCTAATTTAGGAAACTATTTATCAAGAGTATGGCTTTGGATGCTCCTCCATTAATTACATATATCTATCTCTGCTTTGAAATATGAAACTAGGGATATTAAATATTTAAAACCAATTTAAATTATTGGTTATCTTATAGTTTTTATGTCGATGATGCTTTGCTTAATGTCTGGTTATATTTTGTCAACAAGTTATGACCTTTGATCTACATTAGGTCTAAAATACCTATTCTAAGGAGATCTACTAGGAATACTCAATCCCATTGGTTTAACCTTGATCCTATCTAGACATATCTCCTTTATATTTTCTTTGCTCGAGTCAAAAATCTACCCCTTCAACCTTTATCAAAAGTCTTGGGCTTACCCTTATTTAATTGGCTATCAAAATCAACTTAGATTATTTACCCATTAACTCATCTTGCATTGTTGATCTTGATATGTATGATCGAGTGAGATTCATCGATCATACCCTTGACTTGTCAATCTCTATCCAGGATGGTGTTAATTTCAGCCCTACATTTGCACTCAAGATCCACTATCAATCTCTTTGATTCCTTGCTTGTGCCACATGGTGGCCTCTTAAGCTCCTTAACCTTTTGATCTTTTTGCATTCCATTAATCTGTTTGGTATGATTATATACCAACTATTAGATCTATTTTGACCCACTATTTAAAATCTAATGTCTATTTACCATGGGCTAAAATTGACATTTGTGTGACCATCATTGATGTTTGTGTGACCATATTTGACATATGTATGACTGTCAAATTTAAGACCCTAATGGTTTTTTCCATAGCTTAAGGTTAACATCTACATAAACTTCTCCCAATTTTTTTACCAAATTTTAAGGCTTGGATTTGGAATCAAAAAGGTCATAGAGGTACCGAATTTACAGGAGATGTTATTGATACTAAAAATATTATATCTTCTTGTTCCACTAGCTCTGGGGGATATATAAGTGTGTTTACAAAATGTTCAAGTGAGATGACCTATGTTTTTTTCATGACATCCACATGCCTATCACTGATCATTTACATCTAAATGAATATTTTTTGAGGATTTAATTTTACACTCACACAAATGTCTTTCTCTATGTGGTCAATTTTGAGGACTTAGATCTAGAGATAGAAAGCTCATGTAGGCATGAAAATTTGTATATCATGTTCTTAGAATTAAGAACTCCATGTCACTACAATAATTTGGCTCATGAGGATTCTTGAGGTTCATTTATAAAATAATCAAGTGATTTGGCCCATTTTTTCTAGAAGACATCTTGGTGATGATCTCGTCCTTCAAACTTGCATAACTCATTTTTGCTCAACCCTTTAGGGTTTTAATGAATTTATTAGACTTGTTCAACTTGGTTCATGTTCTTGAATGATTGAAGCATATGAGACCCTACATTTTCGTTTCCATTTTTCAATCTTAGACTTATTTTAAAAGCCTTTGATCTATTGATTCATTAAACTATGCAAAAGCTTCATATATGGGCCAAAATTGGCCAATATATTTGGTGACTCATAATGGTCGCATGCCTATCTATTCAAGAGGACTCAGACCATATTACCTTGTCTAGTCCATTATGCATGGAGTCTCCTCTTGGGTCTAATATATTGACCTAGATCCAACACTAGCTATCAATCTTGATCTAACCTCTCTTGAAACAAATAAGGACAAAAATAAAATAAAAAAATAAGATATAATACCCAAGGTACTTATTAGAGAGAAACTAACCTAAAACAAAATAGGGATAACAAACAAATGTTCTAGAATAATACTTGGAGGAATTTAATAAAACTATCCTAAGATGTACAACTTAAAACTATGTGTACCTTTCCTCTTAAATCAAAAAGAAAGTTTGATAACCCTTTTACATCATGGGATGAGGAATTTAATGAGGCATGCAACTCATTGACCCTTTTCCTTGATTCCTCCTTTGTTGTATCTATCAGCTTCTTTATCTTGATGTTTAATGAGAACCCAAAAACTCCAAATAGCTTAGCTATGTGCATCTAGATAATCTCAAATTCTTCATATGGATCCTTAATTATGACCTCTAATGGTGGTTCAAAAAGGCATACATTCTTGATTTCCATAGTGTCTTCAGTAAAATAGGGCTTCTTCTTGGCTGCAAGTTCTTCACACTCATCTATGAGCTCTACATATTATTCCCAATCTTGGTCATTATCATCCATGAGAAATTATTTGTCCACCTTCCCAAGCACTTGCTCTTTTTCAATAAGATGTCTCAATCTCATCCATGACTTCCATTCGTCTCAATCTCTCATCATGACCAATTTTCTCATTCTTCTTGGTCCTCCCTATAGTAGTATTATCTTCCTAAATCTCCAAAACATTAATGGAATCCTTAGATAGAGATTCAACTTGATGTACTATCTCATCATCCAAGTCTATCATCTTGAGTCCATCAATCTCACTCATGAAATCCTAGTATAGCTACTACCAATAGTCTTCTTATTCAAGAATGCTCTCTACCTTAGAAATGGTTTTGTGTGAGTTTTATTTATGAATACCTTCCAAGGAAAGATGAGCTTGTACTTGATCTATATCTACTACCATAAGATCTTGACAAAACTCTTCATCTTGGATAACTGATATGTGATCAAGAAGTTCTTGAGAAATAACTTATTAATGCACATCTAAGACTTCTTCCCATTCAATCTCATCTCCAACTTGCACTTACTCCTGTAACTCATCCTCTTTGACATTATAAAATATTGAGACATGATTACTCTTACCAAGTGGTATTCCAATAATGATCTCATTTTTTGACTCTGATAATCCATAATTATCAATTATGAGCTCAACATGGAGTTTACTTCTTACCTCTTCATGGAGTGGCATAAGATACTCTTGGGATAACTCCAAGAAAGGTGAGGTATATATCATGCCTCCTTATTTGAATTACTTGCCTTTTATATTTATGTCCTTCTTATTTTTCATACTACTCTAGATGGATTTTCAAGAGCGAAAAGACGTATATTCTTTAGGAGGGGAGGGAAGGGATTAAATATATTTGGATTTTCTTTACTACATGAATTGGTTCTAAGATGAAAAATATAGAGGCTCTTTTTTACCCTTTTGATTCTGGTTCTCATCCTCTTTTCTTGTCTTCATCTCTAACTCTTTGATTTACCTCTCCATATCCTCTTGGAATAGCTTTTTTTTAAGGTGGTCAGTGGCTTCATGTAGATAAGGAACACAATAAGACTCTTGTTAAGGGATGAGAGATGTTTTCATAGCATCATACCCTCCTTTAACTTAGACTTTCAAATCTAGATTTGTCTCACTTTTCCCACCCCGTGACTTCACCACTTGATTCTAGCTTATAACCTTTAAGGACTTCTTAAAGGGTTCTTAAATAAGGAGGGAGTCTTAGATCTTAACATAAAGCTATTCCACAACAATCTCCTTCTTTATTTGACATTTATCTTAAATAGACCTCTAAGAAGGGAAGGTCTGAGGGATACATGAAGAATTTAGAACAATTAAAGGGTTACATGGGATGGTATCTTAGGAAAGAATGGGTGGCACATAAGAATGTTGATGTGGTGTATATAAAGGCACATAAGATTGGTGAGGTTGGACTTACTTCTATTCAAGGTATTTTAGCTTATTTTTAATGCTTTGAATGTAACCACCTACATCCATCATCTCACATATGAGAGTTTTCAAATTTTGTCTCTCAATAGGTCCCCACTCTTATTTTACTTGCTATAATGACTCTCTCATATAATGGATTTTATGAGTAGGCAAACTTTGGCCATAATATTTTTGTGAACACAATTCTAGCGCATGCTTGTCAAGGCTTAATAAAATTATCTTAATTTCTAGTATGGATGGATCATGATAGGGTTGATGAGGATCCATATTATGATGGGGAAGGTAAGAGTCATGCCCTCAATAATAATGTTCATGAGAATGATAGTGGGACTACTAATAAGGAGGTGGATAATAGGTATATTCACCATATGTATTCATATTATCCTAATATGCTAAATGAGATGTAAAAACTAACTAAAATATGTAATGGGATATACTTGGTCTACTCATAACTAAAATATTTGATTTAGATTCACCATTAGTGTTAACTTACTTGCTTCCAAAAGTTTATTAGAGGAAAGACACACCAATATCTTTAAACTATTTTAGATGTTGGTCCATTGTACATGCTAGAACTATTAGTGATATAGATTTCACCATAGCTAGGCAAGGGATTGTTCAAGTCCTCTACCCAAATATAGCTCAACATGGGACTAACCTCAGGTTATGAGTATCCTATAATGGGGTTAGAACTCTAGTATTTTTAATGAGGCTAGTTCCTCTGATGCATCATTGTATCTCATTTACACTATGAAGACCTACTAATGACCATGGAAAATGGAGAGAGAGATAAAATAAAAAATAAACCTAAGATAACAATGGTGATGCTCATAAAATATGGTTGACCCACTCAATTTTAGCTCCTATTAAACACTAATGAGATAAGCAAAAGACTAGGTCTAGGACTCCAAATATTTGTCATATATTAGTATTTCATGTAGAGGTTCACTAAATGATCAGAAGCTAAGGGAAGTGATGGAGAGGTCTAATGCAAGACACTAACCATTCAAAGTATCCACATGTGAGCTTTGATCAAAATATATTTGAACACTGAACATGACCTTCATAACAAGATCAACTAGTAACTAGGTGAGATTAGGACTTGGCAAGGGAGATATTTATACCACATATACAAATAAGATTGATATATACACACTTACTAGAACAATGAAATTAGGAAGTAGTCTTGTATTCATCTAAAGAGGTTACAAGCTCAATCTTGTCAATGTATAGTCATGCCCAAGAGAGGGAATAAAAGGATCATTTTTTGGTTTAAAATCCTCTATATTTAGTACAAAGGGAGAGAGAGAGAGAGAGATGGAAACTATGCATAGGAGAGTGGATAAAAAATATTTATGATTGATAATTCCAATGTAAACAATAATTAATGGCCACACAATCCTCCTTGAACTCCACTACATTAATTCCTTTTACTACAAAGATAAAATCTCTATATCCATGGGCCTGGTAGAACCATAAATAAGTCTAATTTGGGTGGTTTTTTGTTGAGAGTATGGTATAGGATGTTCCTCCATTAATTAAATATATATGGATTTGCTTTGAAATGAAAACTTGGGCCTAATTATTGAAAACCAATTTAAATTATTGGTTTTCCTATATTTTTTATGTTGATGATGCTCTACTCAATGTCTGGTCCTATTTTATCTATAAGCTAACAAATTTTAATCTATATTACATCTAAAGACCTATTATAAGGAGATATACTATTAATTTTTGGTCCCATTGGTTTAACCTTGATCCTATATAGACTTTTCTCCTTTATATTTTCATTGTATGGTTCAAAAATATACCCCTTAAACCTTCATCAAAGTCCTAGGATTGCCCTTGTTTAATTAGATGTCAAAATTGACTCAAATTATTTACCCATTAACTCATCTCACACCATCAATCTTGATCTATATGATCGAGTGAGATCCATCTATCCTACCCTTGACTTTTCAATCTCTATCCAAGCTGGTGCCACTTGGTAAACCTATGCTTTTACTCAAGATATGTTGTCAATCAATCTACTTCTATGTCTGTTCCATGTGGTGGCCTCTTGAGCTCCTTGACCTTTTGAATTTATTTCATGTTATTGATCTACTTGGTATGATTAAATTTGAACCATTTTTTTTTGGAACCAATATTTGAAATCCAATGGCTATTTACCATGGTCTAAATATGACATCTGCATGACTGTCATTGATGTATGTGCACCTGCATTTGATGTCTGCATGACCATAAAATTTAAAACCCTAATTATTTTTTTCCATAACTTAAATTTGATCAATACATGAATGTCTCATAATTTTTGACCAACTTTGAAGGCTTATATATAGAAGTGAAAAGGTCACAAAGGCACCAAATTTATAGGAGATATTATTGATACTAAAAATATTATGCCTGCTTGATCCGATAGCTCTGGGGGATTTCTAGGTGTTTACAAAATGTTCAAGTGATATAACCTATGTTTTTTTCATGCCTATAATTTATAAATTTATTTTAAAATTATATTTTCCAAGGCTTGAATTTGACACTCACACAAATATCTTACTCTATGTGGCCAACTTTGAGGACTTAGATCTTGAGATGAAAAGCTCACACAAGCATGAAAATTTACATAGCATGTTCATAGCATGAATAAATAAATTTCAATATAATCCTTTGGATCATAAGGCTTATTAAGGTTCATTTATAAAATTCTCAAGTGATTTGGCCCATTCATTTGTGGAAGACGTCCTAGTGATAGTTTGGTCCTTCAAACTTGCATAACTCATTTTTGCTCAACCCTTCAAGTTTATAATTAATTTATTAGACTTGTGAAACCTGATTAGTTATCTTAAATTATTGAAACATATAAGAACCAACATTTTCATCTATGTTTTGAAATCTTATACCTATTTTCTAAACCTTTAATCTACTGCTTCATCAAACCATGCAAAAGCTTCATATGTGGGCCAAAATTGGCCAATAGTTATAGTAGGTATAAATATAATAATGGTAATAATTCCATTATAATATGTCATGTTGAGTTTAACATACCTCCTTAAGGTGTTTAAAACCAAAGCAAAACTCTAAGATAACTATTTAAGCATAGATCTATCTCTTGACCTCATAATTATAAGGTTACTAGCTCGAGAGGAATCTTCTTAAGGTCAAAATTGTATGGAAGTTTTTCATGGGATAAAAATATCATTTTATATGTTACATACTCTTGTCCACTTACACTTTGGAGAATTATTTAATATATTAAGGTCTCATGCTTTTTGAATCATCATTAAGATGATAAGCATGTATCAAGCTGCCAAGAGACTAGAAATGACCTGATGAGAGAGATAGTTTTTATAAACACTCAAAATACATTTAATTTCCATTTAAAACACTTTAAAATTATTTATCACTCTATTCAGACTCTCACCATGATGTTTTCATGTACTTTCACTGATACAGATGTATTACATGTTGTGTTTTTATGAGTTTTTAGGCTAAAAATAGGGTGTTTGACTTCCTAGATAGATGTAGAGAATTGGATAAAATGGATTGAGGTGTATTCTATCCGTTCAAGTCAAAAATTCATAAATTTTACCCTATAAATACTACTACAAGTCTATTTCTTGAAGGCAGTGTGAGAAGGCTTGTGAAAGATTAAGATTTTTACCATTTCTTGGTTCACCCAACTAAACAAATTTTTAGACCCTAAAATTTGACATTGAGAATTATTTTGGGGTCCTAAAACTTGATAAAATACTTAATTAGAGTTTAAATTATGTGTTATATAATTGGATCCAAAACTTAGTTTCTAGGCCTAGAGACCTAATTGAGGCCTAATTAAAGAGAGAAAAGAGGTGGATATGTGTACTTGCACTTGATGTTAGGTAATGAAATTTTTAATATATATATAATATAATATTTGATACTCAAAACTATGCTTATTTTTCCAATATCATCTATATATTGTTCTACACAAGGAGCTTTTGTGTTTTAAGGGCTATAAGGAATTAAATATAAGTATAGGCTTTAGGTGCAAAATGAAGTCTTTATGAGTGCTTGATGCATCTAATGGATTTAATTAAGGTTTTTAAATACATATAAATTTATCTCATGGATAATAATTTCATTAATAAGGATAGAATAAATATTTTAATCATTTGATCAAGAGAGGCATAGTGAGATCAAATGGGCTTCAAGACACCTAAGAAGAGATGATCACCACTGCAATGTCAATATAATGATTTTCTAAAACTGATGCAAGGTTTAAAGTATAATTTAAGATAATATATCAATATGACTTGATGATAAATAAGTCCACTTATCACTTTCCAATCCAAGAAGAGGGCAGTTTGAAGAAGAAGCAATAGGTATCAAGTAAAGGGAGAAATTCTTATGCCATTTACAAGATGATGCATCTTCAAGAAATCAACACATGTCCTTAATGACCTTATTAAACTATTATTCAACCTCATTCTTTATTATAAATCTTGATCAATACTTATCAGTAATCTCTTCTATGCCCCTCTCTCTTATACTCTCATTGTCTATAAATATAGCCTTGTTTGGCTTTGTATGGATCCTCCACCTAGGTATGGAAAAGCCATGCCCATTTGTACACCTTTGATCAATGAAATACTAATATTTTTACATCCTTATATTACTATAATTATTGTTTGTACATGATAGTTGATAATGTCAAGTGATTTACTTAGCTTCCTTGGTATGTTATCATATTCTAACACCTATATGCAGTTTGAAAGCTTCTTTTATACGTCACGTGAAGTGTGTAAGAGTGGTGAAAATTTTGAGTGAGTTTACCTATTAATTAGTGTCATAAAAGACCTATTTATTAGTCCTAATATCCTAAGTATCAATCACAACCTTCATATTGAAATAATAATGTAATAAATTTAGATTAGGAGTATTGTATGTTAATATTAGTCTCATGGTCTACATGTGCACATGTATCTAGTTAGTAGTGATTAACTAACTTGGTATTTCACCCCCTTAGTTGGTTTCATTTCATGTTATCCTTACCCTTTTCCTTGTAAGTTATTAGTGTAATAGAGCCTAATTGATACATCAAGGGGATCTATCCCTATAATTTATAGGTTTAGTCCATTTAAAGGTCACCCATAGCCTAGGACCAATCCCATTGCATAGCTCAAGTTGAGAGGGATTGGTCACCCTCTCAAGGGTGAAAATTTGAGATATAACAATTTTGGCATGCCCATTGAGATAATATTTCAATCAATTGAAGAGTTTTTGATGTTGCTCTTTAGTGCACCAACCTTTGGAGGAATTTCAACAAACATCAATGGTAACTCCAAATGTATTCAACTGGTTATAACATCCCATGCACCATTTTTAGTAGGTGTTGTTTCAATTATATATGTTTCATGGATGATTATTATGTTGATTTTTGTTTTACACAAGTTTAAGAGCTATATAAAACTCATGTTGATCTTTTTGAATAGTTTGTTAACCCTTATTAGTAGTTTGTTGATCTTTATCAGCCTTGTTATCAAGAGTATAACCCTCTTTTTCCTTAGTAATCATACTAAGATATTTCACCACTTTGACATCCATTTCATCCCTCTAATAAATATTCTCAATACCATGTTACCCCTAGTCAACATAGCCACATTTTAAATCAGTCTATTTGAAGTTTCAATCAAATTCTCTCAGGTTATAATAGGTATATAGTAGGGATCAACACACAAATGGGG
Source organism: Torreya grandis (assembly GCA_037957365.1). NCBI lineage: Eukaryota > Viridiplantae > Streptophyta > Pinopsida > Cupressales > Taxaceae > Torreya > Torreya grandis. The sequence continues at coordinate 1,654,923 of JARHVA010001793.1, forward strand.
TATGGCCAAAATTTTCCTAGTCATACCATTCATAATTTGAGAGATTCATTTGAAATAATAAAGAGAGAGTGGGAACATATTGAGATAAAAAAATTAGCAAAGAATCACAAGTGACATGCTGGACATAAATGGCATAATTCAAGGAATAGAGGACAAACTAATAGTTCATGAAGGGCAACAAGTTCAATTCCATCAACCCTATGTGCCTTTTTAAATACCACCTCAACCCTCTTTTTTTCCAACCATTCTTCCCCAAAATATCAATTCAAGTGAGATTCAAAGTGTCCCAAGTCCTTCACATACCCCTTAAGTCTTCTCATCATGGAAATCAATCCAAGATAACATCCAAAAGAATAAAAGGGATATTATTGAGTAGCATATTATTAAGGATTAAAAAAATATGAATTGGAGATTTTAATTGCTACTTGGAGGGAATATAATGAAGATGTATTTGCATAAAACCCCACTACCCTTCCTTAAGAACCCCTAAAGAAGTCCTTCAATATTCCAGGTTAGAATCAGGTGGTGAAATCATAAGATAAACAAAGTGTAACAAGCCTAGATTATGGAGTTGAAACCAAGGAAGAACTTAAACCTATCTAAGCCTCATCCATCCCTCCTCAAGAGCCTAAATCATTGCCATATTTTGAATCAATTCAATAAGGAATCTAAGGCAGATAATATATCCTTATTGAGAAGCTTGAAAAACCTAAGACTTTGTAATCTTGGAAATCAACTCAAAAGAGAATTTAAATTAAGAATGAAGCCCTTGTGAAGAAAGTTAAAATCCAACACATTCCAAATATGGAGATATTCATTGGTGAATAGAGGGAAGAGAAAGATAATCACATTAATCATTAGAGCTCAAAATTGATTTGTGAACATGAGCATCCTGTCCTTAAGTAATATAGTCAAATTCCAACTGAAGATCAATCCTAAGAATGATATAAATAGGATAATTTAAGTGTATATTATGAATAAATTACCATTTTAACACCTCTTGGTCAAGAGAGATGCAAATTAGCATTTGAGGTCGAATAGAAATGTGATCATGATGGAGTAAAACTTAATCAAGTGATAGTAGAATTGGAGAGAGATGGTCTTCCCTGAGGTGAACAAGGTGATGATAAAGTTGTTATAGTAGAATAATAAGATCCTAAATATCCATTATAGGTGGGAAAAACTAGTTTTGAGTCCTAAGAGCATGATCAAAGAGGTATAATTATAATTCCTTCTCAAATGATGTTAAAAATACTTCTATATCAGCTCCTATCAAGATTGAAGAAGGTCTAAGTGAACTAGAACCAAGTAAATTTAAATTAGAGGAACTATTTGAAGTTCTAAGATTAGGTTACACTCCTATAGAAATATTTTATGGTCTGATTCATATTGATAAAGGTAATTTTGTCAATCAAGGAATCAAACAAGAGGAAGGCAAATCTCAAAGCTTGACACTCCAAGAGCCTATTTCATTTGAAGATGAATTGTTAGTTACACTCTTATAGAGAGATATTATGGTCTGATTCATATTGATGAAGGTAATTTTTTCAATCAAGGCATCAAGTAAGAGGAAGGTAGATCTCAAAGTTTGACATTCCAAGAGCCTACTTCATTTGAAGATGACTTGTTTGATGTTCTTAAATAATTTTATCAACCTATCAATCCATTTGTGGGTACTTATTCATTCTTAGAAAAGGAAAGTAAACTTAATTTTTCTCAAGCTATTAATAAACAAGATACACTTCCACTTGACATCAAACCTACATGAAGGCCACAAAATGTAAATAAAATTATTCATCTTGATTAGGAACAGTCTTCTAATGAGATGGAAATGGGATTATTTGTGTCAAGTATCCAAGTTTTTAATTAGTATTATTTGGTCCTTGACTCACATAGTCAATGAATGAACAAGGTAATGAAGCAAGAAGGTTTAATGATGGGCCAAGAAGGTTATGAGTCTAGAAACATCTCAAAATGTAAGTGGAAACTCTCATGTCATGACCAACAATTGATTATACTTCATTCATCATGTGATAATATAACTTCATGGGATCATGTAAATCTCAAGATATTTCTATTTTATCTTGGAGGAAGAATAAATTTTGAGGTTAGTTGTGTATAGTAGACTATTTGTGATTTGTTTTCCCTATGTGCCTTGGCATAATTGTGTATTGTTTAGTATATTTACCTTTGTTTTTTGTGTTGTTATTGTATTTTGTGTGTTTAGATGTCAAGTAATCATTTCCATTCAAGTTTCAAAGTCATTTAAAGTTTGATTTTGAGTATTAATGACTCCATTTCCCAATGGATGGACAAGGAAACTAGTCTAATTTGCTTAGAAAACAAGCATGCTTAGGAAACCTCCAAAGATGTTAGTAAAATTTTGGATACCATTAATGTTTTTCACAAAAAACTTGATTTTTAATGTTTTCCAACCTTATTCATAGCATTTTTATGCCTTTTGAGGTCTTCAAATGGTCTTATTGAGGTCTTATTATCAAAAGTTAAGGTTGCTTTGAAAAAATCAAGGTAATGTCTTTTTTTCTTCTTATGCTAGTCTATCCATGCCATGGTATGAATAAATATGATATAAAAGGTGTCAAAGGCTCATAATTTGTCTCTTAAACAAGGTTAATTCTTTGAAGACATTACATGAGCATTTTATACTTGTTTGAAGAAGTTAGGGTTATTTTGTGAAGGTAAGGTGTCATGCAAGATAAAAATACATATAGCTAATTCCAATGTATGTCAAATCTAAAAATATGAAATATATTTAAAAATACACTTGTCAAAGCTTGTGAATGATTTATGCAACTTGTATACATGTTAGGAAAGTTAGATCATATTAGTTTTGTAAGTTCAACATCCAAATGAGAGAATCACTCCAAAAAGGGTAGTTTTAAGCACTTATATGGACTTACAGGATCCATATTCATATAAAACATCTTTAGAGTGTCTCTTTACCTTCCTCAAGTCATATCCATAAATATAAATATTACAGGAGTCATATAGAGTGTCTCTTCACCTTCCTAAGAAGTTAAAATTTGCATCAAAAACTCTATCAGCTTCTTAGGATCCTAGCAATGGCCATTTTCATGTACTTGGTATGGCTAGAGGAGAGAGTGATGATATGAGATTAGGTTAAAATTAAGGTCTAATATAATTTATATTAGTTTCATTATTTTTTATATTGGTTCCTCTTCCTTTATGAATAACTATTAAGACCAGCAGGTGGTCTTAAACCCTAGTAAAACCCCAAGACTCAATTTTACACAAGTCATGAAAATTTGAACTCATTGTAAAAAGATGAGAATTGCTTAAGGTATATATGGGTCTAAAAAAAACATTTAATATCTTTATTTTTTAGGTTCACATGTGTGAATAGTCAAATTTAAAGAGGAACCTTCATGAGAGAGGTTGTAGGTTTTTATTCATGGTTTGGAAGTTCTTATAGGATGAAATAGAATCAAATGAGTATATATAAAGTCGGTATAGATTTTTTTAGAAATTTTAATATTTTATATTTCCCTCTAAAATATCTCACACCATATTTTTAATCCATACTATCCCTCCAAGAAGTCATATTATGACTCATCTTAAGGATTGTATGTAGTCTACCTGCACAAAAATGATTTATAAAGGTCTAACCCTACATTTTAAAAGGTGTATGAGGGTTATAAATTGTTTATTAGTGTAATGAGGTAGTAAATAAATTATTTTAGGTTTTAAAATATCAATATAGGCCTCATGTAAGGCTTAATGCAATCAAAATGCAAACCTACAAGTTTGCAGACCTATAGGTCTCTTTTTCATGTAAGATACATACCTAAAAGATGAGGCTAGAATAGGGTTTAGTATTGAATTAAAGGGTGAAATTGATGTAATATGTGTGGATTATTTTTATTATTTTTCATATAAATAAAGATAATTTTGGAGGATAAGACAAGATGCAGAATGGAACCTTGTCATAAACAATCATGCACACTCATGCCTTGGACAAACTTGAGAGAGAAGATGATACTTGCGTTGTAGAGTGAGTTATTAAATAGTTTTAAAGAGTCATAGTTATAAAATTTCATGATATATTCCATTTAAACATTCAAAATCAATTGATAAAGTTTGGTATTATAACCCAATACTCAAGAAACCTAGTTGACTACACATAATCCTGCCATGAGAGAGTGGAAGAAAATTCACCAACATAAATCATGCTTGAGGAGAAATAAAATATAGATGGATTTAACAGGGTCAAAATAGACATGGGTTTCATATAAAAATCTTTTAAAACCACTAAAATCTCATGAGGAGAAGGCATATCTTCATATTATAATTAAGGAGCCAACTGTCACCTACAGTCATATCTTGGATGGATTTGAGAGGGAAGATTCAATGTATGCATTGGATTTGGACTTTAAATAGATAAAAAAAAATATATAATAATTTAATCCTAATATTAAATAAAATAATATCAGATAGAGTGATCAAAACAAATCCATCATAAATCCTACTGTAAAATAGTTAAAATTAATACATATAGGCCTGTCTAGCCAAATGAGAGAGATGCCAATTGGTGAATGAATTTGAAAAGGTATGAGGGAAGATAAACCATGTGAAAATTATTATATAATGTTAACATGACTTATATATGATTTTTAATGTGAATTAAGACATTTTCAAGTTTTGAGAATCCTACTAAAGCCTAGTAACCCTAAACCTGCACCTACAAGCCCGTGTTCAAATTTATGGAGAAGGTTTATTGGTTTAGGGTGAAATGGAAACATATATACCATAATAAGGTTATTAGGAAATAAAAGAAACATTATATGAGTTTTTTAACTCTTCAACAATGATAAAAATGGCTAACACAAACATTTAGGGTCACTTGCATTTGTTTGTTAGAGAACCCTATGCATAAGCCAATGAAGGTTACAATAGGTATGTGGAGAAGAATGGAAATAATACAATTATTATATGTAATAGTTGGTGTATCAAACCTCCATAAGTTTTTTAAAACCAAAATAAAACTCCAAGATAGTTATTAAAGCATAAATCTATCTCTTGACCCCATAATTGAAGTGTTACTAGATTGAGAGGTATCTTCTTAAGATCATAACTATACAGAGGCTTTACATGGGATACAAAGCTCATTGTAGATGTTATATACCCTTATCCACATGCACTTTGGGGTATAATTTTAGATATTAATTTCCTAGGCTTTATAAATAATCATTAAGATGATAAACATGTCTCAAGATGCCAAAAGACTAGAAATGACCCGATGAGATAGATAGTGTTTCTAAACACTTAAAAGACATTTAATTATGATTTAATCCACTTTAAATTTATTCCTCACTCTAGGAATATTCTCACCATGAAGTTTTCTTGAACTTTCACATGTACTGATGAATTAAATGTTGTGCTTTTATGAGGTTTTGGCCTCCAAACATGATGTCTGACCTCCTAGACAAATTTAAACTATTGGATAAGATGTATTGAGGTGTATTATGTCCCATAAAGTCAAAAAATCCATACATTTGACCTTGGAAGTTCTCATACATGTCTATTTCTTGAAGTTAATGTGGGAAGGCTTGTGAAAGAATAGGATTTTGACCATTTCTTGATTCACCCACCTACATAAATTTTTAGACCCTTAAATTTGACATGGAACATGATTTGGGGATCATAAAAATGGATCAAACACTTAATTGTATTTTTAAATGTGTGTCATATCAATGGATCCAAAACTTACTTTTTGGTGCTAGAGACCTAATTGAGGCATAATGGGAGAGAGAAAATAGGTGGATGAATGTATTTTCACTTGATTTTAGGTCATCAAATTTTGCACAAATTTTTAAGAGTATACTAGGTACTCAAAATTATGCCTATTTTTTAATATCATCTATGGAGTGTTATACACAAGGATATTTTGTGTTCTTAGGGCTATAAAGAATTGATGACAAGTATAGGCTTTAGGTACAAAATGAGGTCTTTGTGAGTTCTTGATGAATCTAAGGGAGCTGATTCAAGTTTTTCAAGACATAGAGAGGTCTCTAAGGGAGAATAATTACATTCATAAGGATAAAATTAATATTTGAAACATTTGAGCAAGAGAGGTGTAGTGAGATCAAATGGGTTTCAAGACACCTAAGAAGAGATGATCACCACTAAAATGTTAGTATAAAGAGTTTATAAAACTAATTCAAGGTGTCAAGATTAAGGTAATAGAATAGATAAATATGACTTGATGATAAATAAGGCCACTTGTCACTTTCCAGTCTAAGAAGAAAGTAGTTTGAAGAAGAAGCAAGAGGTGTCAAGCAAAAGGAGAAACTCCTATGCCATTTCCAAGATGATGCATCTTCAAGAAATAAACACACATCCTTTAAAACCTTATGAAACTATTATTCAACCTCCTTCTTGATTGTGACTCCTAATTGACACTTGTCATTTCTCTCTTATATGCCCCTCTCTTGCTTCTACTCTCATTCTCTATAAATATAACCTTATTTGTCTTTGTATAGATACTCCACCTAGGTATGGCAAATCCCTACCCATTTGTATGCCTTTAATTAATGAAATAATACTATTTTTACCTCCATATATGACTATACTTAGTGTGTGTACATGGATAATTGATATTATCAAGTGATTTTCTTAGCTTCCTTGGTATGTTGTCCTATATTAACACCTATATGTAGTTTTAAAGCTTCTTTTTTAGGTACTATGAAGTGTGTAAGTGTAGTGTAAAGGTTTAGTGAGTTTGTATATTCATTTGTGTCATCCAAAACCTCTTGATTAGTCCTCATAGCCTAAGAATCTATCACAACCTTCATATTAAAATACTAATGTGAGAGATATAGTTTAAGAGTAGTGTATGTTAAGGTTAGTCTCATGGATACATGTGTACATGTATTTGGTTGGTAGTGATCAACTAATTTGGTGTATCATCACCTTAGCTAGTTTACTTTCATGTTAACATTCTCTCTATTCCTTTCAAGTTAGTATTTTATTAGAGACTAATTGATACACTAAGGGGATTTAGCCCTATAATCTAAAGGTTTGGTCCACCTAAAGGTCAACCACAACCTAGAACCATTCCCATTACATAGCTCAAGTTGAGAGGGTTTGAATCACCCTCTTAAGGGTAAAAATTTGAGATATAACACCTACTAATGATATGGAAGTGATCGTAAATTTCAAATCAACACATCACCAAAGAGTATAAGCATATCTTGGTCTAGTGTTAGAAGAGAGATTAACTCCCCCATAATCTATCTTCCTACAGCCTATTATTAAGGTCCTAGTGACTAAGAAGAGGCTCTCTAAATTGATTCTCTAATGGATCCCCACTCCTAATCTAGGAGGATACCCATAACTAACCTGATTAAATGGTATTAAATTATTTTATAAATGTCCACACATCAAATAGTGTGTTAAGAACTTCCCAACATAATTTTTATGGGTTCAATATGAAATCATATGCAAAATTTATGGTGTATTGAATATGAATCCAAATAAGTAAAAAATATGGATAGGGTATAATGATGATATCATTATATTAATTGGACCTATATAGGTGGACCTATCACATCCTAAATTTTGGATTAATCATTGAGTGACACTTATCAAATAGGTAAAAATGGGTTTGTTTAGTTTTTTATAACATACCTATATAGTGTGGATCCCATGCTATTTTATAATTAGGGTCCACTTTTTTTATGGTGGGGGGCCCTTCTACCAACATCATACTACATTACAAACATTTTTGTATATAAACCTCAACGTATGTCCTCCCACAATGCATGTGAGACTCAATTTTCCATAGTTTTCAAAGACTAGCACATAAACCAAGTGGTGGAGGCTCAAGCCACCACATGGTATCCTTCCAAACATTGAATACAAATATCAAATCACTTGAAAAATCCAAGATTGAGTTTTAATACCATTTCATAAGCCAACTAAGTTCATAGAAAATGATGCTTTCTTGACAACTTAACAAGGTAAATGAATAGTATTTAAAACCCTTTTTTGTTCATATCCCAACTCATGTGGGACAAATAAGCTAAACATGGCATGAAAGAAGGTTAAAATTTTGAGTATGGGATTTAAACCCATCACCCCATGCCTCCTATTTTGGGCCTTTACCACTATGCCATGCCTAAATTTGGATAAGTCAACCAAATATTTTGCTTATATCCTTTATATTAGGATATTCAAGATTTAAAGAAGATGTTTTGAGGGGATTCAAACCCTTATTTGGATGGTAAGATTAATAATCCTTAACCAATTAACCATGGGCTTGTAAAACATTATAAAAAGGACAAACTCGTATTTTTTTGGGGATGATTAGCCCTTTGTAAAAGGAGAAGAATATCAAATAGATTTTTTTTGAAGTGAGAAGGCTCTTATAAGATGAAATCAAAGGCATCCTGAGACTTATTAGAGGTAGAGGAAAAAAATTATTTGCAAACCAACATTATTATTTGATTTAAACATAGTACAAAAAAGTGTATTTTGTATCATTAATAGATTGATTTGAGTACTTTTTAGACCTGAATACATAGCCTAATAGGGATGAATTTTGTTATCAACTTGGGTTTATATATTTATATATTTTATCATTTTATTTCTATTTATTATTAGTTTTAAATATTATTTTAATTAATTAAGCAATTTTTTAACATAAACATGAGAAATTGAGAAAATATATATAAGTATTTAGAATTGGTGAACTAGATAGAGTTTGTACTTAAAACCAACTTTAGATCAAATAAAATAAATCCATCATCCTTAGTGTCCACTTCACATGTGTTTTCCTCCTAGGTAAGACATCCCTAGGCTAGCCATGCATTTTATAATTTAATTAGATCAGAGTCTTAGGATAACCCACCTCATGACTAGCCTATGGTGACCCTAGAGGTGTCAAACCCTAATTCTAGTTATCTAAGCAAACTGTTATCATTCATTATATTGTCTTATCCCACATTCATTCTACCTTTATTATTTCCCAAATTTTAGTGCTCCTAAAAAATACTCAATATTTGCCTACTCCATTAACTTTGGATACATTTGGTGTTCCTAATTTCCCAAGCCAACTATAGCTTCCCCCTCTTACAACTCCTCTGATGATTTCACCTACAAGTGTTGAGGTTCCCCTTATCCCTATATCTTCTACAATATTTGGTGTTTCAAGTTTCTATATGATTCTATCTTTATCCACTATAGCTAAAATAGCTTGGTCATCCCCATAAATTACTCTTGGGTTAGTCTTGTAGGTTGGAACATTCCCTAGTAGTACCATAATTTATGTTACTCTTATATTTACTATAAACCCTAGAGTTACTATAGCTCATAAAAGCTTAGTCCCTCCTAGCATTATAATTACATATATAACATTAGTGACTATGATTTCCCTAATCTCCTCAACTCTTCTAATGTCCATCACTTCAACAATTTTATAAGTAAGTACTACACTTCTATAAGCTCCATGAAGTACCCTCTATTAAAGTATAAAAGTGACAAAAGTGAGCTCTAAGTATATGTACACTAAGTGTCCAATTCTAATTATGCCTCACCCATTTCATATCCTCTAATTTCCCCTAACACTCCATCATGATCCTCCCTCTCCCTTACATTAGGATCCCCAATACTCAACTTTAATTAGTCAATTTATTTATTTATGATAAATACTCAACTTTGGAGTGTAATTAGCACCCAAATCTGCATAACTCAAGATAAAATAAGGTCTTAATTCTCTATTACACTTCACATTTGGTAGATATTCCTTTTTCTCCCATGTTTCCCCCTTTTTATTCCATCCCATTTCAAGTTCCCCTTTAATTATTAACTCCTCCACCAATGCCTCCACATTCCACTTCTATTTCCACTACCCCTATTGTATCATCTTCCACTACTTTGGGAATAATGGCAGGACCACGTTGGATGGGGTCCATTTAAGCCTAAGGTTCACAAAGAATATAAATGGTATACCAAGGATGATATAATATCTAACTACAATTTTATTTTTACTCATGAATAATGAATATGGTGCTCACATAAACTTTCACACATGATAAGGACCCTATAATATCATGAATAAGAGGACTTTTATGGGAAAATAAAATATTTTAGAGAGCCCAATATATATAATTGAAGCCACCAATAACCTCAAATTTAAGTTAAATGATGACCTCAAGAACAATTCAAGACCCTAGAATCCTAGGTGAGAATCTCATTCCTTATTAACACCATTGGAAAAATGTAGACAACATTTGTAAATTTGTTTGTAGCTCTTGGAAAGGTAAATGGATATCTATCCAAAATCAATGTGATATTATAAAGAGAGCAAATTTTTTTTTATATAATCATTTGAGTCAAAAACAAATTCAATAATATGGTAGTGATCATCAACAAAGGGATGTTCCTAAATCTCAGATTCATGCCTATCATAGATTTGAATTTATATAAAATATCCAAAGGAAGAATAATGACTCCACTAGAGGATTTTATTAGATATATTAAATCCACCATCATGTCCTTAGATAAAATAAAGGTCTAGATCATTGATTACTTTAAGGAAGTCAACATCTTAGTCCTCTTTCACCTGAATGACACCTTTCTCAACATTAATGAGTTTAGAGTCTACCTAGAACACTTCAAGGTATCAATAAAGAGGAAGGTCATGAAGTCCAATAGAGATGGATCATATGCCATCCTATATATTTCCACATAATAAACCATGATCATTAGCCAAATAAACAAGGTAAAATCCTCATTGGAATCCCCTCTAAAGTTTCATGACAATCTGTTGACTTAGGTAGAAGTGGTCTTTTAAGAACCACTTATCAATATACTAAAGCTTTATCAAGAGGTAAAATTAGTGGTAAAAGCATTATAAACTCATAAATATACCCTAGAGTAGCTAGGAAGTGGTCCTCCACCAATCTTAAACTAAAGATTTATGGTTCCAACTAGGAGTGTGATTTCAAAACTATGGGCCCATTTTCTCTCTTCTTTGTCAACCCCCATGGGGTTTCATGGTACTGATTGACTCTATAACCATTTTGATCCATGATGTATTAGAGTGGTATTATATGATATTTATGAGTATACCCCATAGTATCCTATATATTATGATTTACAACTTGTTGTAAAGGTCAGTAATTTTGTAAAAGAACACTGAAAGATTAATACATAATTTTTTTCATCTTATTATGTTTTGTTTTCATGAATGTCTTCCAATTTTATATGGCATAATTCATGATATTGATGATATTATTTTTATTATATTACTTTATATGATGTATGTGATAGTTAGTATAGAAAACACATTATTCTAATTAGTCCTTTTAATCTTTCCATTTTCATTTAAATTATTGTGAGCCTGTATGCAACTATCAATAGTCAATTATGTGTTTACTCTTAGAAAGTATTATTGGGATCAGGAATACATAATTTTCCCTCAACTTGATTCTTTGTGTTTCTTAAGTCTAATTTTATGTGAAACTCAACACATACTAGTAAAAAACATATCTAGGTCTAAAGAATTAATGTTCTCCAACTTGCCTAGAAACCTTCATTCTTTTCCTTATATTTCCCTCTCCATTGATGTTTCTTTATTATATTTGACTTACCCCTATTATTTATAAATTTATTTTATTATTAGACCCATTGAATTGTACTAGGTTATATAAAAATTTAGTATGAAGTGAAATAAAGAATTGAGCATCCTATGGTAGAACCTCATCTCTTGGATATTTACTCTAAGCAAGCTATCCATGGATCCCAATACTTTCAACTCACACATTGGATTATTTTATCAATAATAATAAAATGAGAGACTAAAATTATTATATTTTAAACCTAAGGTAAATTATTGTACCTAATCTAATACGTGCATCTTGAGGTACTAGAAAATATTGAAAATAGTTAGTACTAGAAAAATGACCCCATCTAGTCATTTTACATGAAATCCTCATATGGATTTTTAACCCAAACATAACCTATAGTTCCCTATATATATCAATAAGCATAGACTTATCCCTTTTCAAATATCAATCTCACCCCTATAATTTAATAGGACTAAGTTTGGTAGAAGAATATCAAAGATCATGGTTACCCCATATAATTTACACACCCAAACCACCCTAAACAGGCCCATATCAATGGTTATACCCATGGCATGGTTAGTTAGGTATTATATTTATGTTTCTAGATTTGTTCATAACCTGCCTAGAAAACTAAAGAGGTACCTCCCATGATTCACACCCAATAGATGATGTACTACTGAGGAACATAACACTTCCTATAAGATTTGACTTAGGCTCCTTAATGTCAAATATGAAGATTCATCTTCTAGGCTCTTCCCATTCACTTCATTTGACATTACCTATGATTGGTTCTTGATCTTGCTTGAGAACTCCATCATAGGATGGGAAGAGTTTATTAATACCTTCTTGGCTTAGTTTATAAAATTCATTGATCCCAATGTCCTATAATAATAGTTTTCCATCATTAAGAGAGAATCTAATGATTGTTAAGACATTCAATGCCTATTTTTAGAATATGTATAGCAAGATCACTGTGTTTTATAGACCAAACACCCAAATAACTCTATAAATGTGCAATAATTCTATGAACCCTTGGATCATGATATTCCTATATAGAGATCCCCTCATTATGTATTTACCTCTAGCATATGTTGAAACCATAAAATTAGATAGGTAATTGAATCCTCAAAGCCAAATGGTGCCAATTATACTAAATATACTCCCAAACATTCCCCCCTTGAACCCTATCTTTAGTGTTAACCTTAAAATGTTAATGCCACAACTGATACTAGTGATCAACTAAATCCCATTAAGACATGTTACACCTAACTGACACTTAGATCTCATTATCACAATAAATGTTTAAGTATCACCTCAAACCCACATCTAAGCATTGATCCCCACTGTAAATAAGATCCAAAACATACATAGAGAATATACTAGAAATAAGTTTGAAACTATATGGTGCATGGTCCAAAATATCAATAATGATTAATTGAGCCTATAAAGATAGTCTAGGAAAATTGGTGGTGAAAATTCCAACTAGAAATTCACCTATCATAGATACAATTGCCCTTATAAATAATCAAAAAACTAACCAGATCCCTCCCCTAATAACTTTCTTGATATTAACATCTATGAGTTGGCCATGTCAAACTGGTGTCATGTGCATAACACATCCCATCATGGGGAGCTTGATTGCATTGAGTTTTGTAGGTATTTTGACATCTTCCAAAGAGAGATGGAATAATATAAGATAGTCATAAATCCTTTGAATGGATATAAAATGTCTAATGTGCCTAGTTCTTTAAAATATCCAAGCATAGATATGGTACTAGAAACCGTTTATTTCCATAGCTAAGAGGATAATGAACCATAGGAGTCCAAAAATTAGGTACATGCTTTCTAGTAGTAATAAAAAATAACTATTCCCTCAATATTTAGACATAATAGTAACCTATTACTGTGTCCACCCCCCAATAATGATGTAATACCTAGAGCAAGGAATGATCCTCCACCTAAAAAGCTAGTAACCCCATAACCCCTGAAGTGGTGCATCATGTTCCTAGGAAGATGAGCTACAACATAGTAGAGGACATGGATAAGATCAAGGTAAATATCATGTTAAGTGAGCTTGACAATATCATTAATCATAGAAATATCTTAAATTCCTTAATAGATAAATAAACCCAACCTAACCTAAGACATGTAAACCAATTTACTCATACATAATAATAATTTTGAGATCCCTTAATTCCTCCTCATGGTCAAGTTTTTTGTAAAGAAATTGAATAACTATTTAATTAACTCAAGGCCCTCATAAAATGTCATGTCTACTATAATGTCATAATTTAAGTCTAACACCCATTAAATTGAATAAAACAATAGTACAACTAGACAAATTTGAGGTCAAGGTAGTATGTGAAATCTTTAATGTACACATGAATTTGAAATATAAATCTAGATTAAACCATTTCATAGACATTCAAGTGGTAGAGATCTTGGAAGCCTATGAGATGATTTTTATTAGGGATTATTCCAAGACCCTAAATGGGTATATGTCCATAGACTTATCTCATATGTGGTTTCACTATAGACGTGTGGGCAATAAAATTCATGTTGATAGATATCCTAGGATGAAACATATGATTACATAATATAATTTAATTAATGATAGAATAAATGTAGTATCTTATGACATCAACATTTACACCCTATCTATAGAATAATCAAAAGGCAAAGCTTAAAAAAATATTGAATCATTAGGCTTATGGTCCCTGTACTATGATGGGGCCCATTCTAAACAAAGTTTAGGAGTTGGGATTATATTAGTTGACCCAAAATGGAAATGACATACAACTCTCTATAGGTTAAAATTCCCTTAAAAAAATAACCTTATGGAGTATGAATCCTTGATTCTAGTTCTATATCTAGGCCTAAAACACAAAGTCAAAGAGTTAAAAGCTTTTAGGGATTTTGAATTAGTAGTCAATTAGAACAAGAGTAAATTTCAATGTAACTTATGTTATGTAAGGAAATATAAACATAGAGTATGGGACTTGATAATATTTTGATGTATTCAATACCATCCATATTCTCTAGGGAGATAATAATGGTTTGTATTCCCTTTTAGCTTTGACATTAATCTAGTTCCTTTCAATGACTTAGGGCTACAAAAATTTTCCATAGATCTTATATATACCCTACCCTTCATTCCCAGACAACATTGAATTTTTTTATGTTTTTGATGATGATTATCACATATTGAATTTTTTAAATATTTATGAGGTCTTTAGTGATTATATCATAGAGGAGAAGGATAAAAATAATCCTATGATGAGGATTATGACAAAGATAGTGTTATGAACTTGAGATAAAACCACATTTTGAAAGGTATGATTTTGTTAGAGAGATTGTTTAATCTATATCAATCAACACATAGACCAAAAATACCCAACTTGTGATAACCAATAATAACTTACTATCAACCTGAGATTGACTAATAAACCTAGAGATGTCTACATTGATCCTGATTGTACCCCAACTAAAATAGAATAGCCCCATAGATTTATCATATGGTACAGAAACATCATAAATTGGATATACAAAAACCTTAAGATTTTTTTATCCCAAAGTGATAACATAAAACATCCCATTAAATTAAGGAAAAAATCCATTCAAATATATATAATAACATGTGAAGCAAATCTTACATCCCCTCATCCTTGAAAAGGTTCAAAACCTGCTCAGCTAGGTTTTTTCCCAATATTTTATTTTACATGGGTGGCCAACTTAATACTCATCTATAGGAAGAATAGATCAATCAAGATATGTGTCAATTTTAATAACTTGAATCATGCCGCAAACAAAGATAATTATCCCTTTTTCTATTTATATGAATTCATATAGATGGTAAGCAAGTCTTAGATGATGTATTTATTAGATATATTCTTAGGATACAATTAGGTTTTGGTCAACCTAAAAGATAGAGTCAAGACTACCTTTATTACCAAATGGGTTACCTTCATTTATAATAGGATGTCATTTAGCCTCATCAATTATGGGGCCACATTCCAAAGAGACATGGACTTCACCTTCGAGGGATTAATTTGTAAGTGTATAACAATATATGTGGATTGTATAATTTTATTTTCAAAATGTAGGTTTGATCAAATTCACCACTTGTAAAGGATATTTGAAAGGTGAAGAAGGTATGGTATCTCACTTAGACTAAATAAAAATGTCTTTCACATTACAAAAGGTAAGCTCTTTAGTCACATCATAACCAATGAAGGTATCTCTATTTACCTCAAACATGCTAATGAAATTTATAAAATACCTCTTCCTAGCAATAAGAAATAATTGAAATCATTCTTTATAAAAATTAAAATTTTAAGTAATTTTATATCTAATTTTACCAAGGTTATTAAACCTAAGGATGCCATGATGAAATAGGAATCTATGATGGAGTGGATTCCTCCAACAAAAAAATCCTTCCAAGACATCAAAAACTAGTACTATTATGTAGGTGTCAGTATTGACCAACATAAACTATACAAAGGACTTTTACCTCTCTTCCTTCACCTCTAATCACACCATCATTTTTATAGTCACCTAGAGGATAGATGAAGAAGAACACCCCATATCTTTCATGAGCACAAACTTGAAGGATACATAGTTAAATTAATCCACCATGGATAATCATGATTACACTTTGGTCAAAGTTGTTAATAAGTTTTGGCACTATATCCTCAAGAACAAGGTGCATGCCATTGTTTTTTATCCAACCATTAAAATCATGTTAAGACAAAAAATGGGGGAATCTAGACGTTGGTGGGTGACTAAGATAAAATAATATGACCTAGAAATCAATCATACTTGAGTGGTAATAGGTCAAGGCCTCACTTAGATTATCACCTAAATTGACCCAATAATTACTATAGTGTAATTAGATCAAACAAAAATGGCTAACCATGACCAGTATGATTCGATTATCCATTACCTTCTCTATGGGATACCTCTTATAAGATTGAACAAATCATAGAAAATAGATCTAAGGCTGAAAACATCTCATCACATGTTAAATAAAATATCACTCTATCAAAAAATTTATGAAGGCATATACCTAAGATGGATATCAAAATAATAATAAAAATAGATCATGACTAGATTTCATGAAAAGTTAGGCAGTGGTCACCCATTAAGAATGACAATGACCAATAAAATTCTAAGATATGGGTATTATTAGCCCACCATATTCAATGATTCACACACTCATGTCCACACCTACCATGAGTGTTATACATTCAATAATAAGTAATTCCATGTATTGATGCCCCTCCAACCTATAATAAAATAATGTCCTTTCACTCAATGGGGACTCAACTTCATAAGAGTCATTAACCCAATTTCATCATTTGACCACAATTTTATACTCACAAAAACTTATTATTTTACAAGGTGAATAAATTCTATGGCCATAAATAATATCATATCAAAATAATTAAAAACGTTCCTTGAATAAAACATAACTACATAGTTTGGCAAAAAAATTGAATGAAGCGTTGGGACGCGCTGGGCGCGTTGGGAGTGTTGGGCATGCTGGGCGCGCTAGAAGTACTCCCAGAATTAGAATCTGAATGTGCAGGGAGGTAGATAGAAGATGCCCTTCCAAAAGGGGGAAATGAAGGATGGAAGGTAAATGGAGAATTGGTGGTGGAGAACCAAGAAGGAGGTACTAAATGTGGAGGGACAGCAGGAGAGGAAAAAGAAAATGAAGGATCTGAATTTTTTGTTGATAAAAAGACTGGGATACCTTTGAATGGATTGGATCCTTTTTGTGGTACCAGTACCTCCCAACAAGATTATTCTCTTGCTGTGTTGGGGCAGATGACTGAAAAGGAGAAAGAGAATGGGCATTTAAACAAGGAAAAAATCTTAGAAGTGCAGAAGGCAGAGTACTCAGAACAAAAGAAGTGGTCCTCTTTGTTTGGCAAGAAACCCAATGAAAAATTTCTCTTCCCACCGGTTATTACTAAATCATGCTGGGAGAAAGGTGAGTTCCAAGTATTTATCCCATATCCTTTAATTGATTTTTTTGTGTCTTCTTTGGAATTCACCCTAGTGGGTAAATTTTTAGGGGCAAGACCAGATATAGAATCCCTTACCAAGATGGTTAAAAGGAAATGGGTTATTCGAGGAGATGTTGAAATGGCTCCTATGTTGAATGGTTTCTTTTTGTTCAATTTCAACTGTAAAGAGGACATGAATATGGTTCTGTGTGGAGGACCATGGTCTTTTGGCAAATGCTCTTTAACCATTAAAAAATGGGAGCCCAACATGGACCTATCAGATTCTTTCTTCTTAAAGACTCCCATTTGGGTAAGACTTCCTGGACTTCCCTTAGAGTTTTGGCATGAGGACATTTTTAAAGGTATAGCCAGCTCTTTTGGTGAACTAGTGGCATTAGATAATGCAACGGTTACCAGATCCAAACTTCAACATGCCAGACTTTATGTTAAAGTTGCAGATTTGAATAATCTCCCAGAAAAAGTGGATTTAATTTCTAAGCATGGAAAAAAACTCAAAGGTTTGTTTTTGAAGATTTTCCCAATTCTTGCTATGCTTGTAAAAAATAGGGGCATTGGGCCAGAAACTGTCCTTACAAAAGGAAAAATTATTCAAGTAGTGTTTTGGATGAAACAAAGACCAAGGTTCAGCACAAGAAAGTATGGATACCCAAAGAAAAAAATCAACAAGAACTAAAGAATAATGAAGATAATAAAATTCTGCATGTTGAGGAGGAGAAAGAGATCTCTATTGAAGAACCCAAAGTTCCACAATCAGATGCGGATGAAGAGTTTGTGGTTGAGAAAGACAATTTTGAGCAAGAAGGCTATGGGCTGCAATCTGAAATCACAAATCCTGAACAAAGAAAAGATGAGTTGACAGATTTAACAAAACAAATCATTGGCTATCAAAAGATAGAAGACAGCTGGGGAGATGTAGAAGACAAAACTGAACTGGAGGAAGGAAAATTATTGGATGGAGCTGAAAATAAATTAGAAGAGGATGATCCTCTTTTTTCTAAGACCAAGGTGATTCAGGCTAAGAATGTTTACCCTCTGAAGGTGCTAAAAGTTAAAGATAATGGAGAAATCATAAAGCACTTTTCAAACCAAAGAAAAGAGCTGAAAAAAAAGACCATTACAAAGGGGGTTGAAACAAGAAGCAGCAAAAAAGACCAGAAAATGAAGGCTAAACACCAGGTTTCTACTATGGATAAATCTGGAAAAGGAGATGAACAGTTTTTAAAAATGAAACTGGATGTTGGCTCTCCAGACCGACCAGGAAGAAGATCCGCAAAGAAAAATAGAGAATTAGAAAGTAAGCAGAATATTGCTGATGGTAGGCAGGCAACTATTATGGATTTTACCCCTCAAAAATAGATAGAAAATCTTTATTTGAAATTTTAGGGGGCGGAACATAAAATGGTTAATGATGTTGCCCCTATTTTTTCTTGATTTTGCTGCTAGTTTTTAGTAGGCTTAAGGATTGCTTATCCTGGTGCTTGTAATTGATCTACCTCTTTAATTTTGTCAAAGGGTTTTGGGGTCCCTTCAAAACCTGTTTTTACCTTAATCTAAAACTACATAGTTTGGCAAGCAAATCTCACTAGTTTGTGATAATGGTCCATAATTCTAATTAGCTAAACTCACTAAATATGCCTATGATAATAAAATCAAATTGAATTTCTCATAAAAATAATATCCATAGGGAAATGGGTTGGTTTATTTTACCAATAAGAACCAAATGGATGTAATCAATAAATATTTTAAGAAGTAACCTAGATATTGGCACTTTTTGCCCAAATATGCACTCTTAGTTGATCACACCAGGTACAAGAGGGCCCTTAAAATTTTACCTTACATATTTATGTATGTCCTAAATATAATATTTATATTAACCCTTAGATTAATTATGTAAAAATTCATGAAATAGTATATTGAGGATGATGGGAGAGTGAATTCAATACTATTGGATTTTTTTTAGTGGAATATACACAAGAATAAACATTGAAAAGTTTCAAAAGACATCAAAACATAGTCAAAATGTAGTTTAATAAGAAGGTAAATTAAAATACATTAGAATATCATATCTGGTTTTTATATGGGACAAATCCCATTAGAAGAGGGACAGCACTCCAAGCTAGCTCCACTCTAGATTGACTTGTATCAAATTGATGAATTGCTAGGGTAGAGTGATTTTAGGCTGAAAGACCTCTAAGTAAATGATATATATATCTATGAATGGGTAATTATTCAATAAATATTTATCATCTACACCATCCATGGTTATCTCAAAGTAATCCACCCAAAAGAGTGGATTGATGTTGTAAATATAGTTTAGGAATAGAGTAGTATTTTTATTAATTTTATTTTGTTGTGTGTTTATTTTCTACTTGTCCTTTCTTTGCTTCTTTATTTGTTTTCCCTTATTATTCTTATTTTTACATTAAGGTGTCATCATATTTGAATTTGATTTCCAAACCCAAACAAATATTAATTTGATGTTGATAAAAGGAAAATCATACACTATAAATATGAGATTGGAATCAAGCATTGGTCTTGTATTCACTGTTTGGTCTCCTCAATGGTTGGAAAAACATTGAAGACATAGTCTAGGAAGTAATAAATATAAGGAAATATCCTATTATTAAAAAATATGATAAGTGGGGCTACTCATTTTGTATTTCCTATTAATAAATAAGTAATTGATTCATAAATAACTAGGTAAATGCAAAAAAAGTTTAATTTCTAACTAAAGGTCATCACCGCACTTAATGAACATCAAAAGGTCATCCTAAATTAATTGATAAGATAATAGCTCCCTTGGTTCTAATATTAAACTAAATTAACCATTAACATTGACTACATTGGTTCAAAACCCTAATGGATCAGAAATATAAGAAAACATCAAGACTAAAGGAAGTCTAAAATTTTAAGGAGATTTCAAAGTCTCTTCCTAAGAAGGGGCAATTTGGGTAACCTCCATTCTAGGCTTTTTGGTCTAGCTAGTAATGAATAAATTCATAGATTAGAGTCAAGGTTATATCTATTTGGTACATGGACATAAGGTTTGAAGTAGATAAATTATCAAACCTTACCTTCCTCAGCTAATATATGCAAAATATTAAGTACCTTTTATTAGTTTTGCACACCTAGCAACCTCTAAGCTTGATCATGAATTTGGAGAGAGACCAAAAGGAAATGAATCAATAGTCACATAAGATGAACTATTTATTTAATTATATCAAAATATGTTATGTTATAAAGTAAAATTAAGTGCTTTTTTATCTTCTTGTTCTACTAAAAAAAGTTTTTGGTAGCTTATCCACTTATTCATTAATAAAAGTCTGTAGTCTGGGTTATAAATACTAGACAATGTTTTCCCTACATAGTCACCATTTATTGTCACCAACACATCCATTTTTAAATAAGAAAATGGCACCTTTGAAGTACATAAATTTTTGAAATCCCTTGGCCCTATATCAAGCCTAGTCTAGTCCTCATCTTGTCAAAATATTGAGCTTCTATTAAATTTTCATTCTTGGTTATTTTCTATAATTATGATAATAGCACATTTATTTATGTTTAACACCTTTCATTTCTATGTATTTTAAATGGTTTGGTCACATTGTTATTGATAATTATTTTTCCATAAATAAATTTTTTGGTCACTAAATTTTCCATTCAGTAAATATTTAAAATAGGTATTTCCTAGAGTTTGTCATAGAGCCTCATTCTTGAAGTTTAGTTTTTGGATCCCAAAGCCTCTTTTATGATAGGTAAGTATACCATTTCTTATGAGGTTATTTTTTAATGACTTGGTTTTTTTTACATTTTTAAGGTCCCATTGGTTTTGGAGCTATTAAAGCCCTAGGAGGTCTGATCTAATGAGAGAGTACCACAAGTATTCATACACCCAGAGGTGTTAGAGTTATCAAATCCCTAAGAGGGTTGATCAAATAAGAGAGTGACACATGTATATATACATATAGAGGTTTTAGAGATATTATATCCTTGAGAAACCAAATCTAATTATATATCTCCACATGTATTTGTATACCTAGAAGTGTTAGAGATATCAAAACCACAAGAGACCTAACCCAATAAGAGAGTACCATGTGTATTTTTACACCCCAAAATGGACAAATAAGTCCTAGAATAGCCTGATGAGTTAAATAATGGTGAAAATGAGGATTCCTAAACTAGTATTATAATGTTTCATATATTTAGTATAATTAGGTGGCCAATATAGATAGGGAGAGCTACCAAGTTGAGGAAGTAACCCACTACACCAAGTCATCAAGTACATATTGTAATTATTAATGTGAAAATGACACATGGATGATGTTGATATACTTATAATGCCATGATGTTTGTATTTAAGTGTGTTCCTAAAAAATTCTCTATATTTAATAGCTAACATAGGTGGTTAAAATATTTACACCTGGGCAAGTTTAATCATATCGAGCTAATCTAATTAAGGCTTGACTGTGAAGATAAAATATAAGCCTTAAAAATTTAAATTAAGATCGATCCCATCAACTTATAATTTAAGTTTCATGACATAATCCTCTAAACATATTACTTTAAAATTTTCATAGAACCCTATAAGGTCCCATCCAAAATCGGCTGGTCATTATTTATCCTCTAAGAACATAAATTATTTAGAGATCTAACTTGAATTCCCTACAGATACCAAAGTACATCCTTGATAAATCCATAAAAATATAAGAGGATAAATTCAATAATTTTCACCTAAATTTTTAATCCAAAACCAAATAAATAATTCTAGGATACCACCTTCCTATAGGGGCATCACAAGATTTAAACACCAGAATAAAATATTTAAGACAATTGAAGATATAAAGAGGCCCAACAATGATGATGAACTATAATATGATGATGTGGAATTAATTAATGATATATTATATATTATATCCTAAATGTTACATAAATATACTACCAAGCTATAATTCTTCCCATGTAGTGATCTATTTAGAAACATACTACACATTTCCTGGTGTAGCCAAGGCATTATGAATTCCTAGACCATAGGATTCAAAATTAAGTATATCTATAGAACTACCTTAAATTATTATTAAAATATCCCACACTTTTACATCACATATAACATATAGGCTTCCATTAGATGGTTGATCACCCATGATATATGTAAGGTCCTTAAGAATTGGGCTGAAGACTTTGATCAGTGGGTAAACAAGTAGGATTCTGACTCTTACACCATCAAGACCTTCTATGAGGGAGTTATAATAATTATGTTAATAATCAACCACTTATATAATGTAAGTGACACTATACATGTCAATAATATTTGGTTCTCTCTAGTTAGTATCATTCTCAAAAGGAAAGAGGTCGTAACACTTGAAAACATCATCACTATTAACATCATGCAACATGTCAATATTGTGTGGGTTGGGGGAAATTTATACATAATATTCTACTTTGTAAATTCCACTTATTCCACCCAATATTTTTGAAGAAACCCCTTACTTCCATGGGTGATAATCATGTTTATGTCTCTCTTAGTCTTCACTAAACTTTACATTCACCACTACATGCATCATATATGTGACATTTGTGACCATTTCTACCCCTTTATATACCTCAACATCATGATAAATTGATGTTATACTCTTTGAGGATATGTAGGCCATGATTATTATCATTAGTGACTATCAGTACTAATAGGACCATACTAAGATTAGGTTAGAAGCAATCCAAGTGGATCCCCTTAAGATGCCCTATATTTTCCTAGACCACCTTACCAAGTAGGAGATCACTTGGAAGCTATCGAATGGCATCATGGGTCTCTACCATGTTATAAATTATAAGGTATACTTACCATCCACCATATTTATTAGGTTTTATGAGTATAGGACTTTTTATATGCTACAATTCATTACCCTACATTAGGACTCCTAAAACCTCACTAAGGCTAACAATAGTTAGTGGGATTCCCATAAAATGGTAAATGCCCATGTGAAGAATTACCAATCATGTATCAACATTAAATACCACCATGAGATCCACTAAAACAATGTGACCTAACTCAACCTTGCCAATGACATGGATGGAATTGTAAATATCAAAGAAACACATTGCTAGAGAGCACAAACACAACCTAAACTAGTGTTAAAAGAGATACCAACTTCCCCACAACCTATTATTGAGGACTTGGTGACTAGGATGAGGCTCTATGAAATGATTATATAAATTTTCCTTACTATTATAACTCCATAATCCTTGGCATATACTTCACCTATGGTAACTTATTAGGGAAACTAGCCCTAGGCTACTCATGCACTTTATTTTTAGAGTAGCGTAGAGTCTTAGGAGATCCTACCTCATGACCATCTTATGGTAACCCTAAAGGTATTGTTGGCCAATTTTGGCCTACATACAAATATTCTAATTTAATGGATGAGTTGATAAGAGTTTAAGATGGAATGAGTGGTCAAAATATATCATAGTAATTACAAATATTTTGAAACACTTTAAGCAAGCTTAAAGTGTAATTTGTTAATCTTTGAGAAGCAAGTCTTGAAACAGGTATAGAGTTGCAAGGGAAGATATTCAATAGGTTCTCATGGTGATCATGACCTTTATGGACATAAAATAGGTTTCACAAGTCTGTGAAACTCATTTTGAGCCTTGAAATTTCTTACATATACATATAAGAGCCAGACTATCATCAACATGTCATGAAGAAGTAAATAGGCTAGTCTAGTTACACAGTTAATAAATTCCATTGGGGAGCCTCTCAAGTGAAAATATTACATGGACATGATTTATTTATGCCTTAAACATCTTTTTTTAGGACCCAGAAGCACCATTGATTACCAAGCAACTAAACATGTAGAATTAACCAAAATCACAAGTAACTAGAATTTAGAAATAACACAGAATATGAGACAATACCCAATTGTATTAATACTCTTCTATAAGGAAATACAACAAAGAAGATGCCACAGTCTTCTTCCTTACATCTCTATAGCTCACACACATCTAGAGCATAAATAGTAAATCTCTTCAAGAGCTCACTCTCTCTCTTACGGTCCCAACACACAACTCAAACACAGAGTTGGTGTTCACCTCCAACCAGTCAGTATCCACTACTGCCAGTACATCGAGTATACACACATACTCAACCGAGTACACAACACACTCCAAGTAGATCTCCCATGAACTTGCAATAACTTACAACTTAAATGATCTTACTTATGGAAGGATCTACCTTGCCTTCCTCTATGCTCAATGACTGAGCACACACCATACTCCAAGTAGATCCCACTTGATCTTGCTCCTTGTTGTGTTGCTATCACCTTGATCCTGCTGCCACCTACAGATAAACCTAGTTCTACACACTTGCAAACCTTAGACATCGCACACACATACACCTACAAATCAATGATCTTACTTACCACATGTAGATCTCCTAATGTGGCCTTGCACACTTAATGACCAAGATCCTACATACATGAAGAATCCTTCTAATTCTCCAAACCAGCACCCATACTTGGCACTATGGCACTAGGAGGAACACACCTTGCTCTCTTCCCTCTGAAGGAGCTAATTTTTTTGCTCTCTTACTCTCTAGCACAAATTACAATACAGCCCATGAGTCTATTATATAGATCTCATGCAAACAATAATTAGACACCTAATTACAATAATTAGATCCATAGCTCAAGACTATAATTAGCCTTCTTCATGCAAACAACCAGTTCATTAATGAACTATCTATAGAACTTGCAGTTTGGAACCGCACAAGTGACTGATGTCGGTCCCTGTCTGCCTGGGGGTGATCGACATCGACCAATTTCTGACTGTCATCGATAGCTTCCTATCTCCACCTGACTGACGTCAGTTAGCCTGACTGACGCCAATGACTATGACACTCAGAAACCTCCTCTAATGTTTGCATTAGTGAAGCTTTTAGCTCCATCACCAAACAATCTCCCACTTGGAGATAAATAGTTGCACTGTACCTATACCTGTACCCCATCTAATCTATTTCTTGGCTTGTATCCCTCTTCAAGATTAATCCTGAAGACCAACCACCACAAATCCTATGGTGCACCACCTGTCATCCAAGTAACCTACCACATCTAAACCTACAAACCCATGTAGTGAAGTCCTAACCCTGCATAGCATGTATACCTACTGCTGGTCCCTCTCAAATACCTGAGAACCCACTTCCCCGAATTGGCTCCTAACTCTCTGACAGCTCCCACTGCTGGGGAAAACTTAGGTCTATACTAGACCTCATGTGATTTTAGACACTGAACTGTCTAGCCCTTGGTGTGCTCTAGTTCTACATCTTGCGTATTGAACCTTGCTAACACCTGATTCACATCAGCTCCCACTGGAGACAAAATCAACCTGTGATCTTCCATGTCTCTCATGCCAAAGAATTTCACTACTCCAAGTTCCTCATGACATGCCACTAAACTAACCTTACCCTTAGCTTAGTAAAACCTTGCATGTACGAACCTACTAGCTAGCATACCATCCACATATAGTAATAGGATAATGTTGCAATCATTATCCAACCTGGTAAGACAAACACAATGGTTACACTGACATTGACTAAAGCCCTACTTTGTCATCCACCTGTCAAAACCTGTACCACTATCCTATAGCTTCCTCAAGACCATATGACCTGGCCTTCCATCTCACATATCCATTCTCTCTATTCTTTAACTAAGGTATCCATTCATCTTTCAATGCTTTCATATCGATTGGCAACCCTACCAAATCTCCTGTTTGGTTCTGCATCCTAATCATGCCATGCTCCCACTGTTTCCTAGATCCTTCCTGCTCTACAGTGAGCAACAAGTATAAAGAAGAGGAATAATGAATTTGAGGCTTACTTACACTTTTAGTCCTCCCCATGGGTGTTTGAGACTCCTTGACAGCTTGTTGTCTGCCCAAAATCTGTCTCAATGACTGACCTCAGTCACCACATAGTTTGCATCCGACTGACATCAGTTTCATGTGACTGTCCAAGTCACTAACACTAATTATCCTACCAACATCAGTCTCCTCCTACCCAACACCACTGACTTCTCTGGTCTGTACATGATTGACATCGGTACCTATCTGTTCGACGTCAGTTCCCCTTGATCAACGCCGGTACTTGTATATACATGTGAGTGATAACTTTTTACCTACAAGCTTACTTTGAATCAATCCCATGTCCAAACTACCCTACTTAGAGGTATCCAACCCCATCCACTAATCTCTATCCATCATCTCCTCTAAGAACACCAAGGCTTTCTAGTTCTTAAGTTTATCAAATACATCAGTCTTCCTTTTCCTGCAATAAACACAATCCTTTCTTGTAGCATCCCACTACTCACAAAAATCTCAGTCTATGCTCTCTAAAGCTGAACTCTTACCATTTGTCTTAAGAACATCCATTCCCTTCTCACTTATGTGACCAAGCCTACAAAGCCACAACTGTGCAACAGAAGTGGAATCAGTAATACAAGCAAGTAGATAAAGAGTACCTACTTTCTTACCACATGCTAATTCAAGTGCATCCTTGGTAACATTCCCAGAATCCATTGTGAGAGTTATTGTGCATCTCTCATCACCCAACTTTTCTAAAGCAATTAGCTGCATCTTCAAGATTGGGACCTGCATGACCTTCTTCAACACCCATGTGTTGGCCGCCTGCAATTTCAGCCGCACTTCCCCTTTGCCAACCATGTGACAAGGCTCACCAACCCCTCTAATTAGGGTTGCATGGAAAGAGGCAAAAAAATCTATAAAACAAGATTCTACTTTATCCAAGGAACATTCCAGAGCATCTTGTGCAACAACACCTACAACATTTGCTTCTTTAGTTCCTTCATGCTGATCTGCTACCAACCAACAATCTTTCTTTTCCTACTCTTTCTTTCCATAACACCGTAATTGACCATTCATGTTTTCAATTCCTCTATTATTAGCTTACTTTCTTCTACCGTTGCTATACTTCCACTCAATCAGAAACCCCTAAGAGTGACTTGTAATCAAACACAAACTTGCTCCCTGCAACCTTAGCTCTGATACCAACTGTTAGGACCCAAAAGCACCATTGATTACCAAGCAACTAAACATGTGGAATTAACCAGAATCATAAGTAACTAGAATTTAGAAATAACATAGAATATGAGAGACAATACCCATTTGTATTAATACTCTTCCAGAAGGAAATACAACAAAGAAGATGCCACAGTCTTCTTCCTTACATCTCTAGAGCTCACACACATCTAGAGCATAAATAGTAAATCTCTTCAAGAGCTCACTCTCTCTCTTATGGTCCCAACACACAACTCAAACATAGAGTTGGTGTTCACCTCCAACCAGTCAGTATCCACTACTGCCAGTACACTGAGTATACACACATACTCAAATGAGTACACAACACACTCCAAGTAGATCTCCCATGAACTTATAACAACCTATAATTTAAATTATCTTACTTATGGAAGGATCTACCTTGCCTTCCTCTATGCTCAATGACTGAGCACACACCATACTCCAAGTAGATCCCACCTGATCTTGCTCCCTGTTGTGTTGCTATCACCTTGATCCTGCTACCACCTGCAGATCAACCTGGTTCTACACACCTACAAACCTTAGACCTCACAGACACATACACCTGCAGATCAATGATCTTACTTATCACATGTAGATCTTCTAATGTGGCCTTGCACACCTACTGACCAAGATCCTACATACATGAAGAATCCTTCTGATTCTCCAAACCAGCACCCATACTTGGCACTGTGGCACTAGGAGGAACACACCTTGCTCTCTTCCCTCTGAAGGAGCTAATTTTTTTGCTCTCTTACTCTCTAGCACAAATTACAATACAACCCATGAGTCTATTATATAAATCTCATGCAAACAATAATTAGACACCTAATTACAATAATTAGATCCGTAGCTCAAGACTATAATTAGCCTTCTTCATGCAAATAATCGGTTCATTAACGAACTGTCTATATAAATCACAATTCAAAACTATACAGGCGACCAACGTCAGTCCCTATCTGCCTGGGGGTGGCCAATGTCGACTGATTTCTGACCGTCATTAGCAGCTTCCTGTCTCCACCTGATTGACGTCGGTTGGTCTGACTGATGCCAGTGACTGTGACATTTAGCACCCTCCTCCAATGTCTACATCAGTGAAGCTTTTAGCTCCACAACCTAACATCTTTTACAAATTACATGTCTTGATGAGATTTTTATCTCAAGATATAAAGCTTCAAAGTTAGACTTGTAGAGTGAAATGTGATCAAGAATGTCAAGTTAAAGATATAACAAATAGCCATTTAAATTCAAATATTCCCAGATTGAATGTGGAGATAAAAAGTGTTCAAATATTAGGAGATAAGATCAAATCTAATGGTGATAAATGATTTGATAGAGTTAGTGAACCCTAACTATCCAATGGCATACGTTTGATCATGCATCAAAGATCAAAAATGAGCATCAAGTTAAAAGGTCATCATAAACATGTTGATGACAAGTGTTAAGATATCATGTACCTAAATAGAGATCAAAAAATGCATGTCAACTAATAAAGATAGTGGGACCAAATAGATTGATGGTGCAGATTAAATCATACAAATAATATCTAATGGTGAGTAATGGGTCAATAATTTAGATAATCTTGAAGACAAATGAGAACCTACCAAGTGTCTCAACCACATTAGACTAGAAGAAGATATATGGCTCATGTTCATTTGTAACAAAGAACATCGATGGTGAGCAAGAGGTCAAAGAGTAAGTAGGATCTTGTGGAACAAATGAAGAGCTAATAGGTGGCATAATTTAACAAGGATGAGATCAAGATATATGATCACTATTAAAATTCAAAGACATGAGACTTCAAATAGAGGTTAAATATGTGAACTAGGTCGACCTAGAGAAATGTTTCAAAAGGCATATGTCACCATTAAAGCTCAGTCAATAATTTTTAATCATGGGGTAAAATGATATAGTTAGGATGGTTATGATGAAGTCACATCACCATTAAATCATATTCTCAACATCTAGTTCAAATATTTAGAACTTGTAGAGCCCATCTTTTGGGGTTGCAAAATTTTTTCATGAATGTGATCATTATTATTTTAAGATATGTGTAAATAATTCTCATCTTTCATAAATGCTTATAGGAAAAAATAGGTCTATCTAGTCCTAATACAAAGATCAAAGATGGTCAGATAGTTTTTGAATAGGGATCAAGAATAAAGCTACATGGCCTATAGGATTTTCATCGATAGGAGAACTATAGGAAAAAAATAAAGGAGACTGGTTTTCATCTATAGTAAACCTATGTTCAAATATTGAAATGGGGTAGATGAATTATTATGAAAAAGTGTCTCATATTTGATATAGCCAAATACTGAACAAGAAGGTACTTAACACCACTCAAAGTAGACATGTCATGGTTCTCTCAAATTCAAGATATGAAGATTTTGTCTTCATAAGCAAGTCAAGTGGGAGATGGCATAGAAAATCAAGGAAATAAATCTAGTGATTATATCATAGTGAAACATTTAATTATTGTCTAGATATTAGGATACTTCTTCCTTGAAATTATCATGACTCATCATCTACATAATAGATTCTTATCTTCTAGTGCATATTTCTTAGCCAATGAGAAAAAATTGAAGACTAATTGAAGTAAATGTAAGATAATTTTTTGATGAAGGATTAGTATTGATTGAATTAAAAGGTGGTAGAGCATTCATTAAAAGTGGTATCTCATTTATTGTTCTTGGTTAATGTGATTCCTCTCTTCTCTCTTCCCTTTTTCTATATATCACCCATTCTTTCCCATTTGTAAAAAGATACTCTTTTTTGGGAGCATCAAGGGACTCTTTGAGATATTGCAATATATGATCATTTTGATAAGGCTAAACCCTATCAAAAATATGTAAGAACTAACTCTTAAATCAATAAAGGAATTCTTTTACCTATCTCTTGCCTTGGATCAGTGTTTAGTGAGTTATGCATGATGGAGTTGTGAAGAAGATTCTTCCATATCCATTGTCCTCCTTCCTTACCTCTTCTAAGGTAATGCCAAGCTATTTTCAAGTATAGATTAGTGTTTTGGTTTAGCTTAGTCCATGAAACACTTATGCATTGGGCTAGATTGTGAGGTAGTGTGAGATAGCATTATCTTCTGTAGATCTGGTGTGGGTTCAATCTTATAGGAGTTTCCCATTTTTATTTTGTGCATCACCTTTTAGAATTCTTAAGAGCCCTATTTCCCTTTTCTAACCTTTTTTCCTATGATGAAATTAGTATAGGTGATCCATCAAGAGGAAGTTGGCCTTTTTTGGAGGTTCGACCATACCATAAGTGACCCATAGCCTGGGGTTCTTCCCATAGTGTAATTCAATTAGAAAAAGCCAAAAGAACCCTCTTGAAATGTGAAAATTGATGATACAATAGGCATTAACCCATATTTTTGGTTTATTAAAGTAACTCCTTACATCTTCTCTTGTCCTCCCAACCCAAATGTATCATATCCCTATTATTTCCCCTTTCACATTACCCCAGACAAGTACCCAAGTTTCCCCTAATCCATTAACTTTATTTACATTTAGTGTTCATGGTTTCCCAACCTAGTTGTAACATCCCCCTATTGAAAATACTCTAGTGTTGTCCCTTATAAGTTCCCAAGTTCCCCTTAGCCCTATATATTCTACAATATTTGGTGCACCAAGTTTCAAGATCCATTTTATCCCATTGTAGAGTTTTAAGATCCATTTTGTCCCACTATAGATATAACATCTTGGTCAGTGCCATCAATTAATCTTGAGGTATTCATATATGTTGTCACATCCCCTAACATTACCCCAATTCATGTTTCTCATATAGTTATAATATCCCCTACATTAACAATGGCCCTTGAAAATTTAGTCCGTCATAATTTTATAATTACACTGAGAGAATTGATGACTATGACTACCCTAGTCTCTTAGGCTCTTGTAACTTCCAACACTTCAAAAAGTTTATAAGTGACTACTACACATTTTTAGGATCCATCTAGGACACTCACTTCAATTTTGACAATGCCATAAGTGAGATCCAAGTATATTTATACTAATAATCCAATCATAATTATGCCTTGACCACCCCCTTATCTTACAATCTCACTCATAGTGCCATCAACCTCCCTCTCCCTTACACCAGTCTCCCAATGACTCAACTTTAATTAACCAATTTACTCATCTTTCACATGCAATGGGCCCCAAGTGTCCATGACCCAAGACCAAGTAACATCCAAATTATTCCCTTAGACTTCTCATTGGGCAGCTTCTCCATTTTCACCCATGTTCCCCCTTCATTATCCATCCCATTTCAATTTCCCCTTCTATTCTTACCTCCTCTACCCATGCCTACACCCTCCACTTTAGTTTTAATTAACCACATTGTATCATCTTCTATTAATTATAGAATAATGGAAGTACCATGTTGGATGGGCCTTATTGAAGCATTAAGGTCACAAAGGCTATATATGGTCTACCAAGGATACTCTAATAGCTAGTTGTAATTTTATTGGGATTCAAGTATAATGAAGAGGGTTTTCATATAGAATTTTAAAAAATATATGAACCTTGTAGTATGGAAAATGAAGTGGGGCCTATTATCTATCACAAATAATAAGACTATCATGGGGAAATAAAATATTTTATAAGACCTAGTCTCTACAATCAAAGCCACCAATAAGCTCACATATAATTTGATGGAGAACCTCAAGGACCAAGTCAGGACCCTAGACTCCCATGTGATAATCCCATTCCATATTGGCCTCATTTTAAAAATTTAAACTCACTTGTATATTTATTTATATCTCTTTGAAAGGTGACTAGATATCTATCTAAAAGTAATGTGCTCTTCTAAAGAACACAACAATATTTAGATAAAATCATCAAAGTTGATAAAAAATGCAAGAACATTATGTTGATCATAAATAAAGGGATGTTATAAGAGCCCAAACTCATGCTTCTCATAGATTTGAATTTATATCAAACATTCATGGGGAAAATGAGGATTATACTAAAATATTGGCATAGAGATGTTTAGGCCACCATCAGGCCCATTGAGAAAAGTAGCGGCCATATTATTTCTTAATTAAATTAAGTTAGCATCATAGTACTCTTTCATATAGATAGAATTTAACTCGGCTTTGATAAATTATGGGTCCACCTAGAACATTTTAAGGTGGAAATGAAGAGGATGGTGGTAAAGGCCAATATAGATAGAGCATGGGCCATCCTAGATCTTTCCATGCAATAAACCATGAGCATTACCCAAGTCAACAAGGTAAAGGTTTTATTAGAATCCCCTCTTAAAGTTCATGATAGGTTATTGACTCCTAAGAGTGTTATTTCAAGATCCATCTATCAATTTATTGAAGCTTGATCAGGAGGGTAAATTTGTGGCATAATAATTGTCTACTCAACAATATTCCCCAAAGTATATAGTAAGTGTACCCCCATTGAGCTAAAACTGTATATACTTATGGTTCAAAATGGGAATATGTTGTCAAAACTTTGGGCTACCTTTAGATATTCTTTGTCTTTTCTAGGGTTTGATGGTAATAATTGGATTTATAACCATTTTGAGCAATGATGAATTATAATGGGATTATATTATATTTGGAGGTAGACCCCATCTCATCCCTATATATGTTTATTTGCATCTTATTGTAAAGGTTGGTAATTTTCATAAAATAACATTAAAATATTAATACATAATTTTGTCTTTATATTAATGTGTTTTGTTTTCATGAATTTTTTCCAAATTTATATTATATAATGCATGATATTGGTGTTAGGATCTTAATAATATACCTTTTATAATGTATGTGATAGTTATTATGGGTAACATGCTATTTTAACTAGTCCTTTTACTCTTTCCATTTTCATTTAGATCATTGTGATATTATGTGCAACTACAAATAGTTCATTATATGTTTATTCTTAGAAAGCATTATTGGGATCAGGTATACATCATTTTCCATCTACTTGCTTCCCTACGTGGTTAAAGTTTGACCTCATGTGAAACTTAGCATATAGTGGTAAAACTGTAGTTGGACACATATTTGAGTCTAACTCATAAATGTTCTCTAACTTGCCAAAAACATTTTTTCTCTTCCTTACCCTTCCCTCTCCTTTGAATTTATTTATTATCTTTAACCTTCCCCTATTATTTAAAAATTATGAATAAACTTATTCAATTAGTGAACCCATTAAATTATACTAGATAGTATATAAAATTTTAGTGTGAATCAAAACAAGGAATTGAACCTCTAGTGGTATCACCTCATCCCTCAAAGATATATTCTAATTAAGTTATCCCATGGACCCCTATTCCTATAACTTATGCATTGGATTGTTTCAATGACAATCCTAAAATTAGATGATGAAATTCCCTTATTTTTTCCCTGATGTAAATCAATGAACCTAATCCAATACATGCATCATAAGGTGTCGAATGATGAGAAAATAGATACATTATTTTACTATGATGCGACATTGATATACATGGATAGCGTAAAATAGTTTTCACTTATTATATGCTTCATGGATGTTATTTATATTATATGTAGGCTATTAATTATTTGTATATTATGTTTTTCCCTTGGTGTTATGTGTGTGACATATTTATGTCCCTTGTGTGTGGCCCTTAGTCTTGTTTGTGATACATCTTTATGTATTATGTGCATGGACCTTGGCCTTATTCTTGTGACATGTTTATGTCCCTTATTTTTTTCCTTGGCATTATGCATGGAAATTCAAGCTTATAAGTATATTAATATAGGATTTCCATTGATAGTATGTAGCTTGTTGAACTTATTGAGTTTGATGAGATTGTTGAGTTTCAAAGTGTCATGATACATATCACATATCTCCTCTTTATGTGTGGTTCAATGATTCACATCATGCACCTCCTTACTATATAATATTTTTTAGTGATTGTTACTATAGTGTATTAATTGATACATTTATCTTGACATGACACTTATATGACATGCATTACATATGTTATATGCATGCCTTGATGACATACACTTAATTATGATGGCATATTCTCCACATGTTGACATTATTTTACATGATTAAATATTTATACATATTTTAAACCCTAAAATAGTGTATCTAAGTACTTGGATTTAACCTATATTTTCTTTAAAGGGGTACATATAAATGATAATACACAAGGGTAATAATTAGATCTACAACATATCAATTGTGTGCTAAACTCAGGTATAACATATGTTGAATTTATAAAATTAATAATAAGATAAATATAAAAATTACAAATCATTTATGTATAGAAAAAACAAAGAAGGAATGTACTTATCTAGTTTTGATGTTAACATATTTCTTTATCTAGAATAGGTAGGAAATAAATTGGGAGATGATTCTAGAATAATATCCAAATTTTGGATTAAGTGCCTCTAGATCTCCAAACACTTACATTAGCTTGGGATGGTTGCATTGATGTTATTATCTATGTTTGATGAATGTGTCCTATATATAATACCTATTTGAAAAAGGTCCAATCACTTAGATGCTTCTATTTTTGTCTTCTTATTTACTCTGGTACATTCATATATAGGTCATAGATTGATGCTTCTCATGGAGTTCCAAAACCCTAGTTCTTCATCTTCATGGTGACCTTGGGGGAAATGGGTTAGTCATAACATGGTGTATAGCTAACCCAAAATACCCTATTTTCAATGAGAACTTCCTAAATAGTCAGTAATATAAATAAGTCCTTAAACTAATGTAGTTATTCCCTATTGTTGGCTTGTGTGTGAATCATGCAATATGTGCAAAGCAAGTACAATAATGATCAACATATAAAATATATATCTTGGGTTTCTCCTTCAATAATTCATACATTTGTATGTTTTGTCCCTATGAATGATATGAAAATAGGATAAAATAGGAAGGCTTTGCTTTATTAAGTGCTTTGATAAGTTGCCTTGGTCTATGCTAGGTTTTATAGGATAGTAATGAATAAGGATTGATATTTTATTAATATAAATCCCTGTATATAATTAACTTGCATCAAATCACTTATGCCAACCATTATGATATGTTCCATTTATAAATTACATGACTTCAGGGAACTAGACACTTGTATCAGGTTAGGACACTAACATCAATGTATCTATCCTAGACATTAGTGTCCAGGGAGAAACAAAGTAGGTAAAGACTTAGAACTTGTAGAGATGGAATATAAGTATTTTTAAATAATTTTTGGAAAGATAAAATGTTTGGGTCATAAAAATGATACTAGCCATACTAATATATAGGCCAAGGGGCATAAGATAGAGTATATGTATGACTTATGGAAGTGAGAAAGCTCCAAAATTGAGAGGAAAAACCAAGGTATGAGTTTTAAAAGTGCATAATACTAAGATTATACATAATTTATAAATATCATCTACACTTTTCCCATTTATCCTACTAATGAAAATTCTAGTTTAAAGGAAAAGAATGCATACTTGGGTGTGTATAACATACCTTGTCTTTGCATTTTCTCAATTTGAGTTATTTATTAGTGATTGATCTATAATCAAAATCATGTTGAATCATATAATATATTCATATAATATATTATTTAAATTATAGATAATATTGAATTTTAAAGAGCAAGGTTTAGGAGTACATCTATGTGTCGATGTAACCACCTTGCCTGTTGGCAAGTTGATTTGAAAAATATGTATAATTTTAAGGTTCTAAAACTAAGATTCAGACATATATATAATATGAAATTTTCATATTTCTAAGGATAGACAGAGAGATATTGGAAGGCACATGCCCCTAACCTTGGAGAAAAGGTGAGTTTCCACCTGGTAATTGAGATTAGATCAATTGTATAACCCAATGAAACTTATAACTTGGTGAGGTTGGATGATATAATCAATTCAAACCTAAAAAATTGGAAAGATTGAGTGATTTCATCACCTCAACCATACCAAAAATCAAACTAAATACTACATTAGATTGGCTCAATAAAGTTTATAAAAGTCTTATCAAGGTATCATTACATAAAAATATGTGATGTGGTAATAGTCCATAAAAGAGTTTTGGTATCTAAAATTGATTTATATTTTGTAATATTTGTCACAAATTGCATAAAATATGCACCTTAAATTGTATCATTTTGAAACTATGTATAAAAATGGTATCAATGTATATAATTCTACCACAACTATGAATCTTAATCATATAATTATGTGCTTTGTCCAATTCAAAAACTTTGTAAATGTGGAGAACATACTTCCAAAGCATGCCCCCATTATATATGTATAAATTTTAAATTTGATATGAGTTCCAATTTTAATAACATGTTTCTAATATATTTATCCACTATAATATGAAGATGTTGGATAATTAATAAGTGTGGAGAACATGTTTCCAAAGCATGACCCCACTGAACCTCAAAACTATGCCAAGTGCAGATAACATGCCTCTATGACATGCCCATATTTACATTCCCACCCTTATAGGTGAGGTAAAAACTATAAATTTGTAGTTAACTCATCTCAATTGGATAAGATAACCATATAATTATGAATGAACCATGCATCATATATGAGAACATGTCTAGGTAGGTATAACATTGAAGTGCATAGAATAATGTGATCACATGAAGGCTTAAGATGGATTATAAGGATCATGGAAACTTATAAGTATCAATTAATAAAATATAAAAAATAAAACAAACACAAACACATAAGATAACTCAAAATCAATTCAAAAGCTAATGGTCTAAAGAGACCACAAATAATGGCCATATTCAAATGCTACATAATCTAAAGAACATGACTTAGTCAAATGTCCAAAAAAGTAAGATTGACATATTAAAATATACATACAAAAAATAATGACATATGAAAATTTTAGAAAGATCATACATAGGCATGGGGACTACAAACAAAAGAGCATATTTAAATGCTCAAAGAAATAAACAATAGAATTGCAATAATAGTAAGGAAGTGCATAAAAAAAAGCATAAATAACCAACATAAAGATGTCATAGTATCCCATGGATAAAACGTGTTAGGAAAAACAAATCTAATGTGTATAGAATATCAAGTACCCTATGTAAGATATAATCATGGATAAAGTCATGTGTAAGTACATATGTGAGCTCAAACATGATAATGAAATGTGATCATTGAACCATATAAACTTTGTGTATTAGGATCAAATAAGTGGATACCCCTAATGTCTACTTGACATGAGTATAATGAAGGCCCAATATATTAAATATCAATAAATCATGTATCTTTGTAAGCTTGTATCACACTCAAGTAGAAATATGACACACATGTGCATGTAGAGGTAACTGAATATTCCATCCATCAATATGGAACTAACACATAGATTCAAAAGAGCCAATAGAACATGTAGGTGTTGAATATATTTTTTTTATTTTTGAGTGTTTTTTATTTTTTTGGTATTTTTAGAGTATGTGGAGCTTTTCAACCTTAATTTGGATCCTTTGGATTATTGTAGTGATAACTGAGGTTATCACCACACACAATGAAATCTAGATGGGAATAAAAATTATTGACTATAATAATCATGTTGTAAATTGTTTGTGCTTTAGATTCTAACATTGTATGTGATGTATCTATTTTAGTACCAAGTGTATCATCTTCATATGTTATGTAATTAGTATCATCAATATCATACCAAATTTTATTAACATTAGTATCATAATAATCAATGTAATAATTATTATAGGAAAAGTGTAGTGTCTTAAGTTGTTATTGAACATTTGATATACCATTAGGAGTATCTATATATGAATAAGGAACCGTGCCATACTATGGTTGTATTTTTTTATAGTATGCCATTCTTTGTATATGTGTGCACCTTAGATGTTAATACCTTATGAACATCCTAAGATATGTGGTTTGGCTTGCTTATATCTATATTTGGTTTTATACTTTATGGATAAGTATTAAATTGATATGTACAAGGTCATGTAAGTATAAATAGATCATGTGGTAAGGTATCAAGTGGATCAAGATGAAATATGCTCAACTTATCATCTACCATATTGGTATTAATAATAGTATCACCACTGTCATAATCATTTTGAATTGTAACCTTTTTTTGTATTGATTAACAAAGGGATATTACATGATTTAGTATTTGGTGGTTTGAATATTATTGGATCCTTTTGTAATGGTGTTTTATCTAGTTATTTGTTATTTTGACCATTCTCTTGATTTGAATTATATTTTGGTACTGATACTTATTTTTTTGGTACTTTTGATTTGGGAGAGGTACTCATAATGTGAGTGGTTTTCATGGTTGATGTATCAATGATACGATCACCACTACATATGTTACTTTATATTTTGTTCAATGTTTATAACATTTTTCTCTAAGGTATTTATAACTTAAAGGAGAATTTAAACTATAAGCCCACTAGGATTTAGAATATCAACTTGAGTAGTCACCAAAGGGATGTAAATATGGTTTGAGTATTTATAAGAATTGAAAATGGCATTTAGTTGAATCATTTTTCAACTCCATGGTAGATGTAGTAATAGTAGTTTTAGGAAACAAAGGTTGGAAGACATAATCTATGATTCTAATAGATTTAGGTTTATTGATTGGTATGGAATTAGTTGAAGTACCTTTTAAAGACTCACCATCACCAGTGAAGTAACCTTAGTTTTATCATGTTTACTTATTTCATCTCTTACAATATACAAAAATGCATCTATTAATACCTTGTTATTTTTGAGATGAGTAATCAATGCCTCTTTACCTTCCATTTGGAAACAAGTTTTTGCATTAAAATTTTCCATTTCTTTACAAATGAAAATTTTAAAATTTATAATAAAATATAATAATCAAGAAAATAGAAAAATTAGAAAACCCTAATTATTTTAGGGTTTGATTCTTGAATAATAGGTTCATCAAATTTTTAACTCTAAAATGGTGTATCTAAATACTTGGAGTTAAATTATATTTTATTTAAAGGGGTATATAGAAATGAAAATGCACAAGGATGATAATTAGATTTATAGCATGCCAATTAGGTTATAAACTCATATATAACATATGCTAAATTTATAAAACTAAGAATAAGCTAAATATAAAAAAGTACAACTAAGCTATGATGAAAATGAAAAATAAGTAATTTACTTATCTAGTTTTGATGCTAACATAATTTTGGATCTAGAATAGGAAGTATCCTAGAACATGATTCTAGAACAGTCACCAAATTCTAGATCAAGTGTTTTTATAGATCTAGAAATTTATGTCAGTCTAGGATGGTTGTGTTGATGATACCATCTAGGTTTGATGTATGTGTCTTATATATAATACTTATTGGAAAAGATGTGACCACCTAGATGTTTTTTGGTTTTCCTTCACCTTCACTCTGGTACATCCATATATGGGTCATGGATTGTTGCTCATCATGAAATTATAAAACCCTAGTTCTTCATCTTCATGGTGACCTTGAGGAAAAATGGGTTAGTGAGAACATGGTGTTTATCTAATCCCAAATACCCCTTTGTCAGTGAGTCCTACATACCCAATAATCTAAAGAGGGCCTCATGTTCTCCCCTACATGTTGGCTTGTGTGTGAATAATGTAATATGTGCAAAGTAAGTACAACAGTGACCTAGATTGTAAATTGGAAAATATAGATCTTGGGTTATTATTTCATTATTTTATACATGTGTATGTGTTATCCTTATAACTAATATGAAAATAGGATAAAATAGGGAATATTTTCTTTATTGAGTGTTTGATTGAGTTTTATGATAAGTTGCCTTAGTTTATTCTAGGGTTTGTAGGTTGGGAATGAATTAGGGTTGATATTGTATTTATATCAATCCCTTTAGATAATTAACTCAAATTAAATCATGTATGTCAACCATTTGGATATGTTTCATTTACAAATTAGATAATTTTAGGGTACTAGACACTTACGTCAAGTTAAGACACTAACATTGATGCATGTGTCTATCTTATAAGTTAGTGTCTATGGAGTATGAAATTAGTTATAGACTCAAAAAATTTATAGATGGAAGATAAGTAGGTTTTAAGCATTCTAAGAAAGATATAAGGTTTGGGTCATCAACATAACACTAGTTGGACTAAGATATATGCCAAGGGACATAATATAGAATAGATGTGAGACTTATAGAAGTGGGAAAGGTTCAAAACTGAGAGGAACATCCAAGTTTTGAGTTTTCTAAGTGTACAAGGATGAGGTGATACATAATATATGAATAGATTCTATAACATAACATGATACAATTAACTCTTTCTTTCAGATAAGTGACTTATATGATGCATCCTCACCTCAAAATAGGGAATATTAGTGGGCTTATCATAGAGACATAAACCTCCATGAGATTTAAAATTTTGAGTCTGGAAAAGATTAAAAGGTTCATAAAAATTTTAATGATTCACATATCATATGGGTTCAGATATGAAACAAATATTCATACATCGGTACAAATTCTTGGGACATA
Source organism: Torreya grandis (assembly GCA_037957365.1). Classification (NCBI taxonomy): domain Eukaryota; kingdom Viridiplantae; phylum Streptophyta; class Pinopsida; order Cupressales; family Taxaceae; genus Torreya; species Torreya grandis. The sequence continues at coordinate 1,696,106 of JARHVA010001793.1, forward strand.
TTCCATGCATATGCACTCACTTATAAACACATGAATTTTAGAGTACATATTTAGATATAGTTAAATTTTATATTCCTTGTAAATACAAATAGTTTACATGAAAAAATTATAGGTTTTCACATAAAAATACATTTGGGATTTAGGTTCTAAATTTATAAAATGTAGATTCACAACATTCTATATCATTTAGCACTAATTCATGATGCATGATAGTGGTTCATGAACATACACACATTTATGTAATAAGTACTTTATAGTTTTTTATTTTTAAACACAATTCAATGTCACTGAGTAGTGATCAACCTAAAATCTATTAATTTACTTATATCAGTTGATTAATGTTTTTGAGGAAAGGTGGTTGAGGTTCATGATGCTCAATATCCTTATAATTACTTATAGTGATATCAATGTGTGGCTCCCACTTTACCATATTTATATTCAATATCAAATAAATATAATTTATTTGATTTAGTATTATTGAGGATCAATGGTACTACTCCATAATTCATGAGGGTTGGGGAACTTATCTTCACAATCCATGGTCCTACATAGTTACACAAAATTTGGATTTTATCATCCATAATTATCCAAATGGTTTAGAAAAAAGAACCATTCTCCAATGATTCATTAATGAAACATCATCTCAACTCATCTATAGGGTAAATGGTTCCACCCACATATAGGTGTATTCCTTTCTTACTCTTAAAGTCATAATTTTTTTATTATATTTCATATTTCAAATTTTACTCTATCAACATTGACTACTACATATTAATTGTAGGTTTTTTAGAGTAGGATGTACATACAGAGCATCTCCCAAAGTTGAATTATGTCTTAGACACTTAGGTATATATTTTTAATTTTAATCTATTATATTTTATGTAATTTCAATAATAGAATAAAATGGGGAATTTTTAGTTACTAAAATCTAGTATTTGACACTTGATAATGTCATTTTTGACCTAACATCACCCTTCATGACTTGTGACTAAATATATACATTTAATGATCATTATCTAACATCCAAAATATATATATGGTTTACTACATATATTTTTATGTCATTCACCTATAGTAACTCTATAAGCATATGTCAAGATAGTAAATTATCATACTAACACATATGTATATCATTATATCAATGTTTTATATCCCAAGAATAACTATCATATTTAGATAGTACTTCACATATAGTATTTTCCAATCTAATGGATTCATCCTTCACCTAGAAATTATCAAATTTAAAACTCAAATAATTCTTATGGGTTGTCCCTTTCACCTAGTGTGTTGACAGTGTGAAAAATTATCCCAAGAGTTGAATATAAATAAAAATAATATAGGATTATTAACTCATTTGGAACTTATCAAAGACATATCAAGAAAAATAATTCACATCAAGAAAAACTACCCTATTCTTCCCAAATTCCAAATCATTCGCCAATAACCCTAATATGCTAAGTATGAAGAATAATAATCCAAGCCCAAAGAAATCATTATCAAGTGTTAAAATCTATATCAATGGATGAATTTATATATAAAAGTATAAAAAATTCACATCCACATTAATGGGAATAATTACATGTCAATTAACTTCTCTCTTCATATTTTAGGATACTTAAGCAAAAAGTAATCATTAAAGGGGGTGATTAGTGTTAGCTCATCCCATTAGACTTCCCATGATTTTTTATAGATTCTACCCCTTAATAACTATAAATAGGGTTTTAAATGAAGGATATATATGTATATATTTCATTTACATGATAAAACTTCAAGATCACACATAGAGATAAAATGCAAATAGGTACACCTACCTATACCAAAATAGAAAATTAGAACATCTAGAAATAATTTTGTCTAGCTCAGAATAGGTCATTAGATAGTATTAACATGAGCCTTGAATTATTATCTATGTGTAAATATATATTTATAACTTTCATTAAGTGACTCTCAATCCCACTATCTACTTTCCCTACTTCATGCCACCTATCTTGATCCTACACAATATAAGGAAACACTAAGTATCTTATCCTTTGTTTTAATTTCCATATTTAGTAACTAACATTATTAAATATTTTTCAAGCCTTTACATTCGAATTCATGCTTAATTTTCATATCTTATAATTTTAATATTATTATATTTTCTATCTTAATTAAGATTTAAAAAATAATACAAATTAGGGTAAACTAGTAACTAAGGATGATTATTTTAATTAAAATTCATTACTTAGTATAAAAATTAAATAATTATTAGATAGATGTGTAAATATTTATATTTCTTATTATTAGAATATTTATTTATTTGTATTTCTTATGATTATCATTTTTATTTTGATTACCTTGCCAAACTTGATCACTATTTTGTTGTGGAAAGTGTGTGATTGCAGCACAAGTGAAACCCTAAATAGAGATAAGGATCATCTAGGAGAGTTGGGTAGATTCTCAATTTATAGAACATGAGAGAATAATTAGAATACAATTCAAATAAAATACATTCTATAATCAAACAATTTTAGTACATTATTCCACCTAGGAAGGTTAAAATATTATTTTATAAAAATGTTTTACTATTCAATCTTTAGTGTCTATTCAGTTGATCATGTTGTCTGATTTTATCTCTTTTATTTTTATATTTTGAATTATTGTTTGTATTCTTATGCTTTTGATATGACTGATGAGTTGTGTTTTTACATTTTATAACCTAACATGATTTATTCCATCATATTTATTATATTGATTTGTAGACATACCTATAAGTATGGACTTATGACTAAAAATAGAGGTATTAACATGTATATATAAATTTTATCCTATTGATTATGGTATTTCCATGTGACTAAAGTCATTTTATGATTTTATTTTTCAATTAGTTAATGCCCTTAGACATGTTAAACTAAAATTTCATTTTCAACTATTTATCGTTGGTTACAACTTACTATTGATGTTTAAGTTATAGTGATATTTTTATTTTATTTGACATTGATTTAAAACAATTAGACTTATTTTAGAATCCAAACCTTGTATTTTTTTCATAGTCTTACCTTTTTCTCAATAGTTTATGAAATCCTATGAGTACGGACTTATTTTTAATGATTGAGGTATTGACATGGATATTTGAGTGCTATCACACTAATACCAATATCACCATGTGACTAAACTCAATTTATGAGTTTATTTTATAACTAGTCAACACCCATATACATGTCAAAATAATATTTAATTTTCAACTTATTTTATTGGTTATAACTTAATATTGAGGTGTGAGTTATACTAATATTTCTATTTTTTAATGTTGATTTCAAATTTGTAGACTTAATTTTTCAATACAAAACTCATATCATCATCATAATATTTCCTTAATGTAACATCTATTTTGAGTCTACATTTAACATTAGAAATCAAAACATGATGTGATATAAACGTCTAATCTTGACTCATCCACTAACCTTACCTAGGACTTGAACCTAATACATAAGACCTATACTTTGATATTATTCATTATTAGACCCTAATACCTAAACATTAAACTATGAAAAATATTATTATAAGTCCCATGGTCTATGTAAAACATATAAAATATAAAACATAGTTTAATGTAATTACCATCACTTTAAGATTGTGTAAACTGGCTCAAAAACCCTATTGGTTATTAAATAAATCATATATTACAAAGCTACATTGTCTTTGGATATTAAAATTTGAAATTTGAATTTGGATTATGAATTTAAATAATTAACTCAATAGACTTTGTTACATATTTTAATATTATTTTACTAACCTTGGTTTAAAACTTGTAAAAAAATTGATTTTAGATTGAATAGACATTAAGGAAATTGAATAAAATGGTTTGAATTTAGATCACAATAGGTAAGGTTTTGGATTATTTTTTAGTTTATATATATATATATATAATCATGAGTTCAAGTGGTTGCTACCTCATGAATCACAAATAAATTTGTTTCACAAAATATTACATGGAAATTATGAGAAATGCATGATAAATATGGGTGAATACATGGAAAAAATATTGGTTTCATCTATGTGAATGGATAATATTATGTGTGATGATAGAATTTTAATCACTTAAAAGTGGCCATGTAACTCATAGATGCTAATTTTCATCCACAACTAATATATTCTTAGCTTGGGTATTTTTATCCATTATAGCCTATGGAAAAATATATAAAGGAATTTTTGGTAGATTAGGAGCACATAATAGGTGGACAAGGGTTTTTAAAATATGCACATAAGGAGAGAAAAATAAGGACATAACAGAGAGATAATGGAGAATAAATCTCAAATTTGGTGCTCTCATTTATTTTTGTATCTTCACTACATGCAAGGGTTAATATTCCTTCATCTCATTTTTAAACCATGCATAAGTTAATATAGTAATATTGTAATCATCTAAAAATTACACTTGAGTTCTAAGAGTGTTACTTTAGACCACCCATCCCTATCTTATCCTTAGACCTATCTTAGAGCCTATTTAGACATGTATCAATCCTTTGTGAGGGATACATGCATCCCTAAACACCCCTAAAATATTCCCAAACCTTCACTTTAGCATCTTGTTCCCTAGTGCATCAAGGTTTTCCAGCTGGACACTATCACCATAATTTGGATAGTAGCACCCCATGGACCTAGTGTCTTAGTTTGTGCATTATTGTCCTTTTTCTCTTTTTGTCTCCAATAGATATATTTTCAAATGAGTAACCACCTAGGATAGACCACTTTTAAGACATGCACAAGCACTATAGTATTATACATACATGAATTTTATAATTTTATCAACTAGATGGAAATCAGATGCAAATTACATAAATAAACTCAGAACAAGTTGTGTATAATGAAGGTTATCAATCTATATTCTACCCTACTTCTACATACATCCATTTCCATAATTTATAATATAAAATTACTTATATTTCCAATCTCAAGAAAATTCAAATAAATCAAACTATAATTCATAATAGCCTCACTTGCACTTACACCAGCACATAGGTGGGGAAAATTACATCAGGCTTGATCCCTCTTAATAGTATTAGTATATAAGCAACTCTCATCATATCAGGGTGTTGGGGATGTCTAGCCTACCCCAATAATAACACACTTTGTTTTTTGTTCCAATAAAATTCTCTATAAATATGGAGGTTTAGGGTTACATATAAAATTAGTAAAAATAGATCACCTATAGGGAACCATAACCCATGTTCATAGGAATAGGATTGGTAGACCTAGACATAGGTACACCTAGAAGCTCAAAACATTTATGAATAGAGGACACACACACCAAAATAAGAACACTAGAACCATATGGTGATACTTTCTAATTAGGTTTATACTATCTAGGAAGGATTTTGACACCTGGATCTTATCCATGACACTTAAAACAACTCTTATCCTAGTTTGTAGCCTCTAGATGTCCCATCTTAATCAATTTTTAGCTAATTAATTATTTGCATTATTTATTTTTATTTTGATAAAGGTAAAACTAATTCAATTATATTACAAATCATTATATATATATATATATATATATATATAGTATATTTCTACCTTGATTTACTATACTCATACCCTTTAATAACCTAGGGCTTAAACTCCATAACCCTAAAAAATTAAATCATTAAGTGACCCTGACTTACTTTGAATACTACTAAAATCTTAGACTTATATGATCTTAGGGTTTATATCCTTTTGTTTTTTATGCTCAAAATTAGTTCTAAAATATCAAATTTGTTTTAGTATTTAATTCTTAAAATCTTTCATAGATTAAATTTATTTAAAGGTTAAAATTACACAACTATTTGTTTCCCACTTCCCAACCTACAATGGAAAAATTAAGCAATTGATTCAATGAAACTAATAAGATATAATTTCAATATTTCATTTTCAAACATTCAGATATGAAAGATGACCTTATCAATATTATGCATGAAAAAATTCAAAAATTAAATAATGATCAATATTCTACTCCCCTAGATAACAATATTATTACATCTAATTTAGAGGCAACTTAGCTTATACAACAACCTATTTTAACTTGATAACCTTTAGTAGTAGCTACACATCCTATTTCTATTTCCTCCTCTCTATAAGTACAATACCTTATTCATGAGATTCATTATTTACTAGATAAGGTGTTACATATTGATCAGGGAGTTACTAGGTTATCACATGCCTTAGATTATCATGTTCTTTTATATAAACCTTTAGTGTATCACATAGAGGTAACTCCTCTTCCATCCAAAGTTGTGGCACCTAATCTTACTTTGTATGATGGTAATGGTAACCTAGAGAACCATATACAAGCTTTCCATGTCGTATGTTTGGACTACATGTCAAATTATTGTTTCCTTACTAAGTTGTTCCTATATAATCTAAAATACTTTGCCTTACAGTGGTTATATGATCTTCAAAATTAGTCTATCATTGCATTCAATCCATTGGAAGATAATTTTTTAGCACACTTTTAAATTAACATTAATGATAAGATCTCATATGCTCAAGTGGCACAACTTAAGCAAAAATCTAATGAGACTACTTAAAAATATGTCTTGCAATATAAAACTATTTTGGCAAAGATGACTATCCCCATGGAATATAGAGAGATCCAAGACATATTCAAACATGATTTACTACCATCATTGTATGAATTTATCTTGTTCAAAAAGTTTCCAATGTTCATAGATTTATACCACACAATGAAAGAAAGGCAAGTCAAGCTTTTCTCTATGGGAAAATTGAAATATATAAATGGATTATATTCAAATACTAAGAGTTATAATAAGACTCCATAAAAATTAATGGAAAATAAAAATAAGAGTGATCCAAAGGCCACAGTTAATGTAACTTCAAAGTCACCTCCTTGTTTGGTTTTATCAGCTCCTCCATAGAGAGTTTTTACCAACCTTATAAAATCACTGGCACATGTTTTATAGTAGATTTTATAATACAATGTAATCTCTCTCCTTTACATCAAAGAGGTTGATATGACATGGCCTCTTTCAAATAATTATGATTCCAATGCATTATGTGACTATCATAGGGCACCAGGATATATTATAAATAGATGCATCAGATTGAAACATAAGATATAATATTTGATAGAGGCCAACATCATTGATGTGGGCACACCCACAGAGGTACCTAAAGTTTAAAAAACATAAGTTAAGGCTTTGAAAATATTTTTAGATCCATTTCTAAAATATATAACTAATGAGATAAGTGGCACTTCATGTGTTCACTATATGTATCATGCACATACACTACCAACATCCTATCACACTACTATATAAGATGGACACCCCATACACAATATCATTGGTGTGTATCATATTATAGTACTAGTTAGACCAAAACTATATTTTTGAGCATAGTTTTTATCATCACACCACAAACTTTAATAAAGTCACTAGTGTAGATGAGGTCTACCCCTACAATGTTACACGTATGCATACTCTCCCATAGAGACCATTATTAGAGAGACCCCTACATCATATATATGTTACAAATTCTAGAGGAACTCTCTCTACCCCTTCCCTTTTGATATTAGTTTTTTTGAGTTCCTAGGGTTATCAAGATAGGGCACCCATGGTAGCTGCATCATCTTGGCTTGTTACTTCTCACTTGACAATGTTGTTTTCCCTTTTATGCATATTTTTTCCATTATTGAGTGAGATTTGGTTTGTTACTTATCATTCATCAATGTTTTTTTACCATTTTGTTTAGTCTTTTTCCATTCATTTTTATTTTACCATCCTATTTGACATGTATCCTTGGTTTGACTTGGTGAGCTTGCCTTTCTTACTTAAGGATAGCTTGTTTGAGTTTTTAAATCTTTATTAGCATTTTATTTTTTTAGTTTCCCATATTTAATCTTGTTTTTTGACTTGGTCATTTGGTCTAACATAGCACCTATCATCCCATCTTGACAAATTTCCCAAGTACATCTCATCCTCATAACACTAGCTATCTTGGATTTTCTTGTGTTTATTTATTTTTACTCTTTAGTTTTGTATTCTTGGGTATGTCAAAAAGAGTCTTTATACCCTCCATAATCAAAAATAACAACAAATTAGATAACCAACCCATGATAAAGGTAAGTCAAGGTATGCATTGCATTTACTTTTCAATTATTTACTTTTTAGATTAGTTTTCCTTTCAGTCATTTACTTTTAGTTATTTTATGCTTTTAAAATACTTCAACTTGTTTTGGCATTATCATTATGTGTGTCCTTATTTTCTTTCTTGAAACACCATCCCCTATTACACCTTAGTAACACATGATGAGATTAAAGTGGGGCATATGTATACACATAATGTTTTTAACTTTTATCAAATATTGGTACTTTATATCTTGCAATAACCCATCAAGACTCAATCTCTCTAAGTGCATGCCCTAAGGGGTGCACCGTGAAAGGGGTGGGTAGACCTTTAGTGCTTCACAATATTTTTGTCCCTTATTTCCACATTATTACCAATCCAACTAGATCCCAAAACCATTACCTAAACTACTTCTCTTCTCTTGAGTATTCCTCTAGTCTTTTCCTCTTTTCATACCTCCTTTCTTATCTTAAACTCCTTTTTGACTGTTGGTTGTACTAGGTCAACTAGGTTTACCTAATACAGTTTAGGGGTATTCTTTACTTGGTTTATTAGCCTTTCAACTGACCTAGCTCAGAATTGGTAAATTATCCCTAAAAAGACACTGGTTGACTAGGTCAATCTTGTATAGCTGACGTTCTTGAAAGGATTTAGGGTAAGATTTTCTTATATATACAAGATCATTTATATCATTATTCATATGTGAAATCAAGATTTATTATTCACTCATGATTATTTTCAATCTACTCTTCCACCATTCTACTTGAGGAGATTTAGCTTAGGTTTCTTATTTATATAATCTAGTCTTGTGGATAAGTCTTAGATGATTTATCCTTTCTTAGTAATCCTTACAAACCATAACAACCTCTTGCAAATCCCTTTTGGCCAAGGGAAAGATTGAGTCTCGATGGGTTCACATTCAAGTAAGTATATTATAATTTTTTTCTCCTCTCTTTTAGTAGATAGTGTTGGCTCGAATAATACTATATTTCATATTTTATGTATTAGGGTGTTGGTAATACTTAATTTAATTGAAGTTCCCTATACATATTTTTTTTATTTCTTCTAACCCCCCCTACTTTGTGCCTCAAGCTTTGGTGTGAACTAGATTAGATTTTACTTTCTTACTATTAGTATAAGTGAATGTAAACCTTAGGACTCCATTAGGGTTATTATGTGATTATGTTAGACTATATGCTTTGGAACTTTTCCTATCATGATCTATTGTGACAAATGATACAAGTGATCCCTTAAACAGGACTAGAAAATCCCCATATTAGTCTTTATCCTACTTAACAAGTGTATCCCAATCTAAAGTGTAGGTATGATCTATCTTATCTAATCTAATATTAATTCATAGACATGATGCATTTTTTATTACATACACTCACTATTCTATCAATCTATATAAATTCCCACTCATCATTGGATCCTTATCCTCTACCTTTGCTCAATCATTAAACATCATGCACCTATCCTCATCTTGTTAATTCTTGACTTCTTAGATTAATTAACACCATTGATATTGCTTGAGCTTTAACTAATTCAAAATTGAATAATTATGAGGACCCTTTCAAAATGCCTATAAGGCTAACTTTGTATCTCAATAACTTTTATGCTTATTCACTTGATCTCAAATTTGGACCAGATGATTTCCTTATATAGGAGAATCCAAACATATAACAAATATCTCATATAATCCTCATGCATGTGAGATATATCACCATTAAAATTACTTCTCAAAATATTTTTTCATAGAGCCAACCATGTCAAAACTTGCCTAAGAGGCCAACTTTGAGCAAGCATAACTTTTATCATGCTTTAGCGTATAATCTCAAAATTAGTGAAAATCATCTATTTTTAAAATTAAACAAACCCATATGATTAGTTTCTATTGAAACCTTCACATGTTCAAGATAAAAAACCATCAAAATTCTCATTTGGTTCTTATTACCATATTGCAAAATTGGCTAAGTATGGGAAAACATAGTCAAACTACCTGGGAGCCCAAATTTGCATTTATATATGTTTTGATGTGCTAAATTTCATGATCTAAAAATTATTTAAAATAAAATAATCACAAAAATTAACAAACCCATTTGATCATTTTATCCTATCACCTCCACACATGTAAATGCTAATCTAATCAACATGATTACTCAGCCCTTTTTGGACATATTACAAATTTAGCTAAGTATGAGAAAATAATGAATTATGATTGAGAAGCTAACTTTATACCCTCATGTCTTTGACCATTCCTCAATTCATAAATTAATATATGGTGAAAAATAACTATGGACTACTTTTATCACAACCATTTGACCAAATCCCCTTGACTCATTCCCACGTGGTAATGGTGACATCATCAAACTGCCTACTCAAATTTTCTACGACTGGACCCAAATTGTCTAAATGAAAACTATGGATTAGAAAATTAATTCCACTTATGCATTCAAGCTTTTAAATCATAAATAGCATCATTTAAACCTCTTTCACATGCTCCAATCACCATACTCAACCTTGAACATCTCTAATCTTTCCAATACTAAACATCAACCAAGAATACTTTAAGCACACTAGGAAAAGCACATTACACACTTTGTAATTGTTACTTAGGCTATCAAATCACTCTATCCACTTACCAAGACACCTACATGATATCATAATTACATCACTAAAATCTCTCTAAATATCTCCCCCTTTTTCATTGATGTCAATAAACATCATATATATTAATATACAACTCACCTTCTCTTTCTTCAAGCACTCCCACAATAGGAACTTTATCCCCCTTTGACATAATGACAAAGTGGGAACCAACTGATCCTAAGGACCTAAAAATACTATAAAAAGGGAAAATACCATATTATAAAGATGATACAAACTCCCCCTTACCTTGAGCCTACCTTTTCTTGCCTTGAAAACTTCCTCTTGATCCATGCCAACACTCTATTCAACCAAACACAATAGATAATGAAGACAAAACATTCAAAAACAATAAAATTTGATGAAACTTACCAAGAAACATATGAGGACTTCCCCTAAGATTTTAAATCCATTACACCATTTGAACATTTTTATATCTCCACACACCATGAAGAATCACCACATAGGCTTACTAGCCTTCTCTCTTAAGACACTTCCATGACCACCAATAGAGCATCATATCAATCACCAATCAAGAAATATATTCTAAACCAACTTGATTACTCACATTGAAATATTCATGCTTTGTTCTTTTAGATAAATTGAACAAAATCACTCTTCTTCTTACTAGGTCTATCTAGTCCTCTTGTAGCCCTACTTGAATCTTGTAAAGCCCACAAATTTTAAAAGACACATATTCCAAACCTAAAACTTCATATCTATATCACTCTCATATTCCCCCTTAATCACACCAACTTTAATCACTAGGATCATCCTTTATAAAATAATTCCTTCACAAACCTACTAGTTAATTAGCCCTCCATTTTGAGATAAACAAAAATAACTTGAGAACCACAAACCTTCAAATATATATGAAGCCTTATTTGACCACCAATTTGGCCCATTCAATAAATTAAGAAGAATTAGACCTCAATTTATAAGGAAGACCACTTTTCTATTAGAGCTTAAAGCCCTAGAATCTCAAAAACAAACAAAGTCAACATAACACCTCACAGTCAGCATCCACCTCTAAAACATCTTATACACCTAGAGATAACCATTACATACTTATAGACCAAGATTTTATCATTCAAAAAATTGGGAATATTGACTTATTATAACCCATTTTAGGACCTGCACGTTCTTAAGCACAAATTGGGAAACTCAAGAGCAAACAAAAATCTCCAAATAGACTTTAACATACCTTCAAATCACAAAACCACTTGGAGCATGCTATAATAAGTTCAAAAAAAAAATTATGTATAAATATTACCTTGACTAATCATAAATCCACCTTTGCCATCTAGGAACCTTTAATTTAACCCTATAGATTATTCTAACTAAAAAATACCATAGCAACACTTGCCTCTTTACTTGAAAGGAGTCTCTTAAGAATCATAGATAGAGACACCCTCTATACCTCAATTCTCTAAAACAAATAAAACTCCTCATATTCATCTTCCTCCTTGCTCAGATGATACTTATAGTTATTCTTCTTCTTCTTTGGCTTTAGAGAAATAACTTCCTCAACTACTACAACATTATCCTTTTCTTCTATGATAGAATTATCAATACATGGAGACAACATAGATTCATGTCATACCTTTTTATTTGAATAATATTCCTTGTATCTTGTATCCTCATCACTAAGCACTTGTTCAATAATAGCAGGATGTTCACTTGGATCCATACATATCTCAAAACTAGCTTCAACCAACACCTTGGTATTCTCCTTAAGCTTAGTCTCTTCATTCTCAACATGAGTAGATAATGAGACATCTTAGGATTATTTAACTCCAAAATCATTCTTTACCATATAAAATAGGTTAATTGGACCTACAGTCTCATCATGACTCATACTTCCCACTTTTGGTCTCCATGAGTTCACTTATATTCTTCCATTTACTCTCAGAGCCTGATTGAACCTATTCTAACTTATAAGCCTTTGCTTGAAGAACTTATCAATGTGACCTCTTTGTTCACACCTAAACCATGCCATACTTTTTACAAAAATCTCATGCCTTACTAGATTTAGACAAAATCTTGCAATGTGTCCTAGTTCATAACAACTGTAGCACTCAATATCTCTTGAAGGAAAATCAACTTATCTTACCTTAAATGTATAATTATTTACAACATTTCCCACATCATGATACTTGAGACACTTAACCTTGATTACACTTTTTGACTGATGACCCCCATCATAGTCCCAAGTAAATTCATTTTTAGTAGGTCTTCTATATTCTCTGTCTCTGTGCCCAAACTAATTATAAGTATAGCAATAACCATTGAAATTTGCAAACCTCATGGAATTTGGCTATTTAATCTATTTTGTATTCATTATACTATCACATTTATTCCTTTTCTGATGATTTTTCTTCAAAAGTTAATTGTACTTGTCCACATTAGTCTTCATCTTGTCTTGAGCTATAGTCTTTGGTTCTTCTTTATATCCAAGACTAGTTTTATCACTCGCATGCTTTTGATCATTCAAAATATTGTCTAGATCACTTGAGCTCTTTTCAAATCTCAAAAATGACATAACCTTACTAGATAACTTCTCTAACTTAGATTTCAATTACTCATTTTCAATTACATACCTTGCACATTCATCTTCTTTAGATTTTAAGCTTGTAGATAGGACTTCCAATTGACAATTGAGATGTTTGACCATATCTTCATATACCTTGAAATCTTCATCCATTATTACCTCAAACACATTGAATTACTTCTCAAATTACTTGAGTTTATATTTAATCTTCTTATTTATCTTCTTTTCAATATTCAATTCTTCATGAGAATTAGTCAATGCAATCTCATAGTCCACCTCATCTTCATCATCATCTAAATCACTCCAAGTAGACACCTTATGATGTGAGAAACTTCCTTCCTCAGCCATGAACAAAGCTTATTCTTTAAAATAACTATCATATTCATGATCATATTTTGAGTCACTATCTTCACTCTCATCTGATGAGCTACAATCTTCTTTGGTGTGGAGAATCTTCTTGTCTTTGAAGTACTTCTTCTCATTATCAAGCCTTAAGAATCCATTTTTGCTTTTATCAAACCTAAAGGATCTCTTACCATCATCATGACCTTGATCATGCTCTTCATCATCATCCTTCTTATACTTATGAGGTAGCTTATTATTAAAATGTCCTATCTCACCACAATTGAAGTATTTGAGGAGTAGCTTACCTTTATACTTTCCTAAACCTGTTCTTAATTTCCTTAAAATCAAAGCAATTAGTTCATCCTCATCTATTTCAATAATGTCATCCTCCTTGATTTTATTATGTTGGAACTTCTTCTTTGTCTATATTTCAGTCTTGAAAGTTGTTTCCTTCTTTGGAGGTATGTTTTCATTATTTCTCATCTCATAGGTAGTAAGGGTGACATGTAATTGATCCATCTTCAACTGAGTAAGAGCATGATTCTCTTCAATAGTATATAATTTTAGATCAAACTTGTGAGATAGAGACCATAATACCTTTTGAAAAATATTAGTCTCTTCAAGATTCTCTTTAAGACCTCTGATGATGTTCATAATCTTATCATTTTTTTATAGAAAGGATGCCTCGATATCTTCTTCATTCATCTTGAGACCTTTAAATTTCCATTTGTGAGTTTACAAATTAGAAAGCTTAACCTTTTAATGATAAAAAACTCAAAAGCTTTGGTTGAAAGATAATTTAATAAACAAGAACAACACGATAACAATAATGTTATCTCTAAGAAGAGATGTTTTTATTCATCAAAGTTATAAACCCAAACATATGCCTATCTCTGAGAAGAGATGTCTAATTTCAATTTCAGGTTACATATTCATTTATACACATTTTTAAGGTAGGAGGATAATTTTTAATGTCACCAATATTGAGGGAGATTAAGTGGTATGACTTCCATGATTTACAATAATATAGAATTTGAGGAATTACTATTTTTAGACTGCACTACTAAAATTGAAATTTAGGGAACTTCCATTGGGTATTTTGGGGTTAAAAATCCATCTAGTGGATCTCAATGCAATCTCACCACATTTTCCTCATTCTTAGCTTTCCAATGGTTCAAATGGGGAGTCAAATAGAGCTATGGTGCAAAAATTATGGCTCCCAAAATTCCTACCACCAATTGGGGTAGAACCATCACCCAAATTATCATCTAGAATGTTGCCCAAATAATTCCTCCATCCTTGAGAATAAATAGTTCCCATTTCATCAATATTTTTCATCAAGTGTGGTAGTTGTGTTTTTATTTAATTCTTGATGTATACATGGAATGGACTATGCTTTGTGGAGCTATACTTTATGGAGTTGTGTAGGGCCTGATTGTTCACCATTTCTATCTAACCATTAATCTATGGATGGAAGGCCGTGAACTTCTTCAAATTTTTATTTATTAACTTATATTTTTGTATTATTTGTGTATTCAAGGTTGCAACATTATCCCTTTTGGATTCATGTGGCTTGACCACCATGAGAACAAATTTTTTGGCACTAATTAGAGAGAGAGAGAGAAATGTGGAAGGTTGTACCTATGGTACCCTGTAGTGCCATGTTCCAAGAGTGGGGGTAATCCTTTGAGTTCTTGATTCATATATTCCATGTTGATCATACATGGATGGTTGACAAAAGATTACATCGCAAATATCTAGATTGACCACATCACATAAGACCTCATCTTGGAAAGGTTTTATTGCATATGAGAGAAGACATTGGTGGGTGACATAGAGGTTTCTCCCTAGAATTAACCATCCAATACTATATATCTTTGGGTGAGGCTTCATGGACAAATTTAAGATTTTCACAACATTAGTAGAGATTAAATTCTTTTGACTCCCACTATCAAGAATGAAATGCAGAGGCTTAACTTTCACCCATAACTTAGAATGAAATAACCTTTCCTTGTCATCTAGCCACTCCTCATGGGTCTATGATGAAGCAACTATGGCATCAGGATTAGCATCTACAATCTCTTCTTCATCCTCTTCAATTATAGGTTATGTATGAGGTAGAGCAGTAGATGTTGAGGATTACGACTCAAAAAGTAGGGACTTGATGGCTCAACATTCTTCTTTGGAGTGAGTTCTAGATTTGTGATAATCACACCATTTCCCAATATTTCCTTCCTTTTTCTTCCAATTTTGGCCTCGTGTTTGACCTTCTTTGTCAATTTTCCATTTTGAAGGCTAACTCTTTATATTCATTCTTCCATGCTTCTACTCAATCTTAACTATGAACTTATACACCTCACTAAGGGTTTCTAAATTTAAGAGTTCCATTTCTCCCCATATATACCATTGTAGTTGAGAACTTTGTGTTTCTCACTTTCTTAGATGCCCAATCTTGTAGATAGAGAATGAAAAATATTATTGTAATCTTCAACAGACTATTCCTTACTTTGGCAAAGTTGTTTCCACTCTATATACAGATTATCATATACTCCAATGGGGTAGTATTCTTCCTTTACAACTTATATGAAATCATCTCAGGTAAGTTCCACCTCAAGGCCAATATCATCTACACTGAATCTCTTTTTTTACACTTCCCACCAATTTTTGACAAGCAATGATGATTTCAAAAGAGCAAAAGTGATCTTCTCTTTATCGATGAAGTTATTTATAGAAAAATAAGATGACAATTTATCCAACCAATTTTCTACTGCATCAGCATTGATTTTTCCTTCAAATGTATGGATATTAAAATTCACCTAAACCTTGAAGGGTGTTGGGGCACTGAAAGGATGTGGGGTTGTAGATGAGGAGCTAGAATTTCCCAAATTGTTGGAGAATTTGGGTGAATTGTTGTATCATCTATGCTTGTTGTTTCTAGATGGATTTATTCACCATTATTTTTAAAGGATTCGATGTCTCAGTATTATTTTCCATTTGAAGTCATTTAGAGTGAATAGGTGGATAGTCTATTCGTTCTATTTTCCACCTAAGCTTCCTATCATCTGACCTCATCCTTGGGATCATACACTCTAAAGACAAACCACTCTGATACCACTAATCCAAAACTCAAAAAACTTTGTTTAAAAGATAATTTAATAAACAAGAACAACATAATAACAATAACGCTATCTCTAAGAAGAGATATTTTTATTCATCAAATTTTTAGACCCAAACATATGCCTATCTCTGAGAAGAGATGTCTAATTTACATTTTAGGTTACATCTTCATTTATACACATTTTTAAGTTATTATGAGGATGTGGAAGGTCACCAATATCGAGGTATATTAAGTGGTTCAACTTCCATGATTTACAACAATACAGAATTCAAGGAATTACTATTTTTATAAACTTACTATTTTTAGACTGCACTACTAAAATTGAAATTTTGGGCACTTCCATTGGGTTTTTTAGGGGTCAAAATCCATCAATAATATCTCTATTTTATCTCACCACATTCTTCTCATTATTATCTTTCCAATGGTTCAAATGGGGAGTCAAACAGAGATATCGTGCAAAAGTTATAACTCCCAAAAGTCCTGCCACCAATTGGGGTAGAACCATCACCCAAATTATCACCTGGAATGTTTCTCATATCATTTAATCTCCTTCAAAGATAATTTTTAAAATTATCCCATATTTCATTAGAAGATGTGAAATGGATTGCTTTGGTGAACTCAGACTCTGTAAGACCACAAGTGATGGCATTCATTGCCTTAGAATTATTCTCAAATAGCTTATTATCTATAACACTAGATGGAAGAATAGTAGGAGCAACATAACCATCCAAAACAAATTTCCACACATAAAACTCTAGGAAAATAATGTATGTCTTCATCTTAGCACTCCAAAATTCATAATTGGATCCATTTAACATCGATGCTTGCTTAGTAGAGAAACCATCTTGCACATTCTGACTAACCATTGTACCTTGGATCACCTTCAAATTATTAAGCCTTTATAAAAGGTCATGCTTTGATACCAATTGTTTTAGGTTCAATCCACTAAGAGGGGGGTGAATCAGTGATGTCAAACAATCTCATTCAATTTATAAGCCCTTGAAAATACTTAAACATTCAACATAAGCATTTATGAAGCATACTAAACATTCATAGCAGTGAACAATAAACATAATGTAAGATCACATAAACAACACAAGATCTATGTGGGAAACCCTCTTGGGGAATAAAAATCACTCTCAAACCTATAAACACATGGACTACTATCCTATAAGATGATCACAAATAAGAGATTGATCAAGTCCTTATAATCAAGATCATTCGATCAAGTCCTTCTGACCTACAACCTTGATCAAGTCCTTCTGATTAAATGTCTTTAGTGAAACCCTATATTACAAGGAGAAACTACCCCTAAGGAAGATCAATTACTTTATATGATCCTTTATAATAACACTACCTCCTTAGAACTTATGTCTTCAACACCTAATGATGGAACTCCTAATTTCTCACTCTTCACCTTTGCTCACACTCAATCTACAAGAGCACTATTATGCTAATATAAATATAAACTACAAGTCATCTTATAGTCCTCTATTTATTATATTCTTCAACTCATCCTTAAGGCACTCTACCCCTCCTTCGCTTCCCAAATTACACACTCAAGCCTCTATCTAATCTCTCCCAAATTTCTCACATAAAATCTCTCAAAAAACAAGTCTAGAACCCAAAACATTTGGTTTTACTATATAAAAAGAAATCATGAATTATTAATTCCATTAATAATCCTTATTAGCCACAATACATTCCTTCACCCTTAACACATTTCACTTGGGTCACACTTAAGCACACACTTTTAGGTCCTATAGAGACCCATTCATCTCTTTCACACTTCTCTAAGCATAATAAGAACATAATACCACTTAAAAACACATAGGTCTACTCCTTATGTCCCTTAGGACATCCAAAAATTATCAAAGTCACCAAAACACTCATCTACTAATTCCTAATTAGCTCAAATGATTCTTTGTACACAGTCATTATGAATGAAAACACAGTCAACTTAAAGACCTTTGTTCATACTTCATACAATTGGTTAAACCTTAAAAATGCATTTAGAGAATCCTTAAGGAGTATACAACACTCCCCAATATCCAATTCACCAAGATGTATCAAAACAATCTCCAATACTCTTCTCAGGTCCCTTTCAAAACATATACGAAACTACAATCAACTTTAGATCCTAATAACTTTATCAGTACACATTTCCATATCTTCAAATCCATATTTATAGATGCAACTTGGAGTCCTCTACCACTTTTATTTTTACTACAATATAAAATGTGAATTTTATCAAAAAAAATGGTCCAAAAATTAGACACTAGTCTTTTATTTTCAAATTCAAATATTCAAATGCAAATGGTCATAGTTAAAATTCAAACACTATGCTCACACCTTATGTCCTCTCAACTTCAGATCAAATATGTTTCATCAATATTGATTGATATTTAACATATAGGCACCAAATATTAGACATTAAGCCTTAGTCATATTGATCTCATCTTTTTCAATATTTAAATGTTGACTTAACATGCTCCATTGATCTCTATCGATCAACTAGGTCTTTAACAATTAATGTTCACCATTCAATCAATATATATGAACCCCCACTCACCATTAGATATTTATCATGTACCTTTGATTAGTCATTAAATTTTATGCACCTATATTCATCTCATTTCTTCCTAACTTCTTGGATTAATACACACCATTGATCTTGCTTGAGCTTTAACTCTTTCAAAATTGACCAAGTATGGGGACCCTTTCAATATGCCTAGAAGGCCAACTTTGTACCTCAATAACTTCTTTTGTACTTATTCAATTGATCTAAAATTTAGACCAAATGATTTCATTACATACAAGAATCTAACCATATAAAAAATAGCTTCTAAAACCCTCGTGTGTGTGAGATATATCTCCATTAAAATGCCTTCTCAAAATCTTCTATCACAGAGCCAACCATGTCAAAACTTGCCTAAGAGGCCAATTTTGAGTAATCATAACTTTTACCATACTTTATTGCATGATCTAAAAATTAGTGAAAATAATCTATGCTCAAAATTGAACAAACCCATATGATCATTTTATCTTGACACCTTCACATGTACAAGATATAGCACCATCAAAATGCTCACTTAGCTCTTCTTGCCATATTACAAAATTGGCTATGGGAAAACATAGTCAAACTACTTGGAAGCCCAACTTTGCATATGTATGTATTTTTAAATTCTATATTGCATGATTTAAAAATTAGTTCAAATAAACTAAGCACAAAAATTAACAAACCTATATGACCATTTTGTCTTGACACCTCCACACATGCGAATACTAACCTAATCAACATGCTTACTTAGTGCTTTCTATCCATTTTGAAATTTTGGAAAAGTATCATAAAACAATGAATTTTGATTGAAAATCCAAATTTTCACCCTCATATATCTGACTACACTTTGATGCATGACTTGAGAGCTAACACAAAATAACTAGGGACTATGGTGACATCACCAAACTACCTACTTAGATTTTCTGCCACTGGACCCAAATTGTCTAGATGAAAACTATTAAATACCAGATGAATTCCACTTATGAATAAAAGATCTCAAAGCATATATAACATCTTAGGGACCTCTTTCACATGATTCAATCACCATACTCAACCTTGAACATCTCTAATCATGTAAATATTAAAATTCAACCAAACATACTTCAAGCACACTAGGATAAACGCACTGTACACTTTATCATTATTATTTAGATTATCAAAGAACTTATTCCACTCACCAAGAAACCTCCATGATATCAGTAAAAACTCTTTATAAACCTCCCCCTTTGTCATTTATGTCAACAAATAACATATATAGCATTATATAGCTCACCTTCTCTTTCTTCAAGCACTCCCACAATAGGAACTTTATCCCCCTTTCACACAATGACAAAGTGGGAACCAAATGATCCTAAGGACCTAAAAACATAATCAAAATTGGAAATTACCATTTTATAAATATGATACAAACTCCCCCTTACCTTGAGCCTACCTTTTCTTACCTTGAGAACTTCCTCTTACTCCATGCCAACACTCTCTTCAACCAAACACAGCAAATAATGAAGATAGAACACACAAAAACACTAATATTTGATGGAACTTACTGATAAACATATGATAGGGACTCCCCATAAGATTTATGAGCCATTTCACCATTTGAGCATTTTTAGATCTCCACACACCATGAAGAATCACCACATAGGATTACTAGCCTTCTCTCTTAAGACACTTCCATGACCACCAATAGAGAATCATACCACTCATCAATCAATAAATATGTTCTAATCTAACTTGAGAACTCACCTTGAAATATTCATGCTTTATTATTTTGGAGAAACTGAACAAAAGTACTCTTCTTCTTACTAGGTTGTCTAGTCCTCTTGTAACCCTACCTAAATCTTGCAAAGCCCACAAATTTAAGTAGACACACATTACATACCTAAAACTTCATATCTATAGCATTCTCATATTCCCCCTTAATCACACTAATTTTAATCACTAGGATCATCATCTACAACATACTTCTTTCACAAACTACTAGCCAATTAGCCCTCTATTTTGACATAAACAAGAATAAATTGAGAATAAAAAACCTTAAAATCTCAAGGCATATTTATTTGACAACCCATTTGTCCCATTAAACAAATTAAGAAGCCTTTGACCTCAAATTTTAAGGTAAACCACTTTCCTAATAGAGCCCAAAACCATAGAATCTTAAAACAAGCAAAGTCAAAATAGAACCTTCTAGTCATCATCCACCTCTAAAACTTCTTATACACCTAAATACAATAATTACATACTTCTATACCAATATTTTATCTTTCACACCACTAGGAATCTTAACTTCCTATAACCCATTTTAGGACCTACACGTTCTTAAGCACAAACTGGGAAACCCAGGAGAAAATAAAAATCTCCAAATAGACTTTAACATACCTTCAGATCACAAAACCACTTGTAGCATGATAAAATAAGATCAAAAAACCTTTATATGTAGAAATATTACCTTGATAAATCACAAATCCACCTTTGCCATCTAAGAACCTTTAATATGACCCTGCAGACTGTTCCAACTAAAAAACACCACAATAACACTTGCTTCTCTACTTGAAAGGAGTCTATTAAGAAGCATAGATAGATACATCCTCTATAACTGAATTATCTAAAACAAATATAAATCCTCATATTCATCTTCTTCCTTGCTTAGATGATACTTATAATTCTTCTTCTTCTTTGGCTTTAAAGAAACAACTTCCTCAACTACTAAAACATTCTCCTTTTCTTATATGATAGGATTATCAATACATGTAAAACATAGATTCATGGCATATCTTTTTATTTTTATAATCTTTCTTATATTTTGGATCTTCATCATTAAGCACTTGTACAACAAGAGCAGGATGTTCACTTGGATCCATACACATTTCAGAACTAGCTTCAACCATCACCTTGAGCTTAATCTCTTCATTCTCAACATGAGTAGACAATGAGACCTCTTAGGATTCATTAGATCCAAAACCATTCTCTATCCTATAAAATAGGTTACTTGGACCTATAGTCTCATCATGACTCATACTTGCCACTTTTGGTCTCCATGAGTTCACTTATCTTCTTCCATGTACTTTGGGAGCCTGATTGAACCTATTCTGACTTGTAGGCCTTTACTTGTAGAACCTATCAATGTGACCTCTCTGTTCATAATTAAATCACACCATACTTTTTTTAAAGCTCATTTTGCCTTGCCATATTTTGATAAAATATTACAATCTATCCTAGTTTATAACAATTGTAGCGCTCGATATCTCTTCAAGGAAACTCAACTTGTCTTACCTTCAATGGACAACATTTTAAAAAATGCCCCACATCATGATAGTTGAGACACTTAACCTTTCTTACAATTTTTGAGTGATGACCCCCATCAAAGTTCCAAGTAAATTATCTTTATGCCCAAATTGATTACAAGTATAGCAATAACCATTAAAATTTGCAAACCTCATGGCATTTGGCCATCTGATCTATTTTGTATTCATTCTACCAGCACCTTCATTCCTTATCTAATTATTTATCTTCAAATTTTGATTATCATTATTCACATTAGTCTTCATCTTATCTCAAGTTGTAGTCTCTGATCCTTCATTGTATCCAAGACCAGTCTTATCACTTGCATACCTTTAATCATATATAATATTGTCTAGAACACTTGAGCTCTTTACAAAGCTCAAAAATGATATAACCTTACTATATACCTTCTCTAACTCATATTTTAATGACTCATTTTCAATTACATGCCTTGTACATTTATCTTCTTTAGCTTTTAAGCTTCTAGCCAAAAGTTCCAATTGAAAAGTTGATAATTGAGATGTTTGACTATATCTTCATGCTCCTTGGCATCTTCATTTATTCTTACCTCAAACACATTGAATTTATCCTCAAAGTCCTTGAGTTTATATTTAATCTTCTTATTGATCTTCTTCTCAATCTTTATTTCTTCATGAGCATTAGTCAATTTAGTCTCATAATCTACCTCATCTTCATCCTCATCTAAATCACTCCAAGTAGACAACTTTTGATGTGAGTAACTTCCTTACTTAACCATGAACAGATCTTCATCTTCAAAAAAACCATCATCTTCATGATCATATTCTAAGTTACTATCTTCACTCTCATCTGATGAG
This sequence comes from Torreya grandis, assembly GCA_037957365.1. Lineage (NCBI taxonomy): Eukaryota > Viridiplantae > Streptophyta > Pinopsida > Cupressales > Taxaceae > Torreya > Torreya grandis. The sequence continues at coordinate 1,719,547 of JARHVA010001793.1, forward strand.
CAACAATCTTCTTTGGTGTAGAGACTCTTCTTGTCCTTGAAGTACTTCTTATTATCAAACCTTCTGAATCCCTTTTTGATTTTTTCAAACCTGAATGATATATTTCCATCACCATGACCTTTATCATGCTATTCATCATCATCTTTCTTATACTTATGAGGGCACTTATTATTAAAATGTCTTATCTCACCATAATTAAAGCTTTTGAGGGGTAGCTTACCTTTATACTTGCCTGAACCTATTCTTAATTTCCTTGAAAACAAATAAATTAGTTCATCCTCATCTATATCATAAATTTCATCCTCTTTGAGTTTATTACCTTGGAATTTATTCTTTGTATGCATTTCAGTATTGAAAGTTACTTCCTTCTTTGGAGGTATATTGTCATTCTTCCTCATCTCATAGGTGGTAACGGTGCCATGTATTTGATCCATATTCAACTGAGTAAGATCATTACATTCTTCAATAATAGATACTTTTAGATCAAACTTGGGGGATAGAGACCTTAATACCTTTTAAACAATAGTATCCTCTTCAAGATTCTCTCTAAGACCTCTGATGATGTTCACAATCTCATTAACTTTTACAAAAAATATGCCATAATATCTTATTCATTCATCTTGACACTTTCAAATTTCCTTATATGAGTTTACAACATAACAATCTTAACCTTTGAATCTCCTTCAAATATATTCTTAAATTTATCCCATATTTCCTTGGTAGATGTGTAGTGAATTACTTTGGTGAACTCAGTCTCTATAAGGCCATAAGTGATGGCATTCATTGCCTTAGAATTGTTCTCAAATAGCTTTTTATCTACAACACTATATGGAGGAATAGCAAGAGAAAAATAACCATCCAAAATACATTACCACACATCAAACCCTAGGGACATATTTTATGTCTTCATCCTAGCACTCCAAAATGCATAATTGGATCCATTGAATATTAGTGCTTGCTTAGTAGAGAAACCATCTTGCACATTCTGACTAGCCATTGTACCTTGGATCACTTTCAATATATTAATCCTTTAAAAAAAATTATGCTCTAATAATAATTGTTAGAGGTACAATCCATTGAGAAGGGGGTGAATTAGTGATGGAAAAAAATCTTATTCAATTTATAAAACCTTGAAAATACTTAAGCATTCAACATAAGCATTTATGAAGCATATAGATCATTCATAGCAGTGAATAATAAACATAATACAAGATCACATACACAACACAAGATATATGTGGGAAACCCTATTGGGGAATAAAATCCACTCTCAAACCTAAAAACACATGTATTATTATCCTATAAGATGATCACAAACAAGAGATTGAGTAAGTCCTTCTGATTAGGATCCTTCAATCAAATCTTTTTGACCTACAACCTTGATCAATTCTTCTTATCAAAGGTATTTAGTGAAACCCTATTTCATATGGAGAATATACCCCTAAGGAAGATCAAGTCCTTTAGACCCTCCTTGAGAATAACACTACCACCTTAGAAATGATGTCTTCAACACTTGATGATGGACCTCCTAATTTCACACTCTTCACCTTCACTCACACTCAATCTTCAAGAGCACTATTCTACCAATAGAATTATGACTATATGTCATACAAATAATCCTCTATCTATTTTATTCTTTAACTCATCCTTAGGTCACTCTACCCCTCATTTACTCTACAAAGCACACACTCAAGCCTCTCTCCAATCTCTCCCAAATCTCTCACACAAAATCTCCTAAAAAATAAGTCTAGAACCTAACACATTTGGTTTTACTATATATAGATAAATCATGAATTATTAATTCCATTAATAATCCTTGTCAACCACAATACATGCCTTCACCCTTAAGTTATCTCACATGGGTCACATTTAAGCACAATCCCCTTTCAAAATAGGCCTAAGTTACTTTTAGGTCCTATGGAGACCCTTTCACCACTTTGACACTTCTTTGAGAATAATTAGAAAATAAGACCACTTAAAAACACATAGGTTTTCTCCTTATGTCCCTTAGGACATCTAAAAATAATCAAAGTCACCAAAACACTCTTTTACTAATGCCCAATTAGCTCAAACACTTCTTTTTACACATAGTCATTATGAATGAAAACATAATCAACTTCAAGACCTTTATTCATACTTCATATGATTGGTCAAACCTTCAAAATTCATGTAGAGCATTCTCAAGGAGTCTAAAACACTCCTAAATAGCCATTTCACCAAGATATATTAAAACAATATCAAAACAAGATCAAATACTCTTCTTGGGTCCCTTACAGAACATATATGAAACCAGAGTCAACTTTGGAGCTTAATAACTTTGTCTATACACACTTTCAGATCTTCAAATCATATTTCTAGATGTGCCTTAGAGCCCTCTACCACTTTTATTTCTACTGTAATAAAAAATTTAGCTTATAAATAAATTTATAGTTGAAAATCTAGACACTAGTCTTTCTTTCACAAATTCAAATATTCAAATGCAAATGATCATAGTTAAACTTTGAACACTATGCTCGCATTTCATGTCCTCTCAACTTCAGATCCATCAATCTTGATTGATTTTTAACATAAAGGCACCAAATCTCAAATGTTAAGCCTCAATTATGTTGACCTCATCTATTACAATCTTGAAATTTTAACTTAATGTGCTCCATTGATCTCTATAGATCAACTAGGTCTTTAATGATCAATGCTCATCATTTGATCAATATGTACAAACCCCAACTCACCATTGGATCCTTTTCTTTTACTTTTACATAGTCATTAAATTTCATTCACCTTTCCTCATCTTTTTTATTCCTAACTTCTTAGATTAAAGCGCACTGTTGATCTTGTTCGAGCTTTAACTCTTTCAAAATTGACTAAGTATGGGGACCCTTTCAATATGCTTAGAAGGCCAAATTTACACCTCAATAACTTCTTTTGCACTTATTCTCTTGACACCAAATTTATACAAGATGTTTTCCTTACATAGGAAAATATAAACATATAACAAATAACTCTTGAAAACCTCATGCATGTGAAGTATATCATCATTAAAATGCCTTCTCAAAATATTCTATCATAGAGCCAACCATGTTAAAACTTGCCTAAGAGGCCAACTTTAATCAATCATAAATGGTGTTGTACTTCAATGCATGATCTAAAAATTATCATAAATAATCTATGATTAAAATTGAAAAACCCCATATGATTAGTTTCTTTTGATACCTTCACATATTCAAGATACAACACCATCAAAATTCTCACTTGGATCTTCTTTCCATATTAAAAAATTGTCTAAGTATGGCAAAACATATTAAAACTGCTTGGGAGCCCAACTTTGCATGTGTGTGTGTGTGTGTGTGTGTGTGTGTGTGTGTGTGTGTGTGTGTGTGTGTGTGTGTGTGTGTTTTGATACACTTCATCACATGATCTAAAAATTAGTTAAAATAAACTAGGCCTAAAAATGAACAAACCCATATGATCATTTTGTCTTGACACCTCCACATGTTCAAATTATGACCTAGTCAACATGCTTACTCAACTCTTTCTGGTCATATTGCAAATTTGGCTAAGTATGGGAAAACAATGAAATTTTATTGAGAAAACAACTTTGCACCCTCATATCTTTGATTTCACTTTGATGCATGACTTGAGATCTAACACAAAATATCTAAGGACTATTGTGATCACAACCATATGACCAACTTACCTTAAATCATTCCCATATGGCAATGGTGATATCATCAAACTGCCTACTCATATTTTCTACCACTGGACCCAAACTATCTAGATTAAAACTATGGACTACTAGATGAATTCCACTTATGTATACAAGATCTTAAAGTATAGATAACATCTTAGGTATCTATTTTACATTCTTTAATCACCATACTTAACCCTAAACATCTCTAATCATGCCAATACTAAAGATCAACCAATCATACTTCAATCACACTAGGACAAGCACATTGCACACTTTGTCATTGTTACTTAGGCTATCAAAGCAATTAATCCACTCACCAATACACCTCCATGACATCATCATCATGAAATCAATAAAAACACTCCAATAATTTCCCCCTTTGTCATTTCTATTAACAAACATCATATATAGCAATATATAGCTCATCTTCTCTTTCTTCAAGCACTCCCATAATAGGAACTTTCTCCCCCTTTGACCCAATGAAAAATTGGGAACCAACTAATCCTAAGGACATGAAAATAATATCAAAAATGAAATGACCATATTATAAATATGATGCAAACTCCCCCTTACCTTGAGCCTACCTTTTCTTTTCTTGACAACTTCTTCTTGGTTCGTGCTAACACTCTCTTCAACCAAACACATCAGATAATGAAGATATAACACACAAAAACATTGAAAATTGATGTAACTTACCAAGAAACATCTAAGAGGGAACCCCCTAAGATTTAAGATCAATTTCACCATTTGAGCATTTTTTAATCTCCACACACCATGAAGAGTCACCACATAAGCTTACTAGCCTTCTCTCTTAAGACACTTCCATGACCACCAACAGAGCATCATACCACTCATCAATTAATAAATATGTTCTAAAACAACTAGATAACTCACCTTGAAACATTCATGCTTTGTTCTTTTGGGGACACTAAACAAAAGCATTGTTCTTCTTACTAGGTCTGTCTAGTCCTCTTGTAGCCCTACCTAAATCTTTCAAAGTCCACAACTTTTAGTAGACACATATTCTAGACCTAAAACTTCATATCTAGATCACTCTCATATGCCCCCTTCAGTAAACAAATTTTAATCTCTATTCTCATCCTTTGAAACATACTTCCTTCACAAACCTACTATTCAATTAGCTAAACAAGAATAACTTGAGAACCACAAACCTTCAAATCTCTATGAATATTTATTTGACAACCCATTTATCCCATTCACCCAAAGTAAGAATCCTCAGACCTCAACTTATAAGGTAGACCACTTTTCTAAAAAACAAAAGACTAGAATCTCAAAACAAACAAAGCCAACACAACACCTTCCAATCAATGCCCACCTATGAACTTCTTGTACACCTGAAGATAACCATTACATACTTTTAGACCAAGATTTGAGCTTTCACACCATTGGGAATCTTGACTTCCTATAACCCATTTTAGAACCTGTAAGTTCTTAAACATAAACTAGAAAACTTGAGAGCAAACAAAAATCTCAAAATAAACTTTGACATACCTTCAAATCACAGAACCACCTACATCATGATAAAATAAGGTCAACATACCTTTCTATGTATAAATATTACCTTGAAAAATCACAAATCCATATTTACCATCTAGGTACCTTTAATTTGACCTTACATACTATTCCAACTAAAAAACACCTAGCAACACTTACTTCTCTACTTTAAAGGAGTCTCTTAAGAAGTATAGATAGAGACACCCTCTATACCTCAATGCTCTAAAACGAATAAAACTCCTTATATTCATCTTCCTCCTTACTTAGATGATACTTATAGTTCTTCTTTGGATTTAGAGAAATAACTTCTTCAACTACTACAACATTTTCCTTTTCTTCTATGAAAGGATTATCAATACATGGAGACAACATAGATTCATGTAATACCTTTTTATTTTAATAATCTTCCTTTTAGCTTGGATCCTCATCACTAGGAACTTATTCAATAATAGCAGGATGTTCACGTAGATCCATACATATCTCAGAACTAGCTTAAACTAGCACCTTGGTCTTCTCTTTAAGCTTAGTCTCTTCATTCTCAACATGAGTAGACAATGAGACCTCTTAGTGTTATTTAACTCTAGAAGCATTATCTACCATATCAAATAGGTTACTTAGACCTGTAGTCTCATCATGGCTCATACTTACCCCTTTTGGTCTCCATGAGTTCACTTATCTTCTTCCATGTACTTTGGGAGCCTGATTAAACCTATTTTGAATTGTAGGCCTATGCTTATAGAACCTATTAATGTGACCTCTCTATTCACAATTAAATCACACCATAATTTTTAAAAAAAGGTCATTCTTCCTTAATAGATTTGGACAAAATATTCTAATGTGTCTTAATTCATAACAATTATAGCACTCAATATCTCTTGAAGGAAATTCAGTTTACCTTACCTTAAATAGACAATGTTTTGTAAAACGTCCCACATCATGATAGTTGAGTCACTTAACCTTGATTATAATTTTTGACTGATAACCCCAATCATGGTTCCAAGTAAATTCATTCTTATCAAGGATTCTACATTCTCTATCTCTATGCCCAAAGTGATTATAAGTATACCAATAACCATTGATATTTGTAAAGCTCATAGCATTTAGCTATTTGATCTATTTTTTATTCATTCTCCCAGCACCTTCATTCTTTCTCTAATGATTTGTCTTCAAAGGTTGATTGTCCTTTTTCACATTATTCTTTATCTTGTCTTGAGTTTCAGTCACTGGTTCTTCTTTGTATCTAAGACTAATCTTATCACTTGCATGGTTTTGATCATTCATAATGTTGTCTAGATCACTTGAGATCTTTTAAAATATCACAAATGACATAACCTTACTAGATACCTTCTCTAACTCATATATCAATAACTCATTTTCAATTGCATACGTTACACATTCATCTTCTTTAGATTTTAAGTTTATAGACAGGACTTCCAATTGACAACTGAGATGTTTGACCATACCTTCATTCTCCCTGGCATCTTCATCCATTCTTACCTCAAATAAACTAAATTTCTCCTCAAAGTCCTTGAGTTTATATTTCATCTTCTTATTAATCTTATTCTCAATCTTTATTTTTTCATGAACATTAGTCAGTATATTCTCATATTCCAACTCATCTTCATCATCATCTAAATCACTCCAAGTAGACACTTCTCGATGTGATCAACTTCCTTCCTCATCCATGAATGGAGATTTATCTTTAGTAGAACCATCATCTTCATGATCATATTCTGAGTCATTATCTTCACTCTCATTTGATGAGCTATAATCTTCTTTGGTGTAGATACTCTTCTTGTCCTTAAAGTACTTCTTCTTGTTGTCAAACCTTTTGAATCCTTTTTTTCTTTTATCAAAATTGAAGGATATCTTACCATCATCATGACCTTTATCATGCTCTTCATCATCATCCTTCTCATAATTATGAAGGAACTTATTATCAAAATGTCCTATCTTACCATAATTGAAGCATTTGAGGGGTATCTTACCTTTATACTTGCTTGAAATTGTTGTCATTTTCCTTGAAATCAAAGCAATTAGTTCATCCTCATCTATATCAAGAATGTCATCCTCCTTGATTTTATTAACTTAGAACTTATTCTTTATCTACATTTTAGTTTTGAAATTTGCTTCCTTATTTCAAGGTATATCATCATTCTTCCTCACCTCATAGGCTGTAAAGGTGCCATGAATTTGATCCATATTCAACTAAGTAAGATCATTACTCTCTTCAATAGTAGATTCTTTCAATTAAACTTAGGGGATATATACCTTAATACCTTTTGAACAATATTAGTCTCTTCAAGATTCTCTCCAAGACCTCTGATGATGTTTACAATCTCATAAACTTTTTGTAGAAAGGATGCCATAGTATCTTCTTTATTCATCTTGAAAATTTCAAATTACCTTTTGTGAGTCTACAAATTATCAAGATTAACATTTGAATTTCCTTCAAATATAATCTTTAATTTATCATATATTTCCTTGGTAGATGTGAAGTGGATTACTTTGGTGAACTCATTCTTTATAACACCATAAGTGATTACATTCATTGTGTTAGAATTGTTCTCAAATAGATTCTTATCTACAACACTAGATGGAAGAATAGTAGGATCAACCTAACCATCTAAAATATATTCACACACATCAAAACCTACGGATATAATGTATGTCTTCATCATAACACTCTAAAATTCATAATTGTATCTATTAAACATTAGTGCTTGATTAGTAGAGAAACCACCTTGTACATTCTGACTAGCTATTGTACCTTGGATCACCTTAAAGCTATTAAGCCTTTACCACAGGTCCTGATTTGATACTAATTATTAGAGGTATAATCCACTAAGAGTGGGGGTGAATCAGTGATGATAAGCAATCCAATTCAATTTCCAAACCCTTGAAAATAATTAAGCATTCAACATAAGCATTTATGAAGCATACAAATCATTCATTGCAGTGAACAATAAACATAATGAAATATCACATATACAACACAATATCTACATGAGAAACCCCCTTGGGGAATAAAAACCACTCTCAATCTTGAAAATAGATGGACTATTGTCTTATAATATGATCATAAATAAGATACTGATCAAGTCCTTCTAATTAGTATCCTTCTATCAATTTCTTATGACCTACAACCTTGATCAAGTCCTTATGATCAAAGGTCTTTAGTTAAACCCTATTTCATAAGGAAAAAATACCCTCAAATAATATCAATTCCTTTAGACCCTCCTTGAGAATAACACTACCACCTTAGAACTGTTATCTTTAACACCTGATAATGGACCTCCTAATTTCTCACTCTTCACCTTCACTCACACTCAATCAAAAGCACTATTCTACCAATAGAAATATGACCTCTAGGTCATAAAAACAATCCTCTATTTTTTTTATTTTTCAACTTCTCCTCAAGGCACTCTACCCCTCCTTTGTTCCACAAAGCACACACTCAAGTCTCTCTCAATTATCTCCCAAATCTCTTGAAAAACATATCTAGAACCCAACACATTTGGTTTTATTATATATAGATAAATCATGAATTATTAAGTCCATTAATAATCCTTGTCAGCCACAATACATGCCTTCACCTTTAAGTCATCTCACTTGGGTCACACTTAAGCACAATCCCCTTTCAAAATAGGCCTAATTCACTTTTTGGTCCTATGGAGACCCATTCAAATCTTTGACACTTCTCTGAGCATAAAAATAACATAATACCACTTAAAAACACATAGGTCCACTCCTTATATCCCCTAGGAGATCCAAAAATGATCAAAGTTTCCAAAACACTCTTTTTATAATGCCTAATTAGCTCAAACACTTTATACACATAATAAAGATGAATGAAAACATAGTTAACTTAAGAACCTTTTTCCATACTCCATACAATTTTTCAAACCTTTAAAATTCATGCAAGGAATCCTCATGTAATCTATAACACTCCCCATAGAAAATTCACCAAGATATATCGAAATAATATCAAAAAAAGCTCAAATACTCTTCTTTTGTCCCTTACAAAACATATATGAAACCATGGTTAACTTTAGAGCTCAATAACTTTATCTATACACACTTCCAAATCTTCAAATCCATATCTTTAGAGCTCAATAACTACCTAGGAGCCCAACTTTGTATATGTATCTATTTTTATATTCTACATTGCATGATCTAAAAATTATTGAAAATAAACTAGGAAAAAAAATGAACAAACCCATATGATAATTTTTTCCTAACACCTCAATATTTAAAAATTCTAACCTCATCAACATGCTCACTTAGCTCTTTTTATCCATATTGCAAATTTGTCTAAGTATGGGAAAATAATTAATTCTAATTGAGAAGCTCACTTTGCACCCTCATATCTTTGATCGTGCTTCGATGCATGAATTTATATCTAGCATAAAACAACTATAGACTAATATGATCACAACCATATGACCAACTCCCCTTGACTCATTCCCATGTCATAATGGTGACATCATCAAACTACCTATTTATATTTTCTACCACTAGACCCAAATTATCTAGATGAAAACTATAGACATACAAATGAATTAAACTTATGCATACAAGCTCAAAAAGCATAGATAACATCTTAGGGACAAATTTCACATTCTCCAATCACCATACTCAACCCTAAACATCTCTAATCTTTCCAATACTGAAGATTAATCAAGCATACTTCAAGCACAATAAGAGAATCACATTGCACACTTTGTCATTGTTACTTAGGCTATCAAATAACTTCATCCACTCACTAGGATACCTCCATGACATCATCATGACAACACTAAAAAATATTAAACAAAACTTTAAAGGGTTAGATTCATGTCAGGTTCACCAAAATGTACACAATGAGAAATGCAGTAGATCTATAAATCAATCTTAGCTCAAAGAAGATAAATCCTACTTACACTTTAGATTGGGGATACATTATATATTTATGGTCATGACCAAGATGGATCCACTAGACATATACAAGGGATCTCCTACCATAATAAATTCACTAGGGAGGGTTATAAAGCCGCTAGTCAATCAAAACTACATAATAACCCTAACAATGTCCTATGTTTTCATATTCACTAAATTAATAACAAGTAAATTAAAATTATAATCTAGTGCTCACCAAATATTATGGCTTAAAGTGGGGGTAATAAACATGAAAATTAAACATGCATAGGAGACATATACTCACATAAATGTATATAGAATCCTAATGCATGGAAGGAAAGTGCAAATGCATGTCTATCTACTCTTAAAAAAGAGGAACAAAGTTAGGAATACTTACCTTTGAAGATGAACCTACCAATCTTCAATCTCTCCCTTGGCCAAGGTGCTTCATAATATTTTTTTTGGTATGTAATTATGATAAGGATAAATCAGCTCTAATTTTCACAACATATTAATGCATCTAAAAGAATTTTCCACAAGACAAGATCCATATCTTCAAATAAAATATGAAACCCTAAGCTCGCTCCTCAAATAGAATGGTGGAAAAGCAGATGTAAAATATATCTTACTTATTCTCTTCTCTTAAAAATGTTAAAATTGGTGTGTTTATATAGGTGGATCTAACCCTAGTCCCTTCTAAAATTTTAGGTCGAAAAGGTTGACCCAGTCAACCTAATATCGTTATTGACAAAAATAAATTAGCTCATGGACTAGGTCATCTGGGGGTTGACCTAGACGCTAATAAGTTTTATCAATAATAGTATAAGTTCAATGGGGATTACTATGTAATTTAAACCATCAAAAAGGGTTTTAGGTTAGGTAAGGGCTAATGAATGTGGTAAATGACCAGAGGAGGGTGCAAAATAGGAGGCAAAGCTTAGGGGAATGGTTTTAAGATATGGGTGTGTAGATAATAAGTGGAAATAAGGGATAATAATCCTATGAATCACCAATGGTATGCCCACCTCTTTTCTATTACATCCCTTAGGGTGTACACTCAGATATATTATGACTCGATGGGTTCTTATAAGATAGAGAACATCAGTAATTGATAAAGTTTTAGAAAATAAGGTATATATAGTGAGACTCTACATAAATATATGGGTGACACTTATCACCAAACTATGCACATATTAAATAGAAACAAATTTAGATCCTATTTTAAAGTGGATAAGCACAAAATGGATAATAACACATTGAAATAGACTCCATAGGCCTGGGGTGACTATTGAGATCAAGATCAAAGGAGGGATCATGTGAATTGTCCCAAGTAATTAGTAATAACTATGACTAACATGTTTGAGTATAGGGATTCACTCTAGGACTCATGTATAAATAGTCATAATCAAGTTTAGACCAATTATAAATATTAGATAAAATTAATTTGAAAAGCTCAAGAGCTTCACTATCATATTATATTAGGTACAAAGTCTGAGATTAAATCTGAGTGATCAAAATGGAACCCTAATATGTTTTATGGTTATCAATAAGTTGTGCCTTAGTTTCATGAAAAATAAGTTGTCTAGATTTAAATGGGTTTTGTTTTATTACTTGGGACTCACACTCCATTTTAATCATGTGCTTGATCAAAACTACATTGGTAAATTCATGGGCTTTATTTAAAAAGTAGTCTAAACCTCCAGTCTATTCACATACACATCTATATCATAAAGGATAAATTTTATCTACATGAACACACTTAATTAGGTAGATAGGGATAAAATAGAACCATACTAAATCAACTATCTCAACCCACACTTAGTTCTAGGGCTCACATGAACTTTAATTTCACTGTCTGTAGCTCTTAGTGTCACCTCATCTACCACTTTGACATAAAGTTTCTTGATTAGTACTCCACTTCTATTTTTCGCATTACATTGAGCTATTGATGAAGGAACCTAGTTTTTTAACTATTCATAAGGATATTTTATGCATATAAGTTCATGTAGTAAAAATCTAAATTGAGTCTTATGCATGCACCCTTGACATATGATAATGTGATTTTTAGTTAGGAGTTGTTGATGATTTTGTGGGTGTATCCCAAAGGCATACAAGTGTTGGTCTGATTGATTATTCACCCCAAAGGTAAAAAATGGAATTAGAGTTAAATAAATATGTTATATAACAAATAAATATATACAATGAAGGTGAATTATAGCTCCAAGTCAACTGAAATTCTTATTTTTCAAGAGTTAAAGACTCAGACATATATAAATACTCAAACATATGCATATGTCTACCTCCTTTCTTGTGTTATTGTGAGCTTAGTATAACATGCATAATATAATTTTAAAGACCCATATTCTAATTATATAATATAGACATATTTGAGTAACATGTGAGCTTTGTGCTCAAATATTTTGATATATTTTTACAAGTATGCACATGCAAAGTCTACATTAAAATTAGAACTGATGTTCTATTTTCAAAATTGTAAATTTAGACAAAATTGGAAGATTGAGTCATCCCCTTTCCCCAAGTCTATATATTATTTTAATTTCTCATTGTAAAATAGATTTAAATGTTTGAAAATACAAGAAGTCCATTCAAATTATCATGTAACTATATTTCATGATTTCCTTCTCCACACTCATGTGATTTGATACTAAGTTTATTTTAGCTAATGACTTAGTGTTTCACTATATACAATAATAGTCTTGAAGTTTCTTATTTATTTGATTACTAGTTAATTTTTAATTTAGAATTAGAAATAGTTGTTTGATATTGGCATACATCCATAATCATTAAAAATAGGGCTACTAAGCTTTTTTAGATTATACAAAAGGGTCTCTTGACATAGCCTCCTAGTTTGTGAAATAATAGAGTTAGGTACTCTTAATTTTTCATCATAATACCTCATTGAGTGTATGAAATAACAATCCAAGTGATATAAACCTTTGGCCAAGATCTAATATTTAACTATTCTTTTATCTTGAAACTCCCTTACTGTGTTTTTATGTTTATATTCCATAGTAGTGAGTAGTAGGAATCAATTTTAGGCCCTTATCATCTTTGAATATTAGTAAAAATAAGAGCTAGTCTTTGACCACAAAACTTTATTTTATGCCCTACCTTACCCTCCCTTTTATGTTTCTTTTGAATTATGACAATTTTATGATAGCATCAATGTAGATATTCATTTTGGGTGTTTGGTTTGATCACTAGAGGTGAATTTCCCTTGATAAGTTTTAGGTCACATGCTTTTTATTCCACCAAATTGGTTATTAATAATATATTATACCTAGAACTCATGCCCCAAAGTGGATTTTTCCTCCATAGAGATCCCAAATGTTATAAATTACCTTGTTTATGATTTGGTGTGCTTAAAACCTACATCAACATAATCCATGCTAAACTACATGCTCTAGGAAACTAGCATACAAGTTACAAAAGTAAAGTCATATTATTTTCATGAGAATATTTAATAGATAATGAGTCACACCCACTCAAGGTTTATTGTTACCACTAGCTCTGAAATAAACTTCCCTTTCATCAATGTTATCACCATTCAAAGGTAACCCACACAATTGGGTGTCACCACCTTAGGAAACAAAACACATCTATGAGTAAATTTTCTCACTATTATAAATGAACTCATACTATCATGGATACATCAATAAATTTAAGATGTTATAAAATTAATAAGGTATGCTTTAACTTTATTGGTAATGAGTAAAAATAACTTTTATTCCTTTCAAGTATCCCTATCAACAATGTCACCTTTGAACCATCATTTTTTCAAAATAAGGGTATTCTTTGTACAAATTATTCAAGAAAGGGGTTCATAACCTCAAATGATTTGTTGACTACAACATTTAGATATAAACTTCCAATTTGGATATATATGCCTTGGGTACTGAACAAACATGCAACAAGAGGAAATATAACCAATATAGCTTATCCATAACTTATTAATTTGATTATGGCACTAGTTTGGTGCCAAGTTCCACATGTTCCTCTCTAACCATAACAAAAATTCAAATCCAATGGAAATTCACTCCAATGTGTGGATTAACAAGGCATAACTTATTACCAAAAGGATATAAGGATTATTTCCCACAAATACAGGTGAAAACAAAGTGAGCCACATGAGGCTCTCTAATAAGGTCATCCACATGGTGTCATTGGTCCATCACACATGTTGAATATAATATCTAGCAACACTCATATTTACATAGATAGGTTTTAATCAAAAACCCATGCACAACATAATGAGGCTTTTGGTTCCTTGCATAGACTAACCATATCCCTAAGATCTTTGTCACCCTATGTTTATATTGAGATGAGCCTCTTTTCCTAAGGAGGTACTAAGCCCAAATATTCTTGTAATTACTTACAAGTTAAGATTTTAAAACTAAGTAAAATGGGATGGAATCACTGAAATGCATCTTGATTCATTCCCAAGATCATCACTATTAGTGAATGAACTATTATCTACTAGATTTACACCTTTGTGATGGTAGTTTCAAGCCTTCATAGTCTAAAGTAGCATGGAAACAATCTTAGGCTATGGGTATCCTAATATATAGATTTAATATATCTATTATAAAGGTTATATCCTATTGATGTACTAGTTAGGATCTTTACTACACACTACCAGCTTGCAAGGGAAAAGATAAGAAGGTAAATTGAAAGGAAAACCTATATAACTGAGGTGATACACCAAAATATGTCCTCCACTTTTATAATATGCACTAATAAATATGAGTATATATATGAACTTGATTTCAATTCTCAAATTAAATATTCCAAATGTCAACATTTCACATAGAGGCTTAATTTGATGCATGATTTAAGGCAGCTTGTTCAATAGGTCTCTCAAAGACATTATGGAAAGATCTTACTTTCCATACATACAAGATGATTTAATCATATAATTAAACTTATAAGGATAAACTAAAAATTTCAAATAGGTCAATAGGAGAGGAAAAAATGAGAGGAAACATACACTATCACTATCATTCATCAACTAACCATGTACATGCACTAGTCACAAGCTTTTAAGAGGCATTAATTTAGTCTTATTCATATTAAAGAGGAAATTACAAGTGTTTTTATGAGAATTTACTTGCCACAACTTAGGCTTAGGATTATTTTAAATTCCAAAAATATTCTTACATATAGAGAGAATGAGAAAGGAGAGAGAAAGAGATAAGAGCCAAGAAATTAGAAATGTGTGATTTACTTAGTCTTATTCAAATACAACATAGCACCTCTTGTATTATCTATTTTATCCTTTCATAAAAATGTTATATAGCTTGAGGGATACTTTTTTTGAAGGTTTAAGGAGTC